>BLSH010059482.1:1518607-1573397 GCA_018402905.1 Glandirana rugosa | reverse complement strand
AAGATCAGCAGCGCTGGAATACTTTTCACCTTTTTTTTTGTATTTTATTTACAATGTCACTAAGGCTTTGTTTAGATGTGCAAGTTGGGTGGTAATAATGTGCGGTAGAGACATGTTTTTGCCACCCTTAAGCTCCATTAGGCAGGAGATGAGGGCGTTTTACATGCCGCAGTCACGATGCATTCGGCATAATAAGGAGTTTCCCCCATAACAGATTTTTTAGTGTCACTCTTTCTGGCCAGCCTATAACCCTGATGTAATGGTGGAGTTATTGACTGGCTGCTCTGCTGTGAGTAAGTTAGGGTTTAGGGGCGCAAATTACTTGTCTTACCCCTGGCGCTGACAACCCCACACTACGCTATAAAAAACTGGCTCCTAACTTTTTCAGCCGGCTCCTAGATTCAAGGCAAATTTGTCAAGCCCTGAGTTACACCACACAGTTCTTTTCTCCTTTTGGGATAAAGGTTTTACATGAATAAAAAGCTGATCATTCTAAGCACCCCTGTCAGTGGTAAATCTCTTATGGTCTCATCCCTGTAAACAGATACATCTGCAGGAGAGCTAGCTCTTTTGAAAAACAGACATACTGACCAGATCACCTGGTGAAAATAGAAGAAAGCTTAAAAAAGAAAACAACTGCAGCCATCACACCTAAGAATTGATAAGTTGCAATAAAATACATGTTTGCTTTTTGGATGCTGCTATAAACTCAGTTTTTAAGCACTTTCAGCTGCTGTATTAATCTTTGCCTATGTTCCTGTTTAAGCAAGTTTACTTGGAAACTCTTTTTATTGTGCTCAATGTGTTAAGCTAAAAATAGCTAAGGGTTTAACATTACTTTAACACCCCACCACGATCTTCATTACTGGTCAGCGGAAATGCAGTTAACCCCCTCCCTGCATTGATGGTCAGTAGCAGTGCTGTTACCCCCCAGCCCACATTGGTGGTCAGTGGCAGGGTTATTTAACCACTTTCCCACCACCCCATAGCAAATTTACCGCTACAGGGCAGCCATTCTGTGCAGAATCACGTATATATACACGTGACTCTTCACTTCCACCCAGGGGGCGCGCCTTTTAGGGCCGGTTCACACTGCTGCGATCCCAGAGATTCGCACCGCACTGCAGTGTTTATCACATGCGATTCCTGTGCGATACAAATTCAGCCATAGAGTATGGCTGAATTTGCATCGCAATCAGAGCAAACTAGCACAGGACCCTTTTTTTTGTCCGCAACAGAATCGGATCACATGTGTGTTCACACCATGCGATCCAATTCCTGTGCGAGTTTG
The DNA here is from genome assembly GCA_018402905.1 of Glandirana rugosa. Lineage (NCBI taxonomy): Eukaryota > Metazoa > Chordata > Amphibia > Anura > Ranidae > Glandirana > Glandirana rugosa. The sequence continues at coordinate 1,572,106 of BLSH010059482.1, read as the reverse complement.
CAGTTTGCAGTGCGATTTGCAAACTGACTTGGGGGTGTCATTAGCTTTGTATTGACACTCCCATCAGTTCGCATATGGCAGTGTGAACTACCGCCGGGAGACTTGCAATGCCGGAACCCGCAGTGGATTTGCAGGGTTTACGCATCGCAGCAGTGTGAACCGCCCCTTACTGTCCAAATGGGTTGGGGAGGAGACCTGTAAGTGTTACTGAACTACAGCAGAGAAAAATCAGGTCTCCGTCTCTGCTAGACAGGTTTGTGCAGTCTGACAGAGCTGTGTAAATCCCAGGACTGGATGGACAGAAATACAAATTTCCAGCAGGTAAAACAGCTCTTTTACAGTGCATCTGGAAAGTATTCACAGCGCTTCACTTTTTCCACATTTTGTTATGTTACAGCCTTATTCCAAAATGGATTCAATTCATTTTCCTCAAAATTCTACAAACAATACCCCATAATGACAATGTGAAAGAAGTTTGTTTGAAATCTTTGCAAATTTATAAAAAATTTAAAAAAAATCACATGTACATAAGTATTCACAGCCTTTGCCATAACACTCAAAATTGAGCTCAGGTGCATTCTGTTTCCACTTATCATCCTTGAGATGTTTCTACACACACCTTTCTATATAAGGTCCCACAGTTAACAGTGCATGTCAGAGCACAAACCAAGCCACAAAGTCCAAGTAATTGTATGTAGTCCTCCAAGACAGGATTGTACCGAGGCACAGATCTGGTGGTTTCTGGGTACAGAAAGAATTCTGCAGCATTGAAGGTCCCAATGAGCACAATGACCTCCATCATGCGTAAATGGAAAAAGTTTGGAACCACCAGGACTCAACCTAGAGTGGGTCGCCCAGCCAAACTGAGTGATCGGTGGAGAAGGGCCTTAGTTAGGAAGGTGACCAAAAATCCGATGGTCACTGTGACAGAGCGTTTCTCTGTGGAGAGAGGAGAACCTTCTGGAAGAACAACCATCTCTGCAACACTCCACCAATCAGGCTTGTATGGTAGAGTGGCCAGACAGAAGTCTCTCCTCAGTAAAAGGCATATGACAGCCCATCTGGGGTTTGCCAAAAGACACGTGAAGGACTCTCAGACCACAATAAACAAAATTCACTCGTCTGATGAAACATAGTTTTAACACTTTGGCCTGAATAGCAAGCGTCATGTCTGCAGGAAACCAGGCACCGCTCATCACCTGGCCAATATAATCCCTACAGTGAAGCATGGTGGTGGCAGCATCATGCTTTGGGGATGTTTTTCAGTGGCAGGAACTGGGAGACTAGTCAGGATTGAGGGAAAGATGACTGTAGGAATGTACAGAGACATCCTTGATGAAAGCCTGCTCCAGAGCGCTCTGGACCTCAGACTGGGGCGAAGGTTCATTTTCCAACAGGACAACGACCCTAAGCACACAGCCAAGATAACAAGGGAGTGGCTACGGGACAACTCTGTGAATGTCCTTGGGTGGCTCAGCCAGAGCCCAGACTTAAACCCGATTGAACATCTCTGGAGAGATCTGAAAATGGCTGTGTACTGACACTCCCCATCCAACCTGATGGCACTTGAGAGGTTTTGCGAAGAAGAATAGGAAAAACTGCCCAAAAATAGGTGTGCCACGCTTGTAGCATCATACTCAAAAAGACTTGAGGCTGTAATTGGTGCCAAAGGTGCTTCAACAAAGTATTGAGTAAAGGCTGTGAATAGTTATGTAATTGAGATTTTTTTCGTTTTTCTTTTTTAATAAATTTGTAAAGATTTCAAACAAACTTCTTTCGCATTGTCATTATGGGGTATTGTTTGTAGAATTTTGAGGAAAATAATACATTTAATCCATTTTGGAATAAGGCTGTAACATTATAAAATGTGGAAAAAGTGAAGCGCTGTGAATACTGTTCGGGTTAACTGTATATGTATATCATCTGTGCATTTAGTGGTTTTCCTGGTGTTCAGCTTTAAAGAGGAAGTAAACCCTGATGGGGTTTACTTCCTCAATATTCCCCTACAAAGTAGAAACTTAATGGGCTACTATGCATCACATAGTAGCCCATTATGTGGCACTTACCTGCAAAGGAAGCTTGCGACGTCCCCATAGCAGGGAGCATCCATCTTCAGCCCCTCTTCCTTCCAGGGCCGCGATTCTGGCTCTGTGACTGGCCGAAGTCGTGGGAGCCGCCAGTCACGGCACGGAGGCCATTTCTTCACTGCGCATGTGCCAAAATGATATTGGCACAACTAGCACACTGCATATCTCCTGAACCGTGCAGGTTTGGGAGATATGCAAGGCACCTACAGGTAAGCCTTATTACGAGTTGACAACCACTTTGAAATTAAAGCAGACCTTCAGGCTGGGTTCACTATATTGCGAATTGGATGTGGGTTTCACTGCATCCAATTTGCATGTCAGGAGATTGTGACTGACTCTCTATGGAGCCAGTTCCCACATATCCGGAACGGCTCCAGCGTAAATTGCACAGGACTCCCGTGTGTCTTCTGATCCATTTCAGGGCTGAAATCGGACCTGAAAAGGTGGACGGGAACGCACCGGACCCCTGCTGTGATCCGCTCCATGCTGCGGTGTGAACCCAGCCTCACTCCCCTGGTACACGCTAGCTCGTGCATTTCCTTTCACACTTGTGCGACCTGAAAGTTGCACAATTTTGATGCACTTGGAGCAATGCCTGTGTAATCTTGAGGTCTATGGACCTCAAGTCGTATCAGAGTCAGACCAAAGTAGTGCAGGGACTACTTTGAAGTCGCACAGATATGAATAAGTTATGCAACTTTGCAGTACCAAGTCCCAATTCACACAAGTGTGAAAGAGGATTTAAAGTGGTACATCACTCAAAATGTGCAGTACAGGTAATTCTCTTCCCCTTTAACAGAGTTTTAGGGGGTTTTTTTTTTAATAGGGGGGGGGGTGTGAGTACTGATTTCTTGTCTGTACTCACTCCCACTTCTTCAAGCCACGCTTAGGTGAGAATGACATTGCTCGTCCTGCCCCTCCCTACCCATAACCTCCTGGGACACGTTAAACGTTTCAGGAGGCTGCAGGACCAGTCTTAGGCACCATTCACACAGGGGCGACTGTCGCTCCGACTTGGGTAGCCTCATGTCGCCCCAGGTCGCTTGACATCTGAAATCCCATTGAAATGAATGGGAGCCGTCTTAATGTACACTACTGAAGTCGGAACGACTTCAGAAAAGGTTCCTGTACTACTTCTAGGCGACTTCTATCCGACTTGTGCCCATAGAATTGAATAGAAGTCGCCTCCAAGTCGGATCCCCCATCTAAATAAAAGCGACTTTGTAGTGAAAAGAATAGAATTTATTTTTAGGCAACCCCCTCCCTCCCTTTTCTGATTGGTCAAGGCAAAGTCGCCTGGAAAAAGTCGTGTTGTAAAGTCGCCTCAAGTCCCTGAAAGTTGCGCTGGAAGTCGCGCTGAAAGTCGCGCTGAAATTGCCTAGCAAAGTTGCGTCGAAGTCGGGTCGCCCCTGTGTGAATGCAGCCTAACTGCGCCATGCAATCTCACACAGCTGTGGGAACACATTGCTGAAACCCATGGACTAGTAAGTTCCTGGTCAGCAACTACAGCATCTGCAACTGCTGACTTAATTTTTTTTTTTTAAATGGGTGAATTTCCTCTTGAAAGTGGAACTAAATTTAAAAAATTAATACTGCAAACAGGCAAACTTTTATTACCGAAGAATCATGCAATGTGTCTTCTGCAATAAGCCTCGTTCACACAGGATGTATGAATCCATGTCCCAAGTGAGGGCCACGTTTACCAGTATGGAGATGCACAGATGTTCCGTCCACCCCCATGCAGACAGCCCTATAGCTGTCAATCGGAATGCAGTGGCTGCACAGACACAACTTCTGCTCCCAATGTGACATCCATGTGGGTGCACAGCCTTGAACACATGCTGGGTGTGTGTCCAATGCAGCCACTGTGTCCCAAGTGACAGCTTTGGGACTGCCTGCAGGGGGATGGACAGAACACCTGTGTATCTCCATACTGGTAAATATGGCCTTCACACAGGGCATGGATTCATACGCCCAACGTGAACAAGGCCATCATATACATTTACCTGCCTGTTCGCAATCCTCTGTAGAACGTACACTGAGTAGGGTTGCCACATCATCCCTTTAATCCAGGACACATATTAATTATGCAAGTTCTGTGGTTTATTAAGGTGGTAATTAAACTCGCTTGGTGCCTTATCTGCATTCAATTAGCCTCAGAACCTGTGTAATTCATATACGTCCTGGATTAAAGGGATGATGTGGCAACCCTAACACTGAGCTGCGCATGTACAGCTTAGCTGACATTTCGGCACAGTGCCTGTGTGCTGGGAAGACTGAGCTTCTGCGGGACTGAAGTCAACCCACACCCGCCAATCAACATAACCAAAGACTGGCACCCAGAAGCCGGGGGGGGGGGGTTGGAGATGAGACCTCCTCATGGGCGCCAGACCATTGGAAGTAAGGTGAGTGTTTTTGTCTTTAGTTCCAAATAAAGGGGTAGTTCATCTTTACCAAAAAACTGCCTATGCAGGCAAGGAGAGTCTGTAGATGAAGACAACCTGTACAGCTTTGACTAGTTGAAAAATGCACTCCCCAGGACATTGCTAGGATACCCAGCTGTTATTGTTCACCTCCACCATCACCGGAGCGAGCTCTCCATCATTGAGCTCACTACAGCAACAGGGGAGAGAAAAAGCATGTAAGGGGGTTTAAATCAGGAAAATAGCTCACTTCTGTTATGGTGGGGGCGAGCAGTAATGACTAGGTGTCTCTGAGCAACATCCTGGGAGTTTTTCAGCCAGGCTTCATGGGGTATGTAAATGGCTTATATTTATAGCAAAGGTATCATTCCTCTTTGGTCAAAGCTGCACAGTTTGTTTTTATCTACAGGTGCCCCTCAACTGCATAGGCAGTTTTCTGGTAAAGGGGAACTAACCCTTTAAGATATGAGGGATAGAATGCGCACCGATTCCCCTCCTCTGAACATCGCTGATGACAGTGTAAACTGCCATTCAAAAAGTTGGCAAATGTAGAAAGTCTAAAATCTACTCCATCATTAAAAATAAACAAAGACTTTATCAAAAAAACAACATTATCTCTCCCCAATCTTTCTGTAGTCATGGGATCTTTATCATGGAGAATGGGCATGTATCAGCTACTAACTGCTCCTCATCTACAGAGCAAACCCCAGATATCCATCCTGTGTATCATCTACATATTATTTATACCTGGCTTATAAAAAAAATAACAGAATCTATAAATGAGAGGAAGTGCACAGCTCACAGAGCCATCAGACATCACTTACCATTCAGCTGTGCTGTGTTTTTATATGACAAAGGAGCAGCAGTCTAAAGCTTCCCCATCCACAGAAATTCAACAGAAAGGTTCCTAGCTGGGTTTGTTTCCATGCAGCAAACTAAGGAAATGTAGTGACATCTAGTGGCAGGAATAACAAGTACACCAACAGTTATAGATGAATTCTAGGCGTAGGGTATTTTATACATAGTGTACTTGAGGTTACATCGTTAGTCTGGTTCAAAAAAAAGACTCATCCAGTTCAATCAGTAAAAGGGGAAAATGTTTTCTTTTTTACAATCCTTCACTCACAGTTAATCCAGAGGAAGGCGAAAAACCCCAGCAAAGCATGATCCAATTTGGTACAGCAGGGGAAAAAAATCCTTCCTGATCCAAGAGGCAATCAGATATTCCCTGGATTAGCTTTACCTGTAAATATTAGTATCTGGTTATATTATGTACATTTAGGAAAGAATCCAGGCCTTTTTCAAAGCAATTTACTGAGCTGAACAAAACCAGCTCTTTGAGGGAGTCTATTCCACATATTCACAGCTCTTACTGTGAAGAAACCTTTCCATATTTGGAGATGAAATCTCTTTTCCTCTAGAGGTAAAGGGTGCCCCCTTGTCTTCTGTGATGACCTTAAAGTGATTGTAAAGGTTCGTTTTTGGGGGTTTTTTTAATAACAAAATGTTATACTTACCTGTTCTGTGGAAGGGTTCTGCCCTGATCCTCCTGGGGTGCCCCCACGGACAGCCGATTTCCCTGGGGGCACCCGCGTGGGTGCGTTCACTTTCCACAGACAGCGGAACTCAGCTCCGACCCCTGCTCCCGCGTCACTGTATTTGATTGACAGCAGTGAGAGCCAGTGGCTTCCTCTGCTATAAATCTATCCAATGAGGACGGAGATAGCTGCTGGAGCCGCTGGGCTCCTGCACATCTCTGAAACGCATTGGCTCAGGTAAGAAAAAAGGGGAGGGGGTTCTTGGGGCAGCTGCAGCACAGAAGGTTTTTCACCTTAATGCATAGAATGCATTAAGGTGAAAAACCTGCAGACTTTACAACCACTTTAAAGTGAATAACTCAACATCAAGTTCACTTTATGGACCCCTTATGTATTTGTACATGTTGATCATATCCCCCCTTAACCTCCTATTCTCAAGAGAGAATAAATTCAGTTCCTCCAATCTTTCCTCATAGCTGAGCTCCTCCATGCCTCTTATCAGTTTGGTTCGCTCTTCTTTGCACCTTCTCCAACTCCCCAATATCGTTTTTGAGAACTGGTGCCCAAAACTGAACTGCATATTCCAGATGAGGTCTTTCTAATGATTGTACAGGGGCAAAATGATATCTCTCTCTCTCTCTCTCTGGAGTCCATACCTCTCTTAATACAAGAAAGGACTTTGCTCACTTTGGAAACAGCAGCTTGGCATTGCATACCATTATTAAGCTTATGATCTACCAAAACCCCCAGATCCTTCTCCAATATGGATCCCCCCACTTGTACTCCCCTAGTATGTATGATGCATGCATATTCTTAGCCCCCAAGTGCATAACTTTCTATTTATAAACATTAAGCCTCATTTGCCATATAGTTGCCCAATTAAACATTACATTGAGGTCGGTTTGTAAGTTGGAGACATCCTGTAAGGATGATATGTCACTGCAGGGGGTTATAGCCATGTTAGTGTAGTTGTAACAGAAATAATTGAGTACTGTCCGTGATACTTTTTTTATTTGCACTAACACCCATATTTTTAGGACAAGCTTTCAGGGTGTACCCCTTTCTTGGGGGTATTGCTCCAGGTGTAGTGTTTTCAGGTAAGTTTGATTCAGCCAGGAGCTGGCACTGCTGCTTGTAGTTTCCATTAGGCGAGAGGGTGACAATGCAGAAGAATACATGGGAAATGAGAAGAGACCATTGTCACCCAATTAAAGAAAGTGCCCTCATGGTTAAATCACCAGGTCATGTATTTAAAGCATACATGACCTGGTGATTCGACCATGAGGGCACTTTCTTTAAGCCTTAAAGGGTGACGTTGGGCTCCCCTACCACCTCCCTCTCTCACAAATGGAATATATATTTATTCTAAAAGGCTTTACTCGTGCTGCAAAGCATCACTTCCAGAATTCTTACTAACGCAAGACTTTCTTCCTGCCCCCTGCGCATGCATATACAATATCTCACAAAAGTGAGTACACCCCTCACATTTTTTAAAACATTTATTCTATCTTTTCATGTGACAACACTGAAGAAATGCCACTTTGCTACAATGTAAAGTAGTGAGTGTACAGCTTGTATAACAGTGTAAATTTGCTGTCCCCTCAAAATAACTCAACACACAGCCATTAATGTCTAAACCTCTGGCAACAAAAGTGAGTACACCCCTAAGTGAAAGTGTCCAAATTGGGCCCAAAGTATCAATATTTTGTGTGGCTACCATTATTTTCCAGCACTGCCTTAACCCTCTTGGGCATGGACTTCACCAGAGCTTCACAGGTTGCCACTGGAGTCTTCTTCCACTCCTCCATGACGACATCATGAAGAGACCTCCACCTTCCATTTGGGGATGCCCCACAGATGCTCAATAGGGTTTAGGTCTGGAGACATGCTTCGCCAGTCCATCACCTTTACCCTCAGCTTCTTTAGCAAGGCAGTGGTCATCTTGGAGGTGTGTTTGGGGTTGTTATTGCCCCACAGGCCAGTCTCCGAAGGGAGGGGATCATTCTCGGCTTCAGTATGTCACAGTACATGTTGGCATTCATGATTCCCTCAATGAACTGTAGCTCTCCAGTGCTGGCAGCACTCATGCAGCCCCAGACCATGACACTCCCACCACCATGCTTGACTGTAGGCAAGACACAATTGTTTTTGTACTCCTCACCTGGTTGCCGCCAGACACGCTTGACACCATCTGAACCAAATAAGTTTATCTTGGTCTCATCAGACCACAGGACATGGTTCCAGTAATCCAGTAGTCTGCTTGTCTTCAGCAAACTGTCTGCAGGCTTTCTTGTGCATCGTCTTTAGAAGAAGCTTCCTTCTGGGACGACAACCATGCAGACCAATTTGATGCAGTGTGCATCGTATGGTCTGAGCACTGACAGGCTGACCCACTACCCTTTCAACCTCTGCAGCAATGCTGACAGCACTCATACGTCTATTTCCCAAAGACAACTTCTGGATATGACGCTGAGCACGTGCACTCAACTTCTTTGGTCGACCATGGTGAGGCCTGTTCTGAGTGGAACCTGTCCTGTTAAACAGCTATATGGTTTTGGCCACCATGATGCAGCTCAGTTTCAGGGTCTTGGCAATCTTCTTATAGCCTAGGCCATCTTTATGTAAAGCAACAATTCTTTTTTTCAGACCCTCAGAGAGCTATTTGACATGAGGTGCCATGTTTAATTTCCTGTGACCAGTATGAGAGCGCGATAACACCAAATTTAACACACCTGCTCCCCATTCACACCTGAGAATTTGTAACACTAAGGAGCCACATGACATCGGGGAGTGAAAATGGCTAATTGGGCCCAATTTGGACATTTTCACTTAGGGGTGTACTTTTGTTGCCAGTGGTTTAGACATTAATGGGTGTGTGTTTAGTTATTTTGAGGGGACAGCAAATTTACACTGTTATACAAGCTGTACATTCACTACTTTACATTGTAGTAAAGTGTAAGTTCTTCAGTGTTGTCACATGAAAAGATATAACAAAATATCTACAAAAATGTGAATGGTGTACTCACTTTTGTGAGATACTGTATGTGCCACTGGACTTGGATACCAAGAGAGCCCTGTGACACATCTTCGCACCCGCAACAACCCAGTCTTTGCACCTGTGTGGCTGCTGAAATATGACTAAATTACCCCTACAGGAATAATTACAAAAACACTAAGAGACAAATTCCTGTAAATAGACTGGTAAACTAATGTAAAAGGTGTTAAAGAAAACCAAGTTGCTTGGTTAAAAAAGCTAGCTAGCAATAATCATTAGGGAATCTGGCAGGCTGATTGTTGTACACAAGTTAATCGATCAAGTTGGTACATTCAGCCTGCCCATGCGAATCTCCTACTGAACCAAAGCTGCTGTACTAAGGTTTATTAGCAGGCTGCTCGACTAGGGCTAAGGACTGATTCACACCTATGCATTTTAGTGCTTTTTGCATTTTGTAGATTTGCACTACAGTCTATTTAACATTTGCTATGGAAAATGTTCTGTAATGTAACTCTGTAAAATGCACTAAAAATGCACAGGTGTGAATCGGGCCTTAATAACTATTGGAGTAAGTACTAGAATATAACTGCTAAACAAACATTAGAGAACCAAGCAGCTGAAATAAAACTATTTGGCAACTCTATTCAAATTAGCCTGTCTTCATATAGAGGAGAGTAGCAGCTGCAGGCACTATAAGCCCAACAAGATTGGTCCCAGTAGTTGAACACATGGATCAGTGGTTATCTGAGGCTGATTAACTTTTTCTGCAGTGGAGCAATTTTTTAAAACATTTTTGCACACGTAAAAAAAAAAAAAAAAAAAACTTAAAACCCCCACAATATTGTATATTTTCTGAAAGCAGAGGCTTCATATAATAAAAAGCTAGTAGTTGCAATTTTCTTATGTTGCACAATATTTGCGCAACTGTTTATCAAATGCATACTTTAAGAAAAAAATAATAATAAAATGAATTTTAAGCGCACACAAACACAATATAATACCCAAATTTAGGTGAAATATAAAAGATGGGGTTGTGTCAAGTACATAGATAACAAAAAGGTCAAGTCTTAAAACCATATGCGCTCGCGATATTGCGAAAAACTATAGTACCAAGAAATCTTCATAGGTGATGTTTTAAAAGCTTTTACTGCTCAACAATTTAGAGTTATCTGTGAGCTAGAATTATTGATCTCACTCATTGACATTTAAGGTGATACCTCACATGTGTGGTGCGAGTGTGGTTTACATGCATGTGCACACCCTGTGCTCGGGCATTTGCAGGTGTGTAAAGGGCAATGGGGGTTATGGTTAATTGTTTGTTGTTTTTCAATACAATTCATTATAATGCTATTTTTAACTCTTTTTTTTTTATTTAACTTTATTGCTATCACAAGGGGTTAACAAACCACCTTGTGATCCCACTGGGCAGTTGACATGTGTTCTATATGGAGACACTGGAGGTCTATTAGACCCCAATGTCATCCCTGCCCTCCAAAGCACCTAACCAAGCACTGATCTTGCTTGGTTAGATGCTTCCCTGGTTGTATCGACCAGGGAATTTCAGTTCTAAAACCGGAAGTAATGAAACCATTGTCACTGCCAGTTTCATTCAGTGCAGAGGAGATAAAGGGCCGGATGTTCCTCGGTCTTCTCCCGCTCACCATTCTGAAGGCTTGATGTGGTCCCGGCCTCCCAGTATGAGTGAGAGAGCCTGGAAACCATGCAGGGGGTTCCTGGTTTGACGTGACTGCTGCATTACCTGGTAGAGAGGTACCACACTGCCCACACTGCTAGATCACTTTCCCTTTAGAGCCACTGAAAAAAACAGGCATGAGCTGATGGCTGCTAAAGTAGTTAAATAGATTTATTCATGTCTGCCTGCTTGCATATAGAGGATAGCACCAACAGCCAACAAGTCAGGTACCTGGCACTGTGCATCAGAAAGAAAGAACAGCCAAAAATATTAACAACCTAGGCAAGTAAAGAATCAAACCAAGATTCTGCAATAAAAATATGTAGCACCTTCCACGGCAGGCTGCTAAATAAACTTAGTGGTTAGCTTGCCTTGTAGTTAGAGAAGCTGGAGTTGATTGCTTGGGTCTGTTCCCAGGTGGTGAGATTGATTATTTTACCCTGTTTCTGTTGAGCAGTTTCCAGAGTTAAGGCTCGATTCGCATCTATGTGTAGTGCCCCTTTAGTGATAGGTGCTTTTGTAGTGTTGTTTTTTTTTTTTTTTTGCTAGGAGAGACAAAATGTAGTCAGGCCTGAAAAAAAAATGCAAACCTGAATGTTTTTATCTGGGTAGGGGGAGTGGCCCAAGGAGAGCTGGAGATTGCAGAAAAGAACACTCCTCCCCTTTGTTTCCAGAAGGCTCTGGAAAAGGGGATGGGAGAGGAGGTGTCACTTTCTGAGGTATGTTGAGGAGCCCTGACCAATCCCCAACCTGGATTGGCAGGGGGGAAGGCCTCCTTAAATACTGTGATCTGCCCAGAAGGGGGGAGGAGAGTGGAGATGTAGCAGGTGCTGTGGAGGTCTCACCCGGGAGGGAGTCCCCGGTATGGGGGGGGTGACCTTGAGGCCTGCAGCCAGGAGCAGAGTTGGTTACTGGAGTAGTACAAGGGAGCAAAGACTCTTTAAAGGATCCACCATCGGTGTCAGACCCTGGGAGCTGGACAGAAAGGCTGGAGCATACTGGGAGGAGACAGTGAACAGTCTGTGGAGGTTGGAGGAGCCAGTCAGGGGAAGAAGTGTCACTGGACAGCAATGTAGGCTGGAGTGGCCTGGAAGAGGATGGGCTGGGAGTAGTAGTCCATCAATACCCAGATAGCACCAACATACTTAGCTACACTTTGAGGGCCCATGGCTTCACAACTGGGAGCCCATGGCCCTTGCCTGTAATGGATGGTCCGTAGGTCCTGCTGGCAGCAGAGTAGGCCTCACCATGTGAGAGCTGTGGTGGAGGAAGAGGTGTCATGAAGGCCTGATAAATTGCCTTTCAAGCCAGGGAAATCAAGTAGTGAGCTTGACAGAAGAAAAAGGAGTGTAACGGTCAGCAAGTGTTTGTGCTGGAGGAAGAAGCAGTGTATATACTGTGGTGTATGTAGATGGTCCCGTAATTTGATGCATTGGGCATCCCACAGTTATCCCTTTTCCTATCCAAGTTTATCCCCTCAATAAAATAACAAAACAAAGTACTGGCCTGTTCCATGACTCTGGATGCATGAAAAATTGTGTGATTGAGGGCAGCCGGCAAGTGAGCCACATCTGCTAGCCACCCCCCAAGGGGGCGCATGGCTACATATGCATGTTGCTTTTGAGCGTTTTCTGCAGTGCTTTTTGCTGTGCTTTCTGCAATTTTTTTTTTTTTTACCGCATTTTACCACGATTTTGCCGCAATTCACCATTGGTCTTTTTTTGGGGGGGGGGGATTTTGCTGCTAGGCAGATTTAAAAATACAAAATGCAAATCCCTGCAAAATCCCGGTAAAAAGGCATCAAAATTGCAGCACTTGCATGTCTACATGCAAACTGCTGCATTTTGCGGGGGAAAAAAGTCCCCGACCCTTTCCAAAAACGCACAGGCACAAAAATGCATTGATATGAACGTGTTCCATAGGAACCCATGTTATAAAAACAAATCCCTGGATTTCTGCAAAATGCATCAAAAAATGCAGTAGTGTGAATCGAGCCTTAAGCCTCGCACACACGCTGCGATTGTGTAAGACTGCACATCCAATTTTATCCAAAATCGGCTGTCTGTGATTTTGTCTAGCATACTGATGTTAGTAAAATTATCTCTCGACAAAGGCGAACGTAGTGACGTGCTACGAGCATATAAAGAGGAGGTTACGTTTTTGTGCGTCACCCTTTGGGCCCCTTACGCTGCATTTCACTTTTTCAATTGCTGTTTCACGAATGTGAATTGTGAATTACAAACGCAGGTTTATACAACCAAACACTTCCGGGTCGTTCCTGGGTTTCCGAACATGTGTGTTAGTACTTTCAACTGTTGTTTGTCCAACTTCTGTACAGACGAGCCGAAAATTGGACTTGGCCTTGTCAACATACAAAAATTTTCTAGTCGGCTTATTCAGCTTTTGTTGGACGAAAAATGAAAATCGGCTGTGGAATGGAGCATATTATCAGACGACAGGCTGTCGTATGAAAATTTTCGGGCTGATAATTGGACCGTGTGTACGGGCATTTAGGGAGGGAAATGCAAATCTCTCACCTGAATATTTGCTACCCTCTGGCCAATCCCTGGAGGAGTATGTCCAGTAGGTGGTCAGAAAAGGGGGGTAAATAGACTGGAACCTCTTCAGACTTGTTCTCCCCCTGTCCCAGTCTATATACTGTACATGTCCTATACAGGTTCTAATATTCTCCTGATCTACAGCTGGGAGTGAAACAATGTGTTGCTATTGCCTAGTGGAAAGGTGCCTCTGCTATTTATGTGCCTGATATTCTGCTGGTCCACAGCTGGGAGTAAAAGCCTGTGTTGCTATCACCTGGAAAAAGTGTCCTCTGCAAAATTTGTGATTTGACATTTTGGAGTATCCCATACCCCATTAGCCTCTCCATTTACTTTTTAAGTTTCTTCAAGCAATAAATATTCAAAAAAGCATCCCCTAGACTGATTATTGAGCCGGAGTGAGTGAACTGTCGGTGTGCCTGGCTGCCTCTGCACTGTGTGAGGAAAGAACCTGTTATCAACAGTGGCTCCTACAGTGCTAGTGTTACCAATATATAATATGAACACCATTATTTTCAAACCATCCTATAAAGCCTTTCCCCTGCAGACCTCCTTCCATTAAGGCTCCATTCACACCTGGGAGTCTTGGAATTGCGGCAGAATCACTGCAATTCTGCCCCCTACCTGAAAATGCACTACAATCGCAAAACACAAGTTTAGGTGGCATTATTTGCAATGGCACCTAAACGCAGTACGGTTTTGTCGCGATTGTCATGCGAGGGGGCGGTGGTTTAGTAAACCAGTCCACCACTTCCTCTACATGCTGTGTCTGTATAACACAGACGCTGCTGGCCCCTCATAATGGAATGGGAACATCTGCCTCTCCTTGTTGGCCTCCCAGACATAATGCAGGCAGGGGGCAAAAGAAAGGGAAAAAAACACACAGCAAGCAAAAAAAAAGGGTATACAACAAAAAATGTTATGTTATGCTCTGTTAAACAATGTACTACAATAACACTCTACACTAGGGTTGCTACCATTTCTTCTAGCCAAACCCGAACATTTTAGCGAAGCACTGCATTTTTTTTTTGTTTGTAGTATTCAGTATGCAAATACAGTATTTTGTGATTAAATAACATTTCTAATCATATGGAGTTAATCCCAACTTTCCAAATGATTTGCTGTAGAAAGACGTTATTTGGGTGGGGTCAGTGTCACCCCCTTCATAATACAGGGCCCCCCATAGAGACCACCATTAAAGTCCCCTTAAATCAATGACCTCCCCCTTCCATAGAGACCCCTTATATCAGTGCTTCCAGTGAGACCCAAAAAACTAAAAATTTAAAAAATGCAGCGCCCTCCCCCTATAATTATATTAATTCATGTGTGAAAAATAATTGTGAATGATGGTGGAAACCCCTCAAGGGTGATCTAAATATTAATACACTCCAATTGTATTCAAACATATACAGTACACTGTGCAATTTTGGTACACATAATACTGTATGACTAGTGATGGAAATCACCAATCCATTCCAAAATGTCTTGTGCTAATGTCAAACTCAAACAGACTTTATATGTTGGATATTAGCACATCACATTTTGGATTGGAGGTTTCCACCACTATTGATCAAGTATTACGTGTACCGAGATTGTACAGTAAATATGTTTGAATAAGATTGGAGTGTATTAATATTTGGATTACCCTTGGCAGTTTCCACCATCATTCACAATTATTTTTTCACATACGAATTAATATAATTATAGGGGAGGATGCACTGCAGTTTTTAAAATTTCTCTTTTTGAGGCGTGGGAGCACATATCATTGCTAGCAGCAATTTATTCACTGAGTTTTTCATTTTTTATTTTTAGATCAAAGGCCCCTTATATCAGCGACCCATCCCCAGTTACCAATTAGTCTCTAAGGGGGATCGCTGATATAAGGGGACTCTGATAGGCAGCACTGATGGGCATTGATAGGTGGCACTAATGGCCACTGATAGGCTGCACTGATGGGCACTGACAGTCTGCACTATGGAGAACTGATAGGAGCACTGATGAGCATTGATGGTCACTGATAGGTGGCACTGATAGGCTGCATTGATGGGCACTGATAGGCGACACTGATAGGCTGCTATGATGGGCACTGATAGGCGGCACTGATGGGCACTGATAGGTTGCGCTGATGGGCACAGATAGGCGGCACTGATGGATGGTACTGATGGGCACTGATAGGCTGCATTGATGGGCACTGATAGGCGACACTGATAGGCTGCATTGATGGGCACTAAGAGGCAGCACTGATAGTCTGCACTGATGGGCATTGATAGTCTGCACTGATGGGCATTGATAGTCTGCACTGATGGGCATTGATAGTCTGCACTAATAGGCATTGATAGGCTGCACTGATAGCCATTGATAGGCAGCATAGATAAGAAAGGGGGGGCACTAATATAAGGGGACTGTGAGCTAATGGGGGTCTCTAAGGGGGATGCTGCCGATCTAATGGTTGATCACCAACCATTAGATAAGTAGTCAGGAACCCCATTAGTTTAAAGCCCCTTATATCAGTGCCCCCCTTCCTTCGAGACCTCCAGAGATCAGAGAGCCCCCCCCCCATATCAGCTCCCCCTGCCCCCTTTAGACACCCTTTCAGATGCCATGCCTTAGCTGTGAGCCACTGCAAGTAAGGAAGGAATTGTGAGAGCTGGGGGGGCGGAGCTGGTAGCCACTCTTGGGCCATTTACCAGCCCACTATGCATCGTGTGAGGAGAATTTGTGTGTCATTAGTTGCTAGGACTGC
The DNA here is from genome assembly GCA_018402905.1 of Glandirana rugosa. Lineage (NCBI taxonomy): Eukaryota > Metazoa > Chordata > Amphibia > Anura > Ranidae > Glandirana > Glandirana rugosa. Next base: position 1,556,069 of record BLSH010059482.1, on the reverse strand, counting down.
AGAAGAGATAATCGTGCGGATTTAGGGGCGGAGATGCCGGGCGGGGGGAAAACAGAGTGAGAACAAGCAGGTGCAGCCGACAGGATTTTTCACTGGGTTGAGGCAGCTCATTGAATGGAGGCTGGAGTGCTGTGCCGGAACTTAGTCCGACATCCCCGGGACAGATTAATGAAATGGATGGGTGGGACTAGAAGGATGTTGTGTCCGGGTCACCCGGACTGTCCAGGTCAATACCGGACAGGTGGCAACCCTACTCTACACTGACATTACACTATACTGGCACACTATACTAATGCTACACTATACTGACACGTTATACTCACACTATACTAACACAACACTAACACTCTATACTCAGATAGATACCTTGAAATGAGGCTGGCGGCACTCCAGGCTTGATGCAATGTAAAAATGTATTTGAGTTCCAAGAAGATCATTCAAAAAGTATACATGGAGCTCCATGTATACTTTTTGAATGATCTTCTTGGAACTCAAATAAATGTTTACATTGCATCAAGCCTGGAGTGCCGCCAGCCTCATTTCAAGGTATCTATCTGTATCTGCAGCAGCAACAGGGCGAAGCACCCAGGAGATAGCAATCTACCACTATCAGTGTTTGATTCTCCTGGAGCAGCTAAACGGTATTTGGACTCTATACTCAGAGTTACAATAAGTGAGCACACTAACTCGCTAGTAGCAAACTGAGCCCTGCTCTATCTCCACTCCAACAACACACTGCAAAAGGTTCCTATCGGAAGGAACCTTTTATAGTGTGGGGTGGGACTATGAGCACTGAGCCGTGATTGGACAAAGTCATCATAACTTTGTCCAATCAGGGCTCTGATACCGGTCTGTGCCCTAATTGGTAAAGCCTTACACGTGACCAGCGCTTAGGTGCAAGACTTCATCCAATTAGGGCCCTAGAACGCACTGTGCAGTGCGCAGTGCATTGTGGGGCGCCCGGCGGGCGAAACAATCCCACTAAGCGCTCCACAAACGGGCGAACAGGCGATGTTTAGGACAAACTTTTGCTCGGCCCAAACCGTTCGCCCAACACTTTGTCATACATTTGATTCTTAAGGACCCACTGTATTTGTAGCACAATGCACAGGCATTATTCCAGACAATACAACCTTGGTGGTCCTTCCCCAAATTTAAATACCAGCGAGTGCAGCACTCTTATAACAAACCCAAAATGTATCCAAATAAATTGGTGCGACACATAACATTCATGTAATAAACACCCTTTGTGCAATATTCCACACTCAATGGACCAGGACATACCTCCGTAGGTGAACCCTAATTATAGGAAATTAGTAAATTCATATGCACCGTTTCCCACATGCGGGTTAACAGTTATCCTCAGATGTTTAGCTGCACTCTGTTCCTTTAGCCACTTCCCACCCTGTTTATAAACAGCCTAAGGTTTAAGTGGTTATACAGAGATCTTGGTTGAGGCTACAACCATGAGCCCAGTATCGATTTTTCTGAATGGCTATATGGCCACTGGATCACTTTTACAGGCAGCGGATGCTTTGGAGGCCAGATAGGGTTGCCACCTGTCCGGGATTCACCTGGACAGTCCAGGTTTTGAATCATGTGTCCGGGTTTCAGCCCTCCTGAAACCCAGACACATTATTCAGACAAGAATGTGGCTCGGAACAGGGCCTGATAGGAGGATGAGGGGCACTATGCGTGCCGCATTACTATTCTCTTTGGAGCGCCCAAAGGTGTCCCAGGTTTGTTACAATCATATAGTGCAGGGATATGCAATTAACGGGCCTCCAGCTGTTGCAGAATGTTGGAGGGCAACATGGTTTTTCCATAATGCAAGAAATATGAAATCTAATCATATCTGGTCTGCACACTACTGGAAGAACCTGCAATGCCATTCAACAAGTTTTATGGAGATGACCAGCGCATATCATTAAAATGAGAACTGTGGGAAAGCAGCAGTCATTTTTATTTTTGTTTTTTCCTTATCATGGGAATCCAGTTTAGAGTGGGTTCAGCCTAAAAAGTCATTGGCTGTTTTAATAGTCTGTTCAGAGCTCCAGAAGCCAGGAAAACTGAGTTTCTGGGTTCCAAGGGAGGTTCTGTAAGAAAAATGCAAGCGAATAGATATTGCGGATAAGAATTTTATTCTGCTCTTGTTTTTCACTTCCAGAGTCCTGGTGGAGCGAAAGATTGGAGAGGTCTCTGGAACATGGATGAAAGATGTTCATCTGGGTGACAGTTTGTCTGTGCCATGCCAGGTCACAAAGTTGTTCTGACAAACAGTCAGGGGAGAAGGGACAAAGATTCCGATTAATATTTGCAATATAAGGCTTCTTTTTCTCATGGACAATTTAGTCAACACTGCATCTGAAAGACTGTGCACATCAACAAGGCTTGTGGAGCATTTTTGCCGGAATCTCTCATGAATATAGAAATACTGTGAATACAAGGGTTGGAGGTTAGGGAAATAGTATAACCTATCCAATCCTGCAAACCAAGAAAAGAAAAATATGTTTGTTTTTTGGTGAAGAATTGAAAGAAGGAAATATGTTTTTAATGTGTGAAGTGTATTGGCATAACTGAATTAACATGGTGTAGGTACCCAGGAGGCTGACACTTAGATGTCTGTTGGCAAGACTGGAGAGCTCCAGATGACACATCAACGGGGTGAGAATTTCCTTGTAGGGGTGGTGTCTCAATTCTAGCAGTCCTATAGAGAAGGTATCGGTTACAGGACATGTGGGACACCAGAACTGGACATAAGGGAGATACACCTGGTTGATGTTTCACCTGAGCAATTGGAACCCTGCACAGGCGATGCCCATTTCAATTCACAAAAACATGCTTCGTTGGAAAGAGGGGAACCGCCACAAATGGTTCTAAGCTCTTCCCATATACTGGCTACCAGGGTACAGTATGCCTTTCCCACATGGCACTTCAACGTCTCACAAGGGTTGATAAAAATCTATTAACCTATGTGTGCTGAATATACACTGAATCAAGTGTGGCCGTTGTACCAGTGGCGTGCTCCCAGAGGTGTGTGGACACAGAATGATGTTCATTCAGGCTGCTTATTTCTGAGGAGCAACCGAAAGAGGAGGGATGTATTCAGCACTACATTGGGGGGAATAGGAGCGGGGATGGGTGTTATTAATAAAGTGAATGTCAGTATCCTGAGGATCAAACTCTCATCCGTAGCGGCAGACAGTAAGCCGGACTTTGTTACTCAGAGAGAGATTATTGACATCTTTACTAACATTCAATTGAATGCCCCAGGTTAAAGTGGCTCAAGATTTTATCTACCATTTGGAGAGGTTGGTAGAGAGTGTGGTGGTACAAGGCATGAATGTATCATGGGCTTTGGCGTGCACGCGGGAGCAGGCGGAATTATCAACCAACATCAAGCTGATTGTGCAGTCTCGGTATAAGGGACAGTGGCCTTATGAGTTAGCTTCACAGCTCAGTAAGATTTTTGCCAAAACACATTGTTTACAATAATCCAAAGTGGTGGTCTAATGCCTGGATGGGCTGCGCTAGTTTGGGTTATAGAAAGTGTTTGGCTTACCCGTTGATCCCAGATATAGAAGCGCAGACTCGGTCTGTATATTCTGTGGTGTCAATGGGCTTACTGACTGGGGATGCTACCTTGTTGCATTTATGGCTAAATTACCCACCTGTGGTCAAAGTGGAGGGAGGCTGGAGGTAGGTTGATATTTCCCTCTGTCAGAGGCATGACCATGACATTCTGTGTATGCCAGATCAGTATGCCACTGGGAATGTTGGGAAGATGTTTCACTCTGTGTTCTGGATGGAGAGATCATTGCTGGGAAGGAAGCACCTGGGTATTATTTGGAACATAGATGAGTTTGTTTCTTTGTCCTAAAGAATACCAATGTAATGTTAGTCATGGAACTAGGGTGTTCCTTGAATCTAACCGTAGCTAGAGGTGCATGGTATACCCTGGGCATGGTCTCTGAAATCCAGGCACAGGGATGGAATTTTGTGGTTTTGTTGTTGTTTCAAGTATGAACATCTGTGATCCGATGTTTATATAAAAGTTTCACGTTTATCTATGCAAGTTGTGGGACGAATTGACGGTGATGTCTCTGCACAAGGTGGGGGCTTTACTGCCAATTCAGAGTCACAGCGCACCGCATTTATGCCAGAAGTGCGGTAGGAAAGGCCATATTGAGCAAGCCTGCCTAATCCCGTCCCGTATACACAATGAAGGGTTATAGGGGGTTGGGGGGTGGGATGCTTAAGGTGGTGATTATAATGTACATGTATATAGTATGGTAACGGGTTGATTTGTGTGATAGTATAGTTTGATATACCTGTATTAGATTAGTAATATAGGTGAATAAGGCCCTCCTTGAGGTTCTGTATCTGGAAGCTGGTGGAAACGTGGCCTATATTGCACCCCCTCATGAAGAGACCAGGAAGGAGAAAACACAGAATGGTGCCATGGATGCGGTCGCTGAAGAATGGTGGTAGGTGTATTACCCAGAGGCAAAGCGGCACATGTTGAGAACCCCATGCTAAGACATTTATGGACTGTGCCATAGGAGCTGTTCCAGAGGAAGGGAGGTGTGTGCCCTTCAGGCAAAGTGGCACATGTTGGGAAACACAACATGTTGAGACATTTATGGACTGTGCCATAGGAGCTGTTCCAGAGGAAGGGAGGAGTGTGCCCTTCAGGCACAAAGCGGCATATGTTGGAGGGCAACATGGTTTTTCCATAATGCAAGAAATATGAAATCTAATCATATCTGGTCTGCACACTACTGGAAGTAACCTGGAATGCCATTTAACAAGTTTTATGGAGATGACCAGTGCATATCAACCTTCATCTTGGAGTCCTGCCCTCGGGCAGGGGAGTAACAGCAGGGATGTAGGCTACATGGTGTAATAAAGTTTGGGACCTGAATGACTGTGCAATGTGGGTGTGTGTGGGTGGGTGCCTGAGCACAGTGTGTAAGCCACTTCCTGCTCTCTCTCTCTCGCCCATTGGAGCCCAGCCCGAACAGCATCTTGAGGACGGTGACATGTAACGTATCATTATTTGTTGTATACTCTATATTTTCTTAGTGTTTTATGTTAGCATTTCTACTTTCTGTATAATGAATGAAATCCTTGCTTTATTAAAGCAGAGTGATTGATTATTTATATATGAGCTAACCTTATTATCGTACCATTATCGTTACTGTTATCAGAGATTTAGTAGTTTAACGAATGAGAGGAATAGGCAATTAATATATAGTTACAAATAAACTTGGGGAAACCAATCCCACCCCATTTTTATTTCACAGAACTACAAGTCACATGAGGCATAGCAAGACTCTGACAGCCACAAGCATGACACCCAGAGGCAGATGCATGATGGGACTTGTAGTTTTGCAACATCTGGAGGTCCGCTAATTGCTTATCCCTGATATAGTGTATACTATAGAAAAAAAAATTTGCTGTGCACTGCTAAAGTGTTCGGGTTTGGCTTGAAGAAAAAGTGGCAACCCTAAGGCCAGAGGAGAGATCTGGGGACTAAGAGACCCCAGATCTCTCCAAAAAGAGGACATGTTATTGCATGCTAGTACAAGGGATGTTATTCATACCTTGTGATAGCAGAAAATTGATCCCAAAAAAAAATAAGGGTGCAGGGTAAAAAAAAAAAAATCAAACCCAATAAAGTGCCCCGTAGAGCAATAATTCTAGTGCCAGACCTCCTGTGTAACTCTAAACTGGTAACCTGTTAAGGCTTTTAAAGTGTCACCTATGAAGATTTTTAGGTACTGTAGTTTGGTGCTGCTTCATGGGCTTAAGCAATTATCTATTTACTCAGTTTAACATTATTTTTCATGCTTTACCAAAAAATTGGGTATTATATTATGTTTGCATTCACTAAAACTCATTAAAGTGTATTTTTTCCTGAAAATTTGCATTTGATAAACCGATGAGCAAATGTTTTGCAACAACAGCCATTATATTCTCCAGGGTCTCTGCTAAAAAAATATATATGATGTTGGCGGGTTCTAAGTTATTTTTCTAGCAACAAAATGCTGATTTTTACATGTATGACAGAAATGTCAGAATTGGCTCAGCCTGGAACTGGTTAATCTCAAAAGGTCATATTCCTTAACCACTCCCGGACCGCATTGCGTACATTTACTGCTGCAAGGTGGCAGCATAACGCAAATTGTCGTCTATAAACTGCAATTCGCGCACGCGCACCTAGGGTGCGTATGGGCGGCGCGCTCTCATGCCCGCCGCGAGCTCCAGGAGTGTGGCCGTGGGTCAGGCGGACTCGGTGTCCGCCGGCGACCCATGATCGCTTACATCTGAAGAAAAGCAGGAACCGCCAATGTAAATATGACGGTTCCCCGCTCTGACAGGGGACATGACACTGATTTACTGATCCCTGTCATTGGGATCAGTTAGATCTGTTATGCCCCTGCCAGCCCAGCCCCCACACAGTTAGAACACGCCTAGGGTACACAGTTAACCCCTAGATTGCCCCCTGCAGGTTAACCCCTTCCCTGCCAGTGACCTTTATACAGTAATCAGTAGCTATTTAAATTTCTGATCGCTGTAAAAATGTCCGACTTGTCCGCCGCAATACCACAGTCCCAATAAAAATCACAGATCACCGCCATTACCAGTAAAAAAAAAAAAAAAATAGTAAAAACGCCATAAATTAATTATCATGGTTTGTAAACACGGCAACTTTTGAGCAAACCAATCAATAAATGCTGATTGCAATTTTTTTTTACCACAAATATGTAGAAGAATATATATCGGCCAAAACTGATGAATACATTTGTTTTGTTTTCTTTGGATATGTATTTTATCAAAAAGTAAGAAATATTGTTTTGTTTTTTTGCAAAATTGTCGCTTTTTTCGTTTATAACGGTGATCAGAATTGACGCACCAAAAGAAAGCTCTATTTGTGGAAAAAAAAGGACGCCAAATTCTTTTGGGTACAATGTTGCAGGACAGCGCAATTGTCAGTTAAAGCGATGCAGTGCCGAATCGCAAAAAGTGCTCTGGTCCTAACTTGGGAAATCCTTCTGGGGCTGAAGTGGTTAAAGTATATGTAGACCCTCACATATACCCAGTGAAGTGAACAGCCTCAGGTGGTACACAGAGACGAAACAAATCTCCCTACATACGTTTTACATATATAGCTGTTGTCTTCAGCTTTATATATTCTTTGGAATGTGAACATGTGCCATGTTAAAGAATAGTGATGGGCCCGATGTTTGAGTCGAATCCCGAACATTATGGGGCGTTTGTGGCAAATTTGAGCGCTGCTGAACGTGCCATAATGTAGTGCGCAATCGTTGGGAAATGACACTCACTGATTGGCCAAAGCATGCACATGAGCTGCATGCTTTGGCCAATCACAGCATGCTCTGCAGAAAGAGCCATGATTGGCCAAAGGCAGTTTGTGTATATATACAGTGTAGAGTATATACAGTCAGTAGCCTCTTCTAAAGATGATGCACAAGATAGCCCGCAAACAGTTTGCTGAAGAAAAGCAGACTAAGGACGTGGATTACTCGAACCACGTCCTGTGGTCTGATGAGACCAAGATAAACTTATTTGGTTCAGATGGTGTAGAGCGTGTGTCTTGGCAACCAGGTGAAGAGTACAAAGACAAGTGTGTCTTGCCTACAATCAAGCATGGTGGTTGGGAGTGTCATGGTCTGGGGCTGCATGAGTGCTGCCGGCACTGGGAGCTACAGTTCATTGAGGGAACCATGTATGCCAACATGTACTATGACATACTGACGAAGAGCATGATTCCCTCCCTTCGGAGACTGGGCCGCAGGGAAGTATTCCGACATGATAATGACCCCAAACACACCTCCAAGTAGACCACTGCCTTGTTAAAGAAGCTGAGGGTAAAGGTGACAGACTGACCAAGCAGGTCTCCAGACCTAAAACCTATTGAGCATCTGTGGGCCATCCTTAAACGGAAGGTGGAGGAGCGCAAGGTCTCTAACATCCACCTGCTTTGAGATGTTGTCATGGAGGAATGGTAGAGGACTCCAGTGGCAACCTGTGAAGCTCTGGTGACTTCCATGTCCAAGAGGGTTAAGGCAGTGCTGGAAAATAAGGCTGGGTTCACACCTATGCGAATTGGATGCGGCTTAAACCGCATCCAATTCGCAGGACACTTGGAAACACATTTTTTTCAATGTGTCCGGTTCACATATGTGCGGTGCATTCGCACTCCGCATTGCACAAAAAACGTGTGCCTTTTCTGTGCAGTGTGGTGCGAATTCCCAGCACGTTGAGTTCAATGGGAGCGCATCTAACAGGAGATGCACTGCGCACTGAACGGGGATATTTCCCCTGCTCGTGGCTCCTCCCCATCTCTACCCCCGCAGCTGCTGCGCTGTGGAAACGGACAGGAGCCGCCGAACGGTGGCCCCGCCCCTTCCCGGCAGCAGACAGGCTGGAATTCGCACCCGACAGGTTGAATCCAGCCTTATGGTGGCCACATCCAATATTGGCACTTTGGGGCCAATTTGGACATGTTCACTTAGGGGTGTACTCACTTTTGTTGCCAGCGGTTTAGACATTAATGGCTGTGTGTTGAGTTCTTTTGAGGGGATAGCAAATTTACACTGTTATACAAGCTGTATACTCACTACTTTACATTGTAACAAAGTGTAATTTCTTCAGTGTTATTACATGAAAAGATATAATATATTTACAAAAATATGATGGGTGTGCTCACTTTTGTGACATACTGTATATATACTCCTAAGAATGGAATGGTGGTGGGGGTCTTGGATTCCCCCCTTCTCTCCCCCATAAACAGCTTGCCAGCTTCGAGTGGGGAGTTAGCTCCTCAGTTGATAGTTAGCTCCGGTTTACCAGACTCTACAGGACATCCTGTCAACGATATTAGTAGGATCGCAGCTCTCGTTAGTCACCATGTTGATTTTTACTGTATGTTCTCCCTATACATTAAGATGTATCAGCACTTTCCTACCTGCCTAACTTTACAATTGAATGTTACTCACACGCTTGTGTTTGTATGTTTATATAATCTCAATAAAATCTTTGAAACGAAAAGTATGGAATGGAACTCAGTTTGGATGAAACAAGTATTGCAGCCTCTCCAGATTCAGATGACCCCCCCCCCATATAGGTGGTAAGGACTCCTAAGGAGGTGGGTTCCCTTGGTGCTGGGATTGTCCGATACAGTATAATTACTATGATTTTTGGCATAGCGCTCTAGCAGTTTCCCCATGGGCTTGCTAGTGCCTGTAGTCCCACAAGGGCCACTCCACATGGAAGCTGTCTGAGCTGAGCTGATGATGTCACAGAGGAGGCCTCCTAAAAACTGGGTGCTCTTTTTGTGCCAGGCTGCGGGAAAATTATGCTTAAACAGCATTGATATTGTACATGTGTGGTATTATAAAAGCTCTGCAATGTCATCATTGCCTCTCCCTTGGGGTTTTGTCGTGTCTTTTATATGCAGCTCGCCGCACTGCTCTCCTGACTTTATTGTCAGTCGGAGAGCAGCTGTGAATGATGTCACAGGGGGCGTGGAAATGAGCAGCACGGGATGGTGACCGAGTGGGGTATGGCACCAGGTTGAAGGTCAATTGCGCAATCATATGACCAGTGTGGAGGCAAACTACCTGCTTGACCTTTATCAAAGACATTGCTAAATTCGATGTATTCTTCAGCAGGGAGGAGAGTGAAGAGGTACACAAGACCTTAGCCACTTTCTGAAAACACGTCTTACTGCATTGTAGCGACCAAGAAAGAACCTCAGCACGAAGCCAATAAAAAGAGGGGTTATGCCTCTGTAACCAAGGATAACCAATAACCACTGGACAATAAGGAGAGGAAATTACAAGTGGAGTAGCCCGAAGCTGCAGTGGGATCGAGTGCTTAGACACAAAGGCACTATCTATAAACAGGCCTGCAGCCACAGAGTCTATTAGAGCCTGTATCTCGATGGACGACTCAGACCAAGAAAGGGTAACCGGAACCAGGGGCTTATCCTTCTGGATAACTGGGGAGGTAACAACGCCACCTAAGGTCTGTCCCCTAGAGGACCTCAGGTGCAAGCATTTCCCGGATGGGTAGGATAAGACTTCAAAAAGTGACATGCGTGGCCACAATAAAGACGCAATCTCTCCCTCCTCCTAAAGGCTCTCTCATCCAGAGAGATGTGTGAAGTCCAACTGCATGGGTTCTAGTTCACTGACAGGCTCGGAACCAGGAGATATGGGAGGTGAGGAAGGCACGGGTAGGACTACAAAGCTCAGAGCCAAATGTACAGGAGCCCTCCTCAAGCGCTCCTTAAAGGAAGGTCTCTCTCAGAGTCAATGAGAATGGCGAACTTGATCAACCTCTCCAGCTCAGTAGGTATGTCTCGGGCCGCTATCTCATCTTTGATGTTATCCAAGAGACCATAAGAAAAGCAGCCATGAGAGCCTCATTATTCCAAGCAATCTCTGCTGCCATAGTACGGAATTCAATGGCGTAATCGTCAATTGTTCTTATACCCTGCTTGATGGACATGAGGCTTTTGGCAGCGGTAGTGGAGCGTGCGGGAACATCAAATACCCTTTTAAAAGAGGCCACAAACTCTGGGTAACTCTGGGCAACGGGTTTTTGTGTCTGCCATAGAGGATTTGCCCAGGCCAAGGCTCTGTCAGAAAACAAAGAAATTTTGAAGACTACTTCGCTTCTGTCCATGGGAAACGCCTGGGGCAGCATCTCAAAGTATATCCCAACCTGGTTGAGAAACCCTCTGCATTGAACTGTATCACCCCCAAATCGCTGGGGAAGAGGAGCGGAACCAGGCATTCCCCTTATAGAGGTAATATTTGAGGCAGGTGCCTGCACAGAGGCTTGAGCATCCGCAGGAACAGCCTGCAACACAAGTTGTGCTGGAGCGGACACTGTAGGAGGAACCAGGTGAGCAGTGAGATGCAGGAGCGTCTGTAATGCTATAGCAAACTGATCCATGTGATGATCCTGCTTATCCAATCTGGAAAAATATTACCAGCAAGTGGATTGTCTGCATCTTCTGAATTCACTTCGCCTACTGTCAGGAACCATGAATCAGACCAAGACAGAAGTGCATTAAAATCACACTTTTTAATAAAAAGGTAAAACTATATAAACAGAGTAAACGTGGTCAAAACATAGCTAGAGCAAGGCAGTGAAACAGGAGTCCGGAGATGAGCGAGGTCAAACAAACAGCATGCAGGGTCAGGAAAACAGGAAAACTCAGCAGAGATTTCTCCAGAGATGTTGACCAAGCCAAAGCCATCTGCGATCTGATCCATGCAGTTTATATAGCAGCAGAGCTGGCTTAACGAGGCAGGATATGATCATCAGGTGAGACAGAGTGGTGAGGAGAGGCTAATTAACCCTTAGCTGAGCAGCTTGCTCTGAGAAGGGAGAGCCGAGCCCAGCCCTAACAGTACCCATGTTGGTGGGGAGCAGGGCCTCTTCCCCACAACCCTTGGCGGTGGTTGTGGGGGTCTGCGGGCGAGAGGCTTATCGGAATCTGTCGGCGGGAGCCCTCCCATCGGGGAGGAGCTGTTTCATTTTTATTTGTTTTATTTTTTTTCGGGTCGTCGCTCACTGTGATTGATGATGGATTACAATGGGGGACACTTTCTTTTTTAATAAAGGACTTGTCCCAAATTGTCTCCTATGGTTTTTCTCTTTTTTGACAATTTTTTGGTGAATGGGTAGGGGTAGGATGTACCCGATACCCATTCACATGGGGGGGCTCGGGATCTGGGGGCCCCCTTGTTAAAGGGGGGCTTGCAGATTCTGATACGCTCCCCACCCGCAGACCCCGACAACCACCGCCCAGGGTTGTCGGGAAGAGGCTTTTGTCCCCATCAACATGGGAACAAGGTGCTTTGGGGTGGGGGGCGCAGAGCCCCCCTGCCCCAAAGCACCCACCCCCCCATGTTGAGGGTATGTAGCCTGGTATGGGTCAGGAGGGGGGCGCTCACCCGTCCCCACCCCATCCTGCCCGGTCAGGTTGCATGCTCGGATAAGGGTCTGGTATGGATTTTGGAGGGGACTCCATGTCAATTTTTATTTGAAATTTTGGCGTGGAGTTCCCCCCTTAAAATCCATACTAGACCCGGAGGGCCTGGTATGGACTGGGGGGGGGGGGGGGGGCCACGCCAATTTTTTCTGTGATTTTTTTTATCTATAGTGCTGGGAGCCAGCAATACATTTCAGCCACGAGTGATTTTAAATTACATTGTTTTCTTTAAAGGGTAAATAGAACTAGTGCGCAAACCAGTAGGTAAAATAGGGTGGTAGCTGCCAACACAGATAAGGTAACCTGATACCAAAAAAATGATTAGGAGTAGAGAATGTGTGATTTTTTTTCCTTTACAAATGTCATTTTGCTCCGGCACTGTTCTACACATTGCAAAGATGCGCCCCTTTACAGACAGACTAAGGGGACCCCCCCCCCAGGCACGATATTTAAATAAATATTTCATTTTTATTGTTTCACTTTAAGCATTATTAAAATCACTGCTCCTGAAAAAACGATTGATTTAAAAACTTTTTTTTGCATTGATACATGTCCCCTAGGGACATCTTTTTTATTGCAATAACTTGTATATAAGCCCTTAAAATGAGTACTTTTTATTTTTTATATTCTGTTCCCATAGACTTTAATAGGGTTTGAATGTTTTCACAAATTTATTGCCTGTTGGCATGTTCTATTGCGAACGAAAACGAGGGTGTGTTTGGCTCATCCCTATTAGAGATTTTCTCTTCCTGTTCAGCACTGGAAGTGGATTCTTTGCATATAGCCAAGACAGCTGATTGGAGGAAAGGCATGCACCCAGGGCCGATCCTAGGGTCCCAGGCGCCTGGGTGCAGAAAATATTCTGGCGCCCCCACATGGGCGTGGTCATCTTGCTAACTACTCCCCTTTGCAAATGTTTCTATGGCAACAAGCCCACTTCTCCACGTATATGTATGTGACGCTTTACCACTGTTACTACGGTGCTTTGGCGCTGCTATTCAGGCGGCAGCAGGGTGCGCTTAACCCCCCAGAAGGAGTTAACAAGGGGTAAAAACGCCTGTGCTGCAGCACTCCTGAAGCAGTGTTCAGCCACTTTGGAAGTGCTGCCCTTTCATCTCAATGGCAGAGGCGGCTTAGGGGAGGTGTAGGAGCAGTGTAGACACCGCTCCCGCACCGCCCCAAAGATACTGCTTGCAGGACTTTTTTTCTCATCCTGCAAGCACACCGCCCCAGTGTGAAAGCACTCAGACTTTCACACTGGGGAGAATTGGGGATGGAGTCTTTCAGGCGCTTTACAGGCACTATTTTTAGTGCTGCAGCGCCTGAAAAACCACCCAGTGTGAAAGTGGCCTTCTTTTTCTCAATGATCAGCAGTGACAGCATGCCTTACCTTGGGGGCAGAAGAATGGACAGGGTCAGGGTCGCAACACCAACCTCAGAAAACGGCAGGTGCAGTTCAGGTGAACGACAGCTCCTCTCCTCACAGTCACAGGCAGGCAGCTCTCTTCTTCAGATGTGCTGTGAAAGGGTTCTTATTGTTAGAACAGTTTTTGACTGCAGCTACATCTGGCACATAATTTAAATGAATGGTACATTTTCCCTCCTTCAAGTGGTTGTCAACCCGTGACAACCACTTTAACCTACAGGTAAGCCTATAATAAGGCCTATAATAAGGCTTACCTGTAGGTTTCCTGCATATCTCCTAAACTCTCACAGTTTAGGAGATATACAGTGTACTGTGATGTGCCCATGTCATCGGGCACATGCGCAATGAAGAAATTGCCTCTTTCCTTCACTGACAGTGTGCCCCGTTTGGCGGCTCCTGTGCGCATGCAAATCACAGAGGCGGAGTCCGCGACCCCGGAAGGAAGAGGGGCAGAAGATGGACGCTTCCTACTGCGGGGACAGCGCGGGCTTCCAATGCAGGTAAGTGTCACATAATAGGCTAGAATGCGATGCATACTAGCCTATTATGCTTTTACATTGCAGGGTAATTAAGTGCAATGAAGAGGAAGTAAAACCCATTAGGGTTTACTTCCACTTTAAGGCCACTTTCACACTGGGGCAGTAGCAGTAAAGTGCTGCTAGTTTTAGCAGCGCTTTACTGCTGTTATAGCGGCGCTTTGGCGCAGCTATTCGGGTGGTAGCGGGGTGCTTTTAACTGCCCCAAAGAGGTTAAAACTACCCGCAGATGGCGCTTCTGAAGCGGTGTTCAGCCGCTTCCAAAGCGCTGTCCATTCATTTCAATGGCAAGGGTGGGGGAGGAGCAGTGTATACACTGCTCCCCCACCATCCCAAAGATGCGACTTGCAGGACTTTTTTTCTCATCCTGCAAGCAGACAGCCCCAGTGTGAGAGTACTTGGGCATTCACACTGGGGTGGATTGGGAGGAGATTTTCAGGCGCTTTACAGGTGCTGTTATTAGCACTAAATCGCCTGAAAAACACCCCAGTGGGAAAGTGGCCTAAACAATGATTCACACACCGCAGTGACAGCTTGCCTTACCTGTAAGCCTGGTGGCAGAAGAATGGACGGGAACAGGGTCCAACCTCAGGAAGCGGCAGGTGCAGTGCAGGTGGACGACAGCTCCTCTCCTCACAATCACAGGCAGGCAGGGCAGCTCTCTCTCTCTTCTTCAGATGTGCTCCAGCTCCAGTCCCTCCTTCCCTTAGCTTCTCTGACCACACTGAAGATGGAGGAGGTGGGTGGAATGGGTCAATGCCACACTGACCTCAGGAAGCAGCAGGCAGGTGGAGTGGACCTTGTGGATGACGGCTCCTCCTCTCCTCGCAGGCATCTCTCTTCTCTTCCTCTGATGTGCTCCGCTCCCAGTCTCCCAGCCACTAGCCTCCCAGAGCCAGAGCCTCCTCGCTCCTCCAGTCTCCAGAGTCCCAGCGCCAGAAGCTCCCACCACCACGCTGCAGAAGATGGAAGAGGTGGGTGGAGCTACTTGAGCTAGGAGCTGAAGATGGTTCCTCCTCCGCTCCGCTCTGCATGCTGGGGCGGCGCTGCTGACGTCACTGGTTGCTAGATGCCGAGCGGCATACGATTCTAGCAACCAGTGCAGAGGAGAGCACAATCACAGTGACAGGAGCGCTGCGGAGGGAAGGGGAGGACAGGACTGGAGGAGTATAATGTATGTATCATATGTATAACGGCACAGTCGGCACTTAGTGTGTGAGAGACAGTGCCAGCCAGTGCCACAGCTTTTTCGGCGCCCCCTCTCTGCAGCATCTTGCGGCGCCTGGGTGCGGTGCACCCCGTGCACCCGCCCAGGATCGGCCCTGCATGCACCCCCACTCCACATAGGCAAAGGAAGGAAGGAATGGGCAGAGGTGTGCTGCGACAAGATAAGCTCTCTGCTAATCTATTTATAGCAACCTCCCACGGCACAAATTTCAGGCTGGTTTTATTTTGATTGATAGAGAACTTGTCAGAAGTTATAATGCTAATAACAGAACAACGAAACAGCAGAAACACATGGGACTTAGTGCTTTGGAGAGAGATAAGAAAACTAGAGGTGCGCCGAATGGAAACTGCAGGATGCACTTAGCTGAAAACTGAAAATGACAGTTTTTAAAAGATATTTATATTTTTATATATAATTGTATTATATTCGACATTTGAATTAATATAATCAATTTAAATTAATATGAAATTATTGTTGGCCATTATTGGCACCTTTAGTGCAAGAAAAGATCAAGAAAACTGCAGTCTGCAGTCTCTGATCATTTCTTGTATCATGTCTGCAATCTCTTACTTAAATTTAAACACACTGCACCTCTAGGAGACATGATACAGGAGATGGTCAGAGACTGCAGACATGATACAAGAGATCAATGCAGCCTCACTAGTGTCCATCAAATGCAGCCTCACTGGTGCCGTCATATCCAGCCTCTCCAGTGCCTGTCATAAACAGCCTAACCAGTATCTGTTAGATGCAGCCTACCAGTGCCGGGATCAGAGTGGTGATCGGCCGCATGTCAAAAACACAGTTTTCGGCCGATATGTTTTGGCGGACAAAATTTGGTGCACCATTAAAGAAAACATTACAGATATACAGTTGTGCTCATAAGTTTACACACATCCTGGCAGAATGTATGAATTCTTGGCCATTTTTCAGAGAATATGAATGAGAACACAAAAACATTTCTTTCACTGATGGTTAGTGTTTGGCTGAAGCCATTGATTATCAATCAACTGTGTTTACTCTTTTTAAATCATAATGTCAACAGAAACTTCCCAAATGACCCTGATCAAAAGTTTACATACCCCAGTTCTTAATACCGTGTATTGCCCCCTTTAGCATCAATGACAGCTTAAAGTCTTTTGTGGTATTTGTGGATGAGGCTCTTTATCTTCTCAGATGGTAAAGCTGCCCATTCCTCTTGGCAAAAAACCTCCAGTTCCTGGAAATTCTTGGGCTGTCTTGCATGAACTGCACGTTTGAGATCTCCCCAGAGTGGCTCAATGATAAAGAGGTCAGAAGACTGAGATGGCCACTCCAGAACCTTCACTTTATTCTGCTATAGCCAATGACAGGTCAACTTGGCCTTGTGTTTTGGATCATTGTCATGTTGGAATGTCCAAGTATGTCCCATGCGCAGCTTCCTGGCTGATGAATGCAAATGTTCCTCCAGTATTGATAACATACTGCATTCATCTTGCCATCAGTTTTGACCAAATTTCCTGTGCCTTTGTAGCTCCCACGTCTCCAAAACATCAGCGATCCACCTCCGTGTTTCACAGGCCTTGTTGACTCCTCTCCAAATGTAGAGTTTATGGTTGTGTCCAAAAAGCTCCAAAAAGCGTCTCAGTTTCATTGGTGGTCAGCATAAATCTTCTCATTACATTGGGGCTTGGTGTAGAATCCTTTCATTCACACTAGTGGCCAGTGTGAAGGCCCCCCTTACATTGATTGTCAGTGTAAATTCTTCATTACATTGGTAATCAGTGTTCATTTCCCTTTACATTGGTGGTAAGTGCAGGATTGCCCTAACATGGTGGTCAGTGTAGAAGTGTCAGTACAAATCTCCTTGACAATGGTTGTCAGTGTACATCCCCCCTTACATGGAGGTCAGTGTATTTTTCACCACACTGGTGATTGATGTAAATTCTCCTATTACATTGGTGTAAGTGTAGAAATCCCTCTTTATATTGGTGGGTGGCGTAAATTCCCCCTCACATTGGTGGTCAGTGTAAATCCCCCTCACATTCAGTGTAAATCCCCATCACATTAATGGTCAGTGTAGAATCCCCGACTACATACTTGCCAAAGATTTCCAGCTTTGCTCTACATGATTCAGAATTTGCCGCAGTGTACTGCCTCCTAACTAATCCAATCCCCCCACCACTGCCACTGATCACACCCCCCTCCCCCAGCACTCCCACTGTTCCTAGGATCCCTAGGATTTTTCTGTCTGTTAATGGGTCCCCTCACCTCCCCAGTCCATGGTGGGAAGGCATGGTGGGAAGGCAGTGAGGAGATGATGTGCTGTAACCTTTAGCAACCAATCAGTGAGCAGTAATGATATGCACTAACCTTTTGCATCCAATCTTTGAGCGCTAAGGATATGCAGCAACCTCTAGCAACTAATCAGTGAGCAGTAATACTGTGCAGTAACCTCTAGCAACCAATTGGTGAGTGGTAAGGATGTCCAGTAACCTCTAACAACCAATCAGTGAGCAGTATTGATGTACAGTAATCTCTAGAAACCAATCAACAAGTAGAAGTCATGTGCTGTAACCTCTAGCAAATAATCAGTGAGCCATAATGTGTGCTGTAACCTGTAGCAGCCAGTCAGTGAGAGGTAATAAATACACCGTAAGCTCTGGCAACCAATCGCTAACTGATCTGATTCAGTAAACTGATTTTGTTTCTAGCTGCTATTTATTGTATGTCTCAGAGCAGGTGGAGAGTGAAATTACATGGAAGGGGGGCCCAAGAAAATGTTTGCCCAGGGTCCAATCAATATTAAAGATGGCCCTGAGTCTGGTATATAATGTGCAGAGCCCAGTGTATAATGTACAGTCTGGTATATAATGTGCAGAGCCCGGTGTATAATGTACAGCCTGGTATATAATGTGCATAGCCCGCTAAAACGTATATGTGTTCCGTGCAGATGGATAAAATAAATATTTTATTTATCTTAGAGCTGCTGTCTCCACTGTAAAACTTAGCCTAAATGTAGTTTGGAAATAATGTGGTTATTTGGTGGGTATGGCGTTGCTCTGTGATGTCCGATGGGTACAAATATTCCAAAAGAATTTTATCATATTTATTTTGGTATAGGTTAGGATGAGTAGATATATTGCAGACTAATATATAATGTGATTAAATAGGGGTACTCCTATAAAGGTGGTACTCCTAATGAAAGGTATAATCAGTCAAAATGCCGATAAGGAATAAGACAATATTGAAGATTAAATAGTAAATACAAATGGGTGAAATTATAAAATAAAAATTTAATTAAATTAAAATTGAAAATAAAATAACGATTCCGTACAAATGGTGCTGTGAGTGGCTGGATTAGTAGTAAATACCACGTGAAGGTACGTGATGATGTGTGTCAAAGTGTGGTATTAAATCAATAACAATAATGTTCTCAACAACAATAAACTGTGTGGTTAAATATTCTTGCAATTATAACAATATTTCACATGCATTCCAAATATTAAAATAAGATAGGCAAGCAATATGGTGAACTGCACAAGTGCACAAAGTGGTATTCCAAATTATATTCCCCTATCGTGGGTCCAATAATAATGAATAAATAATGAATAAAATTGGTGATCAAAACCTGTGACTTTAACCATGCCAAGACAGCAGTCTCTTATTCCAATGTGCTTTAAAACAGTTCGCTGGATATCCTGCTAAATGTGTTGTATAGTGACATCAGTTCACTCTATTCATTCCAGGTGCCAGGTGACTCAATCCGTATCCCCCTATATAAAACGCACTCACCAGACCGTAGTCCCCACTAGCGGGCGCTCGCATAAAACAGTTTTTACACTCACATTTGAGACGAATGTTCGGGCATGTAATCAGAAGCGGTCCCAGGAAGTCTGCCGTGTTGTCTGCGTTCCAACGGGCTACCGGAAGTGACGTGTGACATATGGCGCCTTCCTACGAATTTCATCATAGGATGTCTACTGGAGCGATTCCATGTTGGTACACTCCCGGTCTTAAATAGGATACATAATTGTTATGAACCGCGGCCATGTTTTTGTGGTCCAAATGTATTTTGTATTGGCCACCATGTTGTTGTGGATCAGATCGTCGGGTGTATTAGAAAGATGACAGTTTGTCCGCTCAAGGGGTCATATCAGGTACCATGCGTGGCGGCCTTTTTATTGTGGTCCAAAACTATTGGTGGCAGTCGCCATGTGAATGTGGTCCGAATGTCATTCAGATCACTTTCAAGAAATAAGGAATTGCAGCGGGACACGTCAACTTCACAAATTACAATAAATAACATTATTATACTTAGATAAAATGTAAGGCTAAAATTAACTTTATTAAAAATATAAAATAAAATGAGAAAAAACGTATGGGTATACAATGTCTATTAGTGTGTATGCTTGATATGTATTAAATTGAAGGTAAATTATAGGAAATATGGACTATACATAATATAAACCATAGAAAAGAGGGGGAAAGGGGGGGAGGGGGGATGGAAACCAAAGGAGGCCTGGACCTATGATTTTAGTTTTTTCTAGACATGAATAGGAAAATAAGAGCCTAAAAATGGATACTGTTAAAATGATATTAAAAATGATTAAAAATTGATAGTAAAAAATTATATTAAAAATTTGGAGAGGTATGTTTAAAATTTATTTATAAAGTGTTCCCACACTCAAAGACATTTTTGCGGCGGTCACCGCCTGCAATCTGGCTATCACCGACCTGACCGGGGAGGTGAAGGGATGAAAGTGGAGATCTCCCTGGTACGTCATGATATGCAGAAGCTGCAGGAGCGCACCGCGGCTGTGGAGGGCCAGATTAGTTCATTAAAGGATGACTGGCAGCCATTGCAGCGGGATGTTAGATATTTGCAATCTTTATGCTCCGCTAATGCATCCAGACTGGAGGATATGGAAAATCGCATTTGCAGGAATAATGTGCGGATGGTGGGCGTTCCAGAATGGGCGGAGGGCAAGAACCCAGTGACCTTCATTGAGGCCTGGTTGATGGACACATTTGGTAAAGACTCTTTCTCGCCCATGTTCACGGTGGAGAGGGCCCACCATGTCCCTGCTAGGCCTCCGATCCATGGTGCGCCTCCACGGCCTTTCCTGATCCGCTTTTTGAACTTTAAAGACAGAGACGCTACCCTGGTGTTAGGGGATATTGGTGCTTTCTGCTGTCTTCCGCGGTGGTGCGCGCTCCTGTGTGGGCACCCACATGCGTGCACGCTCCCGTGCACACGCACGAGTTGGAAGTATCGCCAAACAGCCCTATTTGAAGCTGTGAGACCCAGCAGCCAGTGCTGTCCGTTCTACAGCGTTACCGTGTTTCTGAGTGACCCGTTCTGAGCTACCTGTTACCTGTGACCCGGCCTGAACCTGCATCTGCTTGAACTCTGCCTGCACCGATCCCCGGCTAGCCTACGACTGCTCTTCTGTTTGACCCCTGTGTACCTCAATCTGCCTGCCTGTTAACGACTCCTCTTGTACTGCTCTGCCCGCATGTTATTGACCCGGCCTGCATCACTACTCTTCAGTCTAGCATGGACTTCTGGACGACATCTTACCATCACCTGTGTCCAATCCTGCCCTCGTGCTCCCCTGTGCTCCAGCGCTCCCTGTCTGCTCTATCAGGGGTTCTGGAACCAGGGTCGTAAGAGAGGTTGCCTACTGCATAAGGCAGACTCTACCATCAGGTATGTGACAGCAATGGACAGCCAGTCCGAGTCTGTGCAGTGGCCCTCTCCTATGGAGGATCTGAGAACGCACCTAGCCGGGCTAACCCAGGCTGTGAGGGACTTACAAGGGGAATACACCCGGCTGGAAAACCAAGTCCGGGAACTCACGTTGCCTGCCAGCATCAGCCAGCTGGATGCTCACACCATACTGACCTTGCCTAGCGAACCCGAGGTATCTTTGCCCGAGCGGTTCACGGGGGCCCGCCGGAAGTTTCGGGCTTTTCACAATGCATGCGAGTTGTACTTCTACCTGCAAGCCCGCACCTTCTCGTTAGAAGCTACTAAGGTGGGGCTGGTCATCTCACTACTAAGGGATGAGCCACAAGCATGGGCTCACCGGCTGCTGGAACAGAGGGCTCCTGAAACCACCAACCTCATCCTGTTCTTTTGGTCCATGGCTCGGTTGTACGAGGGCCCCCACCAGGCTGCCACAGCTGAGGCTGCTCTCCACGCACTCCAGCAAGGCTGCCGAGCGGTGGAGGATTACTTAGCAGAGTTCCGGCGCTGGAGCGCAGATACCTCCTGGAACAATGCTGCGCTCCGTCATCAGTTCAGATTGGGGCTCGCAGAACCGCTCAAGGACGAGCTGGCCCATGTGGGGGTTCCCCAGACACTGGAAGCGCTGATCAACCCGGCCATCCAGGTCGACCGATGTCTGCGGGAGCGTAGAGCCGAAGAAGCTGCAGGGGGTGTTTGTCCTGTCCGGACCGAACCCGGACCTCTCCGGCCTGCTCTCTCCCCCAAAGAGAGACACAGACGCCTGACCCACAACCTCTGTCTCTATTGTGGTGGCCCGACATCTTGTTAGGTCCTGTCCGGTTAAGCAGGGAAACAGGCTCTACCCCTGGAGAGCTCTTATCTTTGCCCGACCCTTCCAACCATCTTGTTCTGCCGCTGCATATCCAGCTTCCTGATGGGAATCTCCAGGTCCCGGCTATCCTGGACTCCGGAGCCTGTAGCTGCTTCGTTAATCTGGCCTTTGCAGCTCAGCACCAGATCCCACTCAAGCCTAAGACCCGTCGGAGGGCCATCTGCTTGGCTGATGGGTCCACCATAAAATCTGGAGCAGTCACCCATGAGACAGTACTTCTTCTTGCCCGGACAGCAGGCGGACACCTGGAACACCTGTCATTGGACGCCATAACGTCCAATGACTCTTTTCCCAGTCATTTTGGGTCTGCCATGGCTCCGGGCACACTGCCCCACCATTGATTGGTCCTCGGGAGAAGTTCAGTTTCTCTCCTCGTACTGTCAACACAACTGTCTGCCACCAACTCCGGAATCCCCCTCTTCAGTGCTCTGTCTGGACTCTGATTCTGATCCTGAATCCCGTCTCGCTGCTCCATCTATCTACCATGAGTTTCTGGATGTGTTCAGCAAGAAAGGGGCAGATGTTCTCCCACCTCACAGGTCGTACGACTGCCCGATAAAGCTGCTACCAGGGGCAGAAGTACCCTTCGGCCGCATCTACCCGCTTTCTGAGCTGGAACTGAAAGCCCTCAAGGCTTATCTGGACGATAACCTTCAGAAAGGGTTCATTCGGCCCTCCACTTCTCCTGCAGGAGCTGGAATATTCTTTGTGGAGAAGAAAGACCACACTCTCAGACCCTGCATAGACTATCAGGACCTTAATAAAATTACCATTAAGAACCGGTACCCTTTGCCACTGGTCTTGGAGTTATTTCAAAGACTAGGAACAGCTGCTGTGTTTTCCCAACTAGATCTTCGTGGAGCCTATAACCTCATCCGCATCCGGGAGGGTGACGATTTGAAGACTGCCTTCTGGACGCGCTTCAGTCACTTTGAATATTTAGTGATGCCCTTTGGCCTCTGCAATGTTTCAGCTACTTTCCAGCACCTAGTAAATGATGTGTTTCGTGACTACTTGGATCAGTTCGTCATCATTTACCTTGATGACATTCTCATAATTTCAGTCTCTCTGGAAGAACATCGCAGGCATGTCAGGTGCCTCTTACAACATCTACGACAGCATGGACTTTATGCTAAGGCCGAAAAGTGTGCCTTTGAGTGCTCCAGAATCTTGTTCCTGGGCTTCGACATCTCAGTCACCGGAGTAACCATGGACCCCCTAGAAAGTCTCTGCAATTGTGGATTGGCCAGCTCCCGTTGAAAGGAAAGGGGTCCAACGGTTCTTCGGTTTTGCCAACTTCTACAGGAAGTTCATTAGAGGATTTTCTGCGGTGATTGCACCCATCACCCAACTCACTAAACAGGGCTCCCGTTTCCACTGGTCCACTGAGGCCCAAATGGCCTTTCTGAAACTCAAAGAACTTTTTACTACAGCACCTGTTCTTAAGCACCCAGATTCAGCTCTGCTTTACATTCTGGAGGTGGATGCTTCAGAGACAGCAGTGGGAGCAGTTCTATCCCAGAGATGAGGTCCAAAGGCCTCGCTCCACCCCATCGCCTTCTTCTCCTGCAAACTTACAGAGCCAGAGAAAAATTACGTTGTGGGAGACCGGGAACTTCCGCCCTGGAGGAATGGCGGTATCTGCTGGAAGGTGCTCTACACCCTGTCATGGTATTCACCGACCATAAGAACCTAGAGTACCTGCACACAGCTAAAAGACTGAGACCACGCCAGGCACGATGGGCTCTGTTTTTCTCTCATTTTAACCTGCATATTACTTACAGGCCCAGGTCGAAGAACGTGAAGCCGGACACCTGATCCAGGATGTTCAGTGAGCCTGGTGACTCCACGCCACTGGATACCATCCTCCCGTCCCGGAGTTTCTTGCTACTACAGGAAGATTTGCTGTCTCGGGTTAAACGATCCTTGGCCGGATCAACCATGTCTCCTGATCCCAGACTGGTAATGAAAAATGGACTGTAGTGGTTCCAAGATAAACTCTTTATCCCGGAACAGCAGCATTTAACAGTGCTGTAACTTTGTCATGACCACCAATTGGCCGGGCACTTTGGCGGTCGTAAGACTGCGGAACTGTTGTCGCGCTCCTTTTGGTGGCCTTCCGCTGACAAGGACTGTCGGAAATAAGTCCTCGCTTGTCCGGTCTGTGCCCAACACAAGACCAGCCAGGCAAAAGCATGGGGTCTGTTAAACCCGCTGCCCATTCCCGAATGGTTGTGGTCTCACATATCGATGGATTTCATCATGGAGTTACCCCCATCTGAAGGATTCAATCCCATTTCTGTAATTGTGGATCGTCTTACTAAGATGGCCCACTTCATCCCGATGAAGGGCACCCCCACCGCAAATGAGACGGCAGGGACATTTATCAAGGAAATGGTCCGAATGCATGAGCTCCCTATCAACATTGTCTCAGATCGTGGGGTGCAGTTCACTTCCCGGGTCTGGAAAGCCCTGTGTTCCACATTGAACATTGAACTGGCATTCTCCTCTGCATATCACCCCCAGTCAAATGGTCAGACAGAGAGGACTAACCAGACCCTAGAACAGTGCATCCGCTGCTACTCTTCTTTTGCACAGGATGACTGGGTCTCGCTGTTACCTATGGCTGAATTTGTGTACAACAATACCGAGCATTCATCCACCAAGCAGTCCCCATTCTGGGCGAATCTGGGGTACCTTACCCTACCTTTATACCTAACCTGGTTCCGGAAAGCGAAGTACATGCTGTACAGAAGATGGTAGAATTCCTGATAAGGAACAACAAGGTTTTACAAGAAACTGTAGCTCAGACACAGGAGTGCAACAAGAGGGCATTCCACAAGGGGAGACGCGGGGAATTGGACTTGCAACCAGGTGACCGAGTATGGTTAGCAACCAAGAACTTGAGGTTGTCATGCCCTTCCAGGAAGTTGGGCCCAAGGTTCATTGGGCCATTCCCTGTGAAAAGAAAGATCAACAGGGTGGCATACGAGCTGGATCTTCTGTCTTTCCTGCGAGTGCAACCGGTATTTCACGTTACCTTGTTGAAGCCCGTAACCCAGGACTCCTTCCCGGGTCGGAAGTCGGCCCCATCTGAGCCCGTTCTTGTGGATGGTGAGGAGGAATTCAAAGTGGAAGCTATCCTCAACTGCAGGAAAAGGGGTGGATCTACCCAGTTCTTGATTAAGTGGAAGGGATACGGGCCGGAAGAAAGCTCATCGGAACTCAAAAACCACATCCCCGCTAAAGAGCTTGTCAGGTCCTTTTGGAGAAGACACCCAGAGCCAAAGGCACGGTTGAGCATCCGAAGGCTGCCCCTTGGGGGGGCAATGTTAGGGGATATTGGTGCTTTCTGCTGTCTTCCGTGGTGGTGCACGTGCCTGTACGCGTTCGCGCTCACCCGTGCGCATTTGGTAAAGACTCTTTCTCGCCCATGTTCGCAGTGGAGAGGGCCCACCGTGTCCCTGCTAGGCCTCTGATCCATGGTGCACCTCCACGGTCTTTCCTGATCCGCCTTTTGAACTTTAAAGACAGAGACGCTACCCTGGTGTTAGGGGATATCGGTGCTTTCTGCTGTCTTCCGCGGTGGTGCGCGCGACCGTGCGTGCGTGCACGCACCGGAAGTAGCACCAAACGGCCCTATTTAAAGCTGTGAGACCCAGCAGCCAGTGCTGTCTGTTCTACAGCGTTACCGTGTTTCTGAGTGACCCGTTCTGAGTTACCTGTTACCTGTGACCCGGCCTGAACCCACATCTGCTTGAACTCCGCCTGCACCGACCCCCGGCTTGCCTACGACCACGCTTCTGTTTGACCACTGTGTACCTCAATCTGCCTGCCTGTTAACGACCCTGCCTGCACCCGACCACCCGACTGCCTGCTCCTCTTGTACTGCTCTGATCGCGTGTTATTGACCTGGCCTGCATCACTACTCTTCAGTCTAGCACGGACTTCTGGACGACATCTTACCATCACCTGTGTCCAATCCAGCCCTCGTGCTCCCCTGTGCTCCAGCGCCCCTGTCTGCTCTATCAGGGGTTCTGGAACCAGGGCCATAAGAGAGGTTGCCTACTGCATAAGTCAGACTCTACCATCAGGTACGTGACACCTGGCTAAAGCAAGAACCACCCCAGATCTCAAAGTGGATAATGTCAGGGTCTCTCTGTACCCGCACTTTTCTGCAGAAGTCCAAAAACATAGAGCCAAGTTCCTGGACATAATAAAGAGACTCCATGCACTCAGCATAGAATACTTTATGCTCTATCCCGCAAAATTGAAGGTGATTGTAAATGGCAACTCTCACTTCTTTGATAACCCACCAGCTGCCCTGCAATGGCTTGATAGAGAAGAGAGGGCCCTGAGACAAAACCGGGTCCCTTAGGGTACTGACTTGCTAAAATTGGTTAAGGTGCTTTGAACATTGACACAGCACAGACACTTCTATCTGTGCATTTGCTACCATATCCCCTATTGAATGACTACTCTTGTTGAAGTTGTTGTTTCGGCACAGTCCGACCGATTTGTTTGGTTATGGAGCAGTTACCAAGCACTACACAAAGCCCACTGCCTGGCTAGGCTACTATGGAACCCCTAGTAGTAGTAGGTATGATGTGTAGGATGCAGCGCTTACAGGATGCACAGCAGCAAGCGGGATGAGAGCTTCAGGGTCCTAGGGAGCGTGGCAGAAGGAGGGTAGTGGAAGGTGGGATGGAGCCGTGGGGCAGCCTGCCCATGGAGTAGAAGCAACTCTGTCAAGATGGCAAAGGAGAGAAGCGGCGTCCACTAAGTGCAGCATTTAGTATAAAAACACATTTTATTAAAATTACACTTACAGGAATAAGGTGTACATTGGGCATCGAGATAATGTAGTCCTGGGATTCTCCTCCGGGATGTGCCTGGTGGTGGTGCAGGTCCCACAGTCCTGGTGTCCTGGCCGCGCCGGTGGTGTCCGGAACTTCAAGGATTCAGGTGGGCTGGGGGGCATCATAAGACCGGGATCCAGGTGGAGGAGAGAGGAGGTATGCAGCTGTCTAGGCGTGCGTTCGGAGCATCCATGCTCCTTCGTCAGGCCTATTAAATTAAATTAGTTTAATTGGTCAAAGTCTGTCCTCATGCCTCTTGACCCTCTGACGGGTCCCCTCCCGGGAGACGCGGCTCAAATCCCAGTTGTCACCTACTTAAGATACTTGGGGTGGTGGTGTTCCCCCTCTGACTATATCAACTTAAACCTGAAACACCTGGATAGACAACGGGAAAAGGGCCTGGCCTGGTGTAAACTTCTTCGGTCGGTGGTGGGACGAGTCAACTTAATAAAAATGATTTGGGCCCCGCAGCTTCTTTATATTTTGCAGAACTCCCCCATGTGGGTACCTAATAAATGGTTTAGGACTATAGGCACCCAATTCCGAGATCTCATATGGCAGAGAAAGAGTAGGCGCATAAGCCTATATAACAGGGATATGTAATTAGCAGACCTCCAGCTGTTGCAGAACTACAAGTCCCATGAGGCATAGCAAGACTCTGACAGCCACAAGCATGACACCCAGAGGCAGAGGCATGATGGGACTTGTAGTTTTGCAACATCTGGAGGTCTGCTAATTGCTTATCCCTGCTATATAATCTACAGTTCAGTAAAGATAAAGGGGGCCTGGCTGTCCCCAATACCAAACTTTATTTTCTGGCCACACAGTTGCAGCAACTAGCTGGCTGGGGGGAGGTGGACAGCTCAGATCCTGTGGCACAAATAGTGGCCCGGGGGCCCTCGGGTCTCTCTGCCTCCTCTCACCTGGAGATGGATCTCCCGTCTCTCCCCCCCTCCTCGGCTACAGCTACTCTGCTCAAGAAAGTATGGCAGGCGGTAAAGACCACCCTAGCGATTAAGGGCCCGGATGTACTGGAGCTGGAGAGAATCCAAAGGAGGGCAACCGAACTGATAAGGGGAATGGAAGACCTTACTTATGAGAAGCGACGCTTGAGAGGGGACATGATTATGATCCATAAATATCTTAATGGGGATCCGAGCATAAAAGATAAACTGCTCAATCTCAGGGAATGTAGAAGGACAAGGGGACACACATTGAAACTAGAAGAGAAAAGGTTTAATCTTAGAATCCATAAGGGGTTCTTCACCGTCAGGGCAATAAGGATGTGGAAGTCTCTCCCACAACTAGTGGTGACTGCGGGGATTATGGATATATTTAAAAAACTCTTGGATGTATATCTCAATAAGTACAACATACAAGGATATGGGTACTGACAAGAGTATACCTACACAGGTTGAACTGGATGGACTGTTGTCTTTTTTCAGCCTTAACTACTATGTAACTACGTAACTATGTTTCACCCCCTTATGGGATAACCCGAATTTCCCAGAACTGGCTAAGCTACATGGCTTCTCTACTTGGAAGCGTAGGGGGATCTGGTTCTTTCCTCAACTCTACCAGAATAATATTTTAAAACCATATGACCAACTTTGTACTGAGTTTCAGTTAAACCCCAAATTATTCTTTCAGTATCTGCAACTCCGGCACGCAGGAGCAGACACTTACGTTAGCAACTGCCGCATCCCCTCTGATTTGGGATATAGTCAAAGCTAATGTCAAACGAGGGCTAATATCTAGAATATATGCTACCCTTTTGATCACAGCTCGGGACCATATGTACCTGCAAGCAAACATGATTCTGGAATCAATTCCCATGGTGTCTGTTTCGGCATCCCATAAGCTGTCTCAACTGTTTATCCTTCATAGGGCCTACAGGACTCCAGCTAGGCTCCATGTGTGGGGGGTTTGGGATTCCCCATTATGCCCCAAGTGTAAGATTCACAAAGGTGATTTCATTCATATGCTATGGCGATGCCCCAAGCTTAAGAGATATTGGGAGGTGGCGACCCAAACTATTACTACCCTGTCTCAAATACCTTTACCCACTACACCACTGGTATGCCTACTAAGGGAGATAGATAGTGAAATCTACAAAAAAGGTACATATCTCATGATTACCCATCTCCTGTACTTAGCCATAAAATGAATTGCCAGACATTGGATGGCACACACCACACCTACTAGAAATCAATGGATAGCGTATGTTATCTCCCTCCTCCTCAGAGAACACCTGACATACCAGCATAAGAACTCCACAGGAATATTCACTGCTGTCTGGCAGCCCTGGTTGGATGACCCTGGGCTGGCTCCTCCAAGGCTGGCAATGGACAGATTACTTAGCATATAACCCATCAAGAGTAGGTTCACGTTTCATTATAGTGAGGTTTCGAATCGCTCGACAAGGATGGCGTACCGTGGACAAGGACAAAAAGTGCAGAAAGTGATGGCTCAGCCAATCATATCTTCAAAATAGATCACGGATCCAAGTGTGGCTTTATGAGCAAGTGAGCATGCGCATAGACGGTTGCATCATTGGATTTGATGAATATATGAACTTGGTGTTGGATGATGCAGAAGAAATCCATCTAAAAACAAAGTCTTGAAAACAACTTGACTGGTACCGCGGACCGGGTGGATTCTGATAGCAAGAGGCTTTGGACCCTTTCCTCACCATTGGAGCGGGTTGGGCTACCTGCGGCATTGCCATATCTGATCTGAATGGTATCGCTGATCGGGGGAATTCGGACTCCAAAGAGCATTCCATCCGTTTCCTGTACCCCTGGAGGGGTTTGGGCTATTTGCATTTTTGGTTTATCTATCTGGTAAGCCTTTTATACGTTGGTGGTGGACCACATAGCATGTTTACTCAGCACTTTGGGTGAATACGTCTACGCATAGAAGTCTGCCTATGAATTGCTACTGCCTTTGATTCATTTGATTGAACTAACATTGATTATGTTCATCAGCTGTCATTTATTTCCATCTTGGGATCTGGCACTATTTGGACTAATTTGACTATAGGATCCTGGTCATCCATAATTAGCACAGCCCTTTATTTAATTTAGTTTATGATATACTGATTGTGTATTAGGCTGCTGCTTTACAGAAATTAAGTGCGGTATTTCCTTTCTTCTTTTATATGTTGCATTATATGGTTATAAACATTGTGACACCTGTTAAATGTTATTAAAGGAATTTGGAGAGAAAATTAGGGTTGAACACATAAATGTTTATGGAGGGGAGACGATTTTTTCTCCCTTCTTTGCAGAAAGGACATGAGGGATGCTGTATTCTTAACTCTGGATGCCTAGATTGCAACCCATTGGGGGGGAATGGGGGGCGAATGCACACTGTGAATACTATATATGACTGCCTATTGATGAAAACTTGCTGACTGTATCTTATTTCCTGTATGTAACACTGATAATGTCTGAGATGATCATACGGTCGATGTGTGTATTGTTTCCTTTTTCTCTCAATAAAAAGTTTCTGATTAAAAAAAAAAAAGAGGATCGTCCCAACTCTCTCCCCTGTGAAGATGGAGAACCAAATATATTATTATGAGGAAGGGTGTTGCATCAAGTGGCTTCTCCTTTCTTCCTCTCAGTATTGTCTGGTACATCTATCCCTAAAAGCAGCCAGAACCCCAGTAATCTATTATCTTCAGAGGATTCACAACCAAGAAAAACCTCCAGGTAGGCCTATAGTGAGTGGGATAGACTTGGTATACTCAAGGCTTGGACAATATCTGGATCAATTTCTGCAGCCCCTAGCCAAAAAAGGAGAGTCATATCTCAAGGATAGTAGACAACTGCTCTCAGATCTCAAAAACATAGAAGAAAACAGCAAAGACCTCTTAGTAACAATTGATGTGAACTCTTTGTACACCAGTATTGTACAAGACGCACTACATAATGTGAAATGGGCAATGCATAACTGCACAGATATGAAACAGACTCAGATCGACTATATACTGGAAGGGTTGGAAATGGCCATGGGCGGGAGCTACTTTTGGTACAAGGGCAATTACTATTCACAAATGAAAGGAGTAGCCATGGGTGGCAAAATATGCTCCGAGTGTAGCAAACATTGTCC
This sequence comes from Glandirana rugosa, assembly GCA_018402905.1. Lineage (NCBI taxonomy): Eukaryota > Metazoa > Chordata > Amphibia > Anura > Ranidae > Glandirana > Glandirana rugosa. The sequence continues at coordinate 1,525,262 of BLSH010059482.1, read as the reverse complement.
TAAATAAATGGGAGGAGGAGTGCATCTATGGGAGCAATCGTCCCGACATCAAATTCTACCATCGTTATATTGATGACATTATTCTTATCTGGAGGGGAATGACAGAAACTTTAGAGAAATTCTTTGAAGACATAAATCATAACAAATACGGACTGACCTTCACTGGAAATTGGGACATAAAATTGACTACCTAGATCTGATGATATTTAAAGACGGGGGGAAAATACAAACCAAGACCTTCTTTAAGAAAACGGATCGCCGTGGATATATCCCCACTAGCAATTGCCACCACCCAAAATGGATTGAGAGCATACCCAAAAGCCAATACATGCGAATTTTAAGGAATTGCAATTTACCTGAACATTTTGAAGAACAACCAAAAATTCTAACGGACAGATTCATAGAGAAAGGATATAGCAGGAAAAAATTGGAAAAAAAAAACAAAAAGAAAGTCCAAACTTTAAATAGAGAGCAAATGCTGAACACCAATAGAGAAAAGGGAGATGGGAACAATGGTGTGGCTTTTTTTACGGGATTCAATCGCCACTACAAGAAAGTGGAACATATAATCAAAAAACATTGGCCCTTACTAAAATCCGAAACTACGGATACTGGAAGCCTGTGCTAGCATTTCTCCTGTGGTGTTGCTATCAGTGTGTGAAGAGTGGGAGAAGAGGGTTGCATTGACAATCCAACACAATGGGCAGCACGTTGAACACATTTTATAAGTGGTCAGAAACTTGTAAATAACTCATGAAAGAATAAAGTTACGTTAAAACCAAGCACACCATTGTTTTTCTTGTGAAATTCCCAATAAGTCTGATGTGTCACATGACCCTCTTCCTATTGAAAAAACAAAAGTTGGATTCAAAATGGCTGACTTCAAAAATAATCCATGTAATCCATATAAATGGCCCACCCTGTATATCAAGCATACTCACTATCAGACATTGTATACCCATACATTTTTTTCTCATTTTATTTTACATGTTTAATAAAGTTACTTTTAGCCTTACATTTTATCTAAGTATAATATAATGTTATTTATTTATTGTAATTTTTGAAGTTGACATGTCCCGCTGCGATTCCTTATTTCTTGAAAGTGATCTGAATGACATTCACACCACATTAGCAATGGCGACTGCCACCAATAGTTTTGGACCGCAATAAAAAGGCCGCCACGCATGGTACCTGATATGACCCCTTGAGCGGACAAACTGACATGTCCGGCCATTATTTGTCATCTTTCTAATACACCTGACGATCTGATCCACAACAACATGGCGGCCAATACAAAATACATTTGGACCACAAAAGCATGGCCGTGGATCATAACAATTAGGTATCCTATTTAAGACTGGGAGTGTACCAACGTGGCACAGCTCCAGTAGATGTCCTATGATGAAACGCGTAGGGCGGCGCCATACGTTACTTCCGGTAGCCTGTTTGAACGCAGACAACGCGGTGGACTTCTTGGGGCCGCTTCTGATTACATGCCCGAATGTTCGTCTCAACTGTGAGTGTGAAAACTGTTTTACTAGCGATTAAAACTTTTGAAACATATTGCATAAGATACCGCTTCCTTTTTTACATGCCCTGACTATGGGGGGAGACGACCGGCTTTAAAGGATTACCATAAGAGAGTTCCGGCCTCTATGCGAGCACACCCTAGTGGGGACTACGGTCTGGTGAGTGCGTTTTACATAGGGGAGCACGGATTGAGTCACCTGGCACATGGAATGAATAGAGTGAATTGATGTCACTATACAACATATTTAGCAGGATATCCAACAAACTGTTAAAGTCACGGGTTTTGGTCACCAATTTTATTAATTATTTTCTCATTATTATTGGACCCATGATAGGGGAATATAATTTGGAATACCACTTTGTGCACTTGTGCAGTTCACCATATTGCTTGCCTATCTTATTTTAATATTTGGAATGCATGTGAAATATTGTTATAATTGCAAGAATATTTAACCACATAGTTTATTGTTGTTGAGAACATCATTGTTACTGATTTAACACCACACTTCGACACACATCATCACGTACCTTCACGTAGTATTTACTACTAATCCAGCCACTTACAGCACAATTTGTACGGAATCGTTATTTTATTTTCAATTTTAATTTCATTTCATTTTTATTTTATAATTTCACACATTTGAATTTACTATTTAATCTTCAATATTGTCTTATTCCTTATCAGCATTTCGGCACTTTACTCTCCCTTGTAACCATTTTCAGGAATAATTATACCTTTCATTAGGAGTACCACCTTTATAGGAATACCCCTATTTAATCACATATTATATATTAGTCTGCAATATATCTATTCATCCTAACCTATACCAAAATAGATATTATAAAATTCTTTTGGAATATTTGAACCCATCGGACATCACAGAGCAGTGCCATACCCACCAAATACAAATATAAAAAACGATGCAGCACATAAAATGATTATGATTCATAAAGTCTTATAAAATTGCATAAATCTAAAGTTCTAATGCAGGAAATCCACCACTGGTGCAGTCATCAGGCTATTTATGTGAGGGAGTCCCACCACCAATATTCATTGCGCTCACCTCAAGATAAGACCCCAGTTTTACTAGAGGGTCATGTACACAGGTGTCTCATCAGGGAGAATAACTATATGTTGTAAATCTTCAGGGGTCCCTTCATCAACCTTACATCGAATGGCTCATTTCAATTTCCACACAGATAAGCATGAGACATGGTAGATAAAAGAGTGAACAAAACTAAGTGCAGACTGTATCAATAAAAACACTGCTTTATTGTAATTAAAACTACTCACACAGTAGTGGCTGAATCAGGCATGTAAACAGCAACAGAGGCGGCTGGCTAGTCTCAGGTATCTGATCCACAGCTGATCAGTGGAGACGAATGAGCGGATCCTCTCGCATTAGCAGCAGCGGGTGACATCATCAACAGGTCCTTCCCCTGTACGCGTTACGGCAATGGCGTGCCTTCCTCGGTGGGGCGGAGCTAGTTGTGAAACATCACCCAACTGATTTAAATATGCAGAAGCAACACACAGAGCCATACCATAGGCCGGTTCACATGCTAAAGCAGCCGCCCTGAGAGAGCCCGTACCCCTATCAAATCGGGCTTGCCTGAGCAATGCGATCAAGCGAATTCAATCACATACACAATTCAATTGGATTGCCAAAAAATCGGCTCATATGTATTAGTGGAATATAATGATATTAATATTTCAATAGGTAAAAAAGCTCATCATTGGCATAAAATTACCAGATAAAAAATTATAAGACATCTCCCGCTGCTGCTATAAAATAAAGCCCCCTTAAGGGGCAAAATACAAATATACATACATACTATATAAAAAATGCAGGATAAATGAAAAACATAATATTACTTGTTGGAAATAAAACAATTCAAATCAAATTCAACGTTGAGACCCAAAGGTCGCATAACCCGGGTCTCATATATCCAATAGAGCTCTCTTTGACTAAGGGATCTAATAAAATTGCCCCCTCTCCAATGTCTATTTACCTTCTCAATCCCCCCAGAACTTCAAATGTCTGGGGTCATGATTGTGAAAGTCCCTAATGTGCAGAGCCCGGTGTATAATGTACAGTCTAGTATATAATGTGCAGAGCCCGGTGTATAATGCACAGTCTAGTATATGATGTGCAGAGCCCGGTGTATAATATACAGTCTGGTATATGATATACAGAGCTCTGTGTGTAATGTGCAGCCTGGTGTATGATGTACTACATCATATACCAGGCTCTACATTATACACGGGACTCTGTACATTATATATCAGGCTGCACATTATACACCGGGCTCTGTATATCATATACCAGGCTGTACATTATACACCAGGCTCTGTATATCATGTACCAGGCTGCACATCTGTATACTGCTATCTGGTGTCTGCTCTGTATACTGCTATATGGTGATTCCTCTGTATACTCCTATCTGCTGACTCCTCTGTATACTGCTATATGGTGACTCCTCTGTATACTCCTATCTGGTGACTCCTCTGTATACTGCTATCTGGTGACTCCTCTGTATACTGCTATCTGGTGACTCCTCTGTATACTGCTAGCTGGTGACTCCCCTGTATACTGCTATCTGGTGACTCCTCTGTATACTGCTATCTGGTGACTCCTGTATACTGCTATATGGTGACTCTGTATACTGCTATCTGGGGCTCTGTATACTGCAATATGGTGACTCTGTATACTGCTATCTGGTGGCTCTGTATACTCCTATCTGGTGACTCTGTATACTGCTATCTGGTGACTCTGTATACTCCTATCTGGCGACTCTGTATACTGCTATATTATGACTCTGTATACTGCTATCTGGGGCTCTGTATACTGATATCTGATGGCTCTGTATACTCCTATATGGTGGCCCTGTATACTCCAATATAGTGGTTCTGTATAGTGCTATCTGGTGACTCTGTATATTGCTATCTGGTAAAATATAAATGAGAGAATAAACCAATTCTATGTAGTGCCTTTAATGAATAAAGCTGGGTCAATACCTTTAAACCGTCACTTACTCGTTTGGTGAATAGTAAGGCAATTAGCCTCTAGTGTAAGCATACATATCTAGAAAAATGGGGATAGAAAGATACTTCCCCTAAGAAAACGTCAAGGAGGCAATATAATTAAAAATATTTATTAATTATTGTGGGGTGTTTATTTTTTGAGCAATAAATGGAAAAATACTGAAAATTTTGTAAAAAAATGCATTTTTCTTTATTTCTGTTATAACATTTTGCAAATTAGTAATTTTTCTTCAAAAATTTTGGCCAAAATTTATACCGTATATATCTTTGGTAAAAATAACCCAAATTAGTGTATATTATTTGGTCTTTGTGAAAGTTATAGAGTCTACAATCTATGGTGCCAATCACTGAAAATTGATCACACCTGATGCACTGATGGCCTAGCTCATTTCTTGAGGCCCTAACAAGACAGAAAAGTACAAATACCCCCAAATGACCCCTTTTTGGAAAGTAGACAGTCCAACATATTTAGTAAGAGGCATGGCGAGTTTTTTGAAGTTGTAATTTTTACCCACAATTCTTTGCAAAATGAAGATTTTTTTTCCAGTTTTTTTTTCCACAAAATTGTCATATTAACAGGTTATTTCTCACACCCAGCATATGCATACCACCAATTACACCCCAAAACACATTCTGCTACTCCTCCTGAGTATGGTGATACCATATGTGTGAAACTTTTACACAGCCTGGCCACATACAGAGGCCTAACATGCAGGGAGCGCCATCAGGCGTTCTAAGGACATAAATTACACATATAATTTCCTGACTACCTCTTGCACTTTTGAAGGTCCTGGAGCACCAGGGCAATGGAAACGCCCAAAAAATGACTCCATTTTGGAAAGTAAACACCCCAACGTATATTCTATGAGGCATAATAAGTCTTTTGAACAGTTCATTTTTTCCACAAGTTTTTGGAAAATGTGGAAAGAAAATGAAAACGCATTTTTTTTACACAAGGTTGTCCATTTATACAATATTTCTAACACACAACATATACCTAGCAAAAATTTCACCCTAAAATATATTCTACCATTTGTCCCGAGTATGGCGATACCACATATGTGACACCTTTACACAGCCTGGCCACACACAGAGGCCCAACATTCAGGGTGCACCATCAGGCATTCTAGGGGCATACATTTGCAATCTAATTTGACTACCTATTGCATTATTGTGAGGCACTGTGGTGGCACTGATGGGCACTGTAGTGGCACTGATGGGTGCTGTAGTGGCATGGATGTGTCATGGATGAGAACTGATGTGGTATGGATGAGCATGAATGAGGCATAAATGAGCACAAATAGGGGTGAATAAGCCATAGATGGGGATGACTGAGCACGGATGGATGGGTGAGCACGGATGCATTGGTGAGCATGCGTGCATGGGTGAGTACAGATGGATGGCTGAGCATGGATGGATGGGTGAGCACGGATGGATGGCGGAGCATAGATGCATGGGTGAACACGGATGAGGCTGGATGGGTGAGCAAGGCTGGATTGGTGAGCATGGATGAGGCTGCATGGGTAAGCATGACTGCATTGGTGAGCACGGATGGATGGGTGAGCATAGATGGATGGCGGAGCATGGATGCATGGGTGAGCATGCATGCATGGGTGAGCACAGATGGATGGCAGAGCATGGATTAATGGCTGAGAATGGATGCATGGGTGAGCACGAATGCATGGGTGAGCATGGATGGATGGGTGAGCATGGATGGATGGGTGAGCATGGATGCAAGGGTGAGCATGGATGGATGGGGGAGCATGGATGCATGGGTGAACACAGATGCATGGGTGAACACGGATGAGGCTGGATGGGTGAGCAAGGATGAGGCTGCATGGGTGAGCAAGTTGGATTGGTGAGCACGGATGCATGGGTGAGCATGGCTGGATGGGTGAGCATGGATGCATGGGTGATGGATGAGTGAGCACGGATGGGTGAGTACGGATGCATGGGTGATGGATGAGTGAGCACGGATGGGTGAGCACGGATGCATGGGTGACAGATGAGAGAGCACGGATGGGTGAGCACGGATGCATAGGTGACAGATGAGTGAGCACGGATGGGTGAGCATGGCGG
>BLSH010059482.1:1485188-1509445 GCA_018402905.1 Glandirana rugosa | reverse complement strand
CTTGCCCTAGTTTGAAGATGATTTTAGAACAGTTATATGGCTTCTACCGTTAATTAATACTTTTCAGACACAGTTTGAAGATGATCCACATTCACCTCCATTTTTGCTTTTTTTATGTTTTTATTTTTTTAAAAATATTTACAGTTATTTCCCTGTCCCCATTTTTTGTAGGGCACTTGCCCTACCCTTACCCCCATTTTACTTCCTTTTGCAGCCCTCTAGGGCTTTCCAGGACTTTGTTACAGCCATTTTTGTGCATAAAAGTTCGGGTCCCCATTGATTTCAATGGGGTTCGTTGTCCGTGCGATCGTTCGGGTTCCGTCCGGACCCGGACCCGGACTTTGTCCCGAAGTTCAGACAGACCAGCAGAACCCGAACTTCCAGAGGTTCGCTTAACTCTACACAAGAGCTAAAATCCTTCAAAACTGGATTTCTCGTCATCATCTGTATGTCCCAACAGAGCTTCAGCTTTAGCTGGTGTGAGCATACACATTGTCATCACTGAGTTCGCAGTCATCACCATCACTGCTGTCGTTCTCATACAAAGCGCTGTCTTCACTGCCATCCATAGCATTACTAATGCCACATTTCCTAAAGGCGCGTTGCACCATGTCCTCTGGAATCTTTTCCCATGCATCACTAACCCACTTTGCTATCAATTCTATGTCGGGCTTCGTCAGATTTCCAACTTTTGTCAGTCGGGCTTGACCAGATGGCATCCATTCATGCGACATCTTTCGCACACGGTCTTTGAAAGGTTTATTTAAACACACATCTAGGGGCTGCAATACAGATGCAATACAGATGTAAGCCCACCTGGAATAACGGCCAAAGTAAGTTGAGAAGACTTTGCCAATTTTTTTATGTCATCAGATGTATGGGTTCTGAACATATCCCAAACTAGCAATGATGTTTTTTTCTTCAAGGCTGCTCCTGGTCGTCCGTCCAAATTTCTCCCAGCCATTTTGTTTGTTCCATCTTCATCCATCCAGCCTTTAATATGTGCGCGCACTGTAATTCGTGGTGGGAATTTGACCTTTTTAGGCAAGGTCTTTCTTTTAAAAAATATGACAGGCCCCAGCTTAGTTCCATTAGCCAAACCTTACAGTGACTGTGAAATGTTTTTTTCATTTCCTATGGTTCTGAGTAAAATAGTTTTGTCTCCCAAACTTGCCACGGTTCTGTTGCTTGGAAGATCAAAAGTCATAGGCGTTTTATCCATATTCCCAATATCTCTCAGGTCATAGTTATGGATCCTTCCTTGTTTTATGATGAATGAATGGAATGACATCACTTTTTCATCAAGGTCTTTTGGGAACTTCTGTGAAATCTTTGTTCTTTGCCGCAAAAATAGGGCAAAACCTATTCATGAAGCGGGTACACCACCCTGCTGACGCAACAAAATTTTCAATGTTTGGTGCTTTTAATTTGTCATCTTTAGCAATTTGAAGGGCACGTAAGTGAATTCCCATGCGTGTTACGCAGTAACCATTTTGACGACACTCCATAACTAGAGTTGAGCGAAACCGGACTGTAAAGTTCGGGTCCGTACCGGACTTTAGGGTGTCCGTGCCCCGAACCCGAACCCAGACATTTGAAAAAAAGTCCAGGTTCGGGTTCGGTATTCGGGTATTTTTGGCACCTTTTCTATAGCTGCTGGACAGCCAATCAACAAGCTTTTCACTAGTTTGCCCTTAGAAGCATCACAGCCATGCCTACTAATGGCATGGCTGTGATTGGCCAGTGCATCTTGTGACCCAGCCTCTATATGAGATCGTCTCAGACTAGAGTAGGGAGAGCTTCATGGTGGTGCCGTGAGGGAAAGATTAGCATTCACAACCATCTCAGACTGCATTAGGGAGACCTTCATTGCGGTTCTGTGAGGGAGACTTTAGCGTTCAAAACCATCTTATAGTGCATTAGGGACGGGTTCCTGTTGGTGCTCTGAGGGAGAGATTATCATTCTAAAACCATCTACTACTGCATTAGGGACGGGTTCCTGTTGGTGCTCTGAGGGAGAGATTATCATTCTAAAACCATCTACTACTGCATTAGGGACAGGTTCCTGTTGGTGCTCTGAGGGAGAGATTATCACTCTAAAACCATCTACTACTGCATTAGGGAGAGGTTCCTGTCGGTGCTCTGAGGGAGAGATTATCGTTCTAAAATCATCTACTACTGCATTAGGGAGAGGTACCTGTTGGAGCTCTGAGGGAGAGTTTATCGTTCTAAAACCATCTACTACTGCATTAGGGACAGGTTCCTGTTGGTGCTCTGAGGGAGAGTTTATCGTTCTAAAACCATCTACTACTGCATTAGGGAGAGGTTCCTGTTGGTGCTCTGAGGGAGAGTTTATCGTTCTAAAACCATCTACTACTGCATTAGGGAGAGGTTCCTGTTGGTGCTCTGATTGAGAGTTTATCGTTATAAAACCATCTACTACTGCATTAGGGAGAGGTTCCTGTTGGTGCTCTGAGGGAGAGTTTATCGTTCTAAAACCATCTCCTAGTTTCAAAAAGAGGAGAAAGTTTGGGACTTTAAATGACACCATGTGGACCATGTGTCTCCATCCCTATTGTATACATAAAAAGAGAGAGAACGTGTGGGACTTTAAATGAGGTATACATTGATGTGACTTAAAACAAGGATAACAAATAGTGTAAATATTTATTGTTGAACTTAGACAACAACACCATGCAGTGATGGGTACATATACATAATGGTAAACATATGAACAATAATATAAAGATTTGTTGCACATGAACAAGGAAGTAGGTTGATATAAACAAGCTCCAAATGGTGGGGTGCTAACAGCACATACAATAACCTGAGTAAACCATTTGCATCTAGAGTATGCCCGACGATGTTTCGTGGCAGTAGAGCCACTCTTCAGGGGCTGATGCGAAATAAGTGGAATCAGAAAAAAGACATGGGCATGTCAATAAGGCACAGGCAGAGCGACCCTGCTGGGGGAAGCCAAAAAAAAAGATAAGTATTGATAAAAAATAGTTGGTAGATGTAGATTGGATACATGGTGAGCTAGTTACACAGACCAGCATGTGCACAACAGTGAGCTGAAATAGGCGGGCTGACAATGGCGCCCCTACCGGGAGCTGATGTGTTGTTCGTGGTACAAGGAAGCACAGGAAAGTGATAATTGGTGTCAGATTGTCCCAACGACAGGAACGCAGAGGCTCCAATCTGTGGGAGAGGTTCCTGTTGGTGCTCTGAGGGAGAGTTTATCGTTATAAAACCATCTACTACTGCATTAGGGAGAGGTTCCTGTTGGTGCTCTGAGGGAGAGTTTATCGTTCTAAAACCATCTCCTACTTTATTAGGGAGAGGTTCTGGTCGGTGCTGTGAGGGGGAAATTGTTGTTCTAAAATCATCTCATACTGCAGTAGGGACAGGTTCCTGTCGGTGCTGTGAAAGACAGATTATCATTCTAAAATCATCTCATACTGGTGTAGGCAGAGGTTCCTGCTGCTGGTGTGAGCGGTGGAGAGGTTCCTGCTGCTGCTGTGAGCGGTGCATTTCTTGCACAAAAATAAAAAGTGCATTTACAATTTTCTTTTTTTTTTTTTAAAAAAGAATAATAATTTTATTATTCTTTTTTTTTTTTAGTATTAATAAATAGTGCTACATAGTACATTTGTGTCCAGAATGAGGAGAGCATCAAATAAGGGACGTGGTCGTGGTGCTGCTGGTGCTGCTGGTGTTGGTGGTGTTGCTGAATCTCCTGTTGCAAGGAGAGGACGTGGTCGATCTGCGCCAGCTACACGCACAAGTGAAACACCTTCCTCAGGTAGCCGACAGAACCTTCAACTTTATATGGTAGGCCCGAATGGCGCTCAAAGAATGGTGAGGCCAGAACAAGTACAGGCGATAGTAGATTGGATGGCTGACAATGCCTCCAGTTCCTTCACATTGTCTCCCACCCGGTCCCTTGATGAAAGCTCAGAGTTGACACCTGAATCCCATGGCCATCTGTCTTTCACATCAGCCAAGTAGTCTGAGCCCAAAGTCATGCAACAGTCTCTTATGCTTTTTGATGACTCTCCTGGTGTGCTTTCCGTGGGCCAGCCACATAGCCCTGCCCCAGAAGTGGAAGACATTGAGTGCACCGATGCCCAACCACTTCTGAAGCAGGATGAGGACATGGAAACACCAGCGCAGCACGTCTCTGATGATGACGAAACACAGGTGCCAACTGCTGCAGCTTTCCACAGTGCGCAGACTCACAAGAAGGGCAGTGGTAAAGGGTGGGTGGAAGATGATGTGGAGGAGGATGATGCGGTCCTAGACCCCACATGGAATGAGGGTCATGCGAGTGACGTGTGCAGTTTGGAGGAAGAGGTGGTGGTCGCACAGAGGCAACAGCACAGCAAAAAAGGAAGTGGGTTGCAAAAGTGAAGCGAGCGTCCCCTAGACAGTACGCCTGCTGCTACCCACCACACCAAGGGACCTAGCACACCAAAGGCAGCTCAAGGGCGTTCCCCGGCGTGGCAGTTCTTCAGACAATGTGCTGACTACAAGACACGAGTGGTTTGCACACTGTGCAATGAGAGCCTGAAGCGAGGCATAAATGTTCTAAACCTGAATAAATGTTCTAAACCTGAGCACAACCTGCATGACCAGGCATCTAAATTCAAAGCACTTGCTGCAGTGGAATAAGTACCTCAAAATCCAAGAAAGGTCTTGGCCTCCTCCTACTTCCTCTTCTGCTGCTGCCTCTGCCTCTTCCTCCACCTCTACAGTGCCAGTGTCACCTGCCACCCAGCAAACAGAGCATGTGACAGCAACGCCACCATGTCCGCCACCGTCCCCAAGCATTTCCACATGGTCCCATGGAAGCTTACAGCTCTCCATCTCCCAAGCACTGGAGAGAAAGAGGAAGCACCGCCCTACCCACCCGCGATCCCTGGCCCTGAATGCCAGCATTTCAAAATTCCTGGCCTTTGAAATGCTGTCATTCCGTCTGGTGGACACGGACAGTTTTAAAAACCTGATGGTGGTGGCTGTCCCACAGTACGTGGCTCCCAGCCGCCACTACTTTTCCAGGCGAGCCATCCCTTCCCTGCACAAACAAGTCGGGGGACGAGATCAAGTGTGCACTGCGCAACGCCATCTGTGGCAAGGTCCACATAACCACTGATACATGGACCAGTAAGCACGGGCAGGGACGCTATATCTCGCTCACGGCACACTGGGTATATGTAGTGGCGAGTGGGCCTGAGGCGGCTAGCCGTTTGGCGCATGTCCTTCCGCCACCGAGGATTGCAGGGCATTTCTCTTTGCCTCCTGTTGCCTCCTCCTCCTACTGCGCTTCCTCCTCCTCCTCTACCACCTCCTCATCCGCTCAGCGTAACACCTTCAGCACCAACTTCAGCACATCCAGGGGGAAACGACAGCAGGCTGTTTTAAAGCTGATATGTTTGGGGGATAAACCCCACACTGCGCAGCAGCTGTGGACGGGCATTGAACAACAGACCGATGAGTGGTTGTTGCCACTGAGCCTCAAGCCCGGCCTGGTGGTGTGCGATAATGGGCAAAATCTCGTAGCAGCTCTGGGCTTAGCCGGTTTGACGCACATCCCTTGCCTGGCGCATGTGCTGAATTTGGTGGTGCAGAAATTTCTAAAAAACTACCCGGATATGTCAGAGCTGCTGCAGAAAGTGCGGGCCGTCTGTGCGCGCTTTTGGCGTTCTCACCCTGCTGCTGCTCGCCTGTCTGCGATGCAGAGGAACTTCGGCCTTCCAGCTCACCTCCTATGCGACATGCCCACAAGGTGGAACTCCACCTTGCACATGCTGGAGAGACTGTGCGAGCAGCAGCAGGCAATAGTGGAGTTTCAGCTGCAGCACGCACGGGTCAGTCGCTCTCCGGAACAGCACCACTTCACCACCAACGAGTGGGCCTCCATGCGAGACCTGTGTACCATATTGCGGTGTTTCGAGTACTCCACCAACATGGCCAGTGCCGATGACGATGTTCTCAGCGTTACTATCCCACTTCTATGTCTCCTTGAAAAAACACTTTGGGCGATGATGGAAGAGGATGTGGCACAGGAGGAGGAGGAAGAGGGGTCATTTCCACGGTTATCAGGCCACTCATTCACAAGTGGCTCGGAGGGTGGGTTCCTGCACGAGCATAGGCCAGGTCAAAAATGTTCAAGCCAGGGGACAGTTCTGTAGGATGAAGAGGACGAGGATGATGAGGAGGAACCGTGTTCACAGCAGGGTGGCACCCAATTCAGCTCGTGGGCATCACTGGAGCATGGCTGGGGGGATACGGAGGACACAGATGATACACGTCCCATAGAGGACAGCTTGTCTTTGCCTCTGGGCAGCCTGGCACACATGAGCAACTACATGCTGCAGTGCCTGCTCAATGACAGCCGAGTTGCCCACATTTTAACTTGTGCTGATTACTGGGTGGCCACCCTGCTGGATCCCCGTTACAAGGACAACGTGCCGTCCTTAATTCCCTCACTGGAGCGTGATCGGAAGATGTGCGACTACAAGCGCACTCTGGTAGACGCGCTGCTGAGGGCATTCCCAAATGACACTGGGGGCTCAGTGGAAGAGCAAGGCGAAGGCAGAGGAGGAGGAGGAAGAGGTTGCCAACGCAGATGTGGCACTGCCAGCACCTCAGAAGGCAGGGTTAGCATGGCCGAAATGTGGAAAAGCTTTGTCAGCAGCACGTCACCACAAACAGCACCACCAGCTGATAGGCAACGTCTTAGCAGGAGGCAGCATTTCAGCAACATGGTGGAACAGTATGTGTGCACACGCCTACACGTACTGACTGATGGGTCTGCCCCATTCAACTTCTGGGTCTCCAAATTGGCCACATGGCCTGAGCTTGCCCTTTATGCCTTGGAGGTGCTGGCCTGCCCTGCAGTCAGTGTATTGTCTGAATGTGTGTTTAGCACGGCAGGGGGCGTTATCACAGACAATCGCAGCCGCCTGTCCACAGCCAACGTGGACAAGCTAACCTTTATTAAAATGAACTAGGCATGGATCCCACAAGACTTGTCTGTACCTTGTGCAGAATAGACATTTAGACCGGCCTCACACAGCCATTGGTATCCTTTTTTTTTTTTTGAATATGTCTCAATATTTTGTGGACTATCCCAATTCTAAAAAAAAACAAACAAACAAAAAACAGTGTTGGCTACCTCCTCCTCATCCACCACCACTTCCACCTACACCGCCACGGTCACCGCCTCCTCAACCTCCAGGCTCCTACTCCACATCCACCTCCTCCTCCAATTTTTTATTTTTTTTTATGTCATTTTAAGTTATTTCCCTATCCACATTTGTTTGCACTTGTCCTACTCTTACCCCCATTTTGCTTCCTTTTGCAGCCTTCTAGTCCTTTCCATGACTTTTTTACAGCCATTTTTGTGCCCAAAAGTTCGGGTCACCATTGACTTCAATGGGGTTCAGTGTCCGGGTCAAGTTCCGATCGAGTTCGGTGCGGAACCCGAACGTTTTCATGAGGTTCTGCCAAACCCGACGAACTTGAACATCCAGGTGTCCGCTCAACTCTATCCATAACCCATTTATGCAATTCAGTCTCTAGAGCCCCATATGAAGTCGTTAAACCACGTCAAGCTTCTTTTGCCTTGGGAATCTTTTCCAAGTCAGCTGTTCACAATTGAATGACATGTGCAATTTAGAAGCGTTCCCAGAGAAGTCAATGGGCCTGAATTGACACCTGAGCCGGACCGCACTGCTCAGAAAACTGACAGGACTCTTTTTCAATTCGCAATGAATCCGCACCCCGGCTGTACCGGACATATGTGGACAAGAACAATAGAAAGCAATGTTCTTTCATGTGTGATGCAAATTGGTTTGAACCCAGCCTCAGAAGGCCATACAGGACATCAGAGGATTTTACTGTGAATATTGTCAGTAGAATTATTGCTCACACCCTTGACATTTTCACACACAGCCATCCCTTGGTGCATATGTTTATGGTCACATGTGCATGATGGTGATTTGGGTTCAAATTTTTTTTTGTGGGGGGGGGCAGTTAAGCTTGGGAGTAACTTAAATTTTTCACATTTTTTTTTTAGCAATCCTGCTTTTCATGGGGTGGTAGAGCGGTGGCTTCCAGGCACTCAGAAGATGATACTGTTTCCTGGATGCCTGTTTTTTTTTTTTTTCTTTTTTGCTGAACAGCCATTTTGCATGGAACACACCACAACTGAAAGCTTAGTACTTGGCTTGCAGTTGTAGTGTGGTCCCATTGACTTCAATGGGCAAGTTTGACAGGCTTTGCTGCCCGAGTTTAATTTGCTCCTCCAGGTGTTTAATCCCCTCCTGCTGCCTTGTTAGGCCTTCAATGGGTGCTTGGGGGGATGGGTTAAATGTGAGGATGAGCAGCCCTTTTATAGTGCCTGTGTGAACGGGGTCTACGTGATACAAAATTCCAGTAAAACGGAACCACTTTCATCTTTTGTCTTGCTTGACTATAAGATTTATTGTGAAGGTGTACAGGCATGCACAGATAAACAAACATCAAAGAAGAAACCTTCTGCAATCAAGGTTTCTTCTTTGATGTCTATTTACCTGTGCATGCCTGTACACCTTTACAACAAATCTTACAGTTGAACAAGACAGACAATAAAGTGGTTTCATTTTACTGGAATTTTGTTGACAATATGAGCACCAGGCAATGTCTGAAATCGTTGTTCCTTGAAGGTGGGGCTTGTAAAGCTTAGGTTCTCTGTCTTTAACCCCTCACCTCCAAGGTACGTTTATAGACATTCTGGTACTGAAGGGGTTAAGATCATGGCTCCTACTGCGGCCATGAGTTTGGTATTATTTCTTTTCAGCCGACGAATAGATGTAAAAGTGATATGGGCAGCTCTACTTTGCATTTTGCTACACTAAGCCCACGTTCACATTGGGCCGATTTGGCATGCCATTTGACATGTCTATTGCCGGCAATGGCACCGTCCAAATCGGTAAAAAGTGGTTCCTGTACTACTTTTGGCGACTTCGGGGGCAATTTGAATAGACATCTGTGTATGAACCCGCACACGTCTGCCAAATCGCCCCCAAAGTCAGTCTGCATTTCCAGTTTGAAATTGTGTGAGTTCAGCTGAACTCGCACGATTTCTAACCTGCAGCAGTGTGAACATAGGCTTTGGAGTTCATTTACTGCATTCACTATAAGTGGCCGGTAAACAACCCCCCCCCCCCATTGGTTGGTGGCATCAGCACCCCCCTAACCCACATTTACCACAGCAGACCCCGGCGGGTGGGTTGCAGGCTTGGGCAGGCAGCGGCGGGCTTCGGTGGCAGTGGCGGGCTTTGGCGGGTTGCAGGCCAAATAGACATCCAATAGGATCACCTGTCCTTTCAGCCAATTGGGTGACAGGTATCAGACCCACTTCCCGATTGGCCAGGAGGAGGATCAGAGTTGCAACAGCAAATATTAATTCGCTGCTGCAACACCTGGATGGGCTAGGGCGCAATGCTCTGCGGCCCGAGCCCACCCTATTTTGAAGCCTATTAGAGCCTCTGGCTTTAATCAGTGCTTTAAAAAACACACCCCCGCCCATCTCAGCCATAGGAATTCATGCGGCCAGCGTCCTGAAAGGGGCCGGGCCCATGGATAGGGGCATGTGGGGCATGGACGAGGGGGCCTCCCCGTGCACCCACAATCCATGGGCTGCCCCTGATACTGTGTGTGCCGCAAGGCATCAGGTCCCAGCAGATCCCTGTGACATATCTATTTGTGTGCAAAAATGGAGCTGGCCTGCTGACCTTAGTGTGCTTACACATGCACAGAAAACCGCTCAGATGTACTACAGTCTGCAGGGCAATGCTGTGACCTAAAAGCTGGTAGAACACTGTGGCAGATCTGCACATGTGCTACTAAGATGGCAGCATTGGCGGGGAGTTGGGGCCAAATCTAAAGGGGACCTTGTTAAAGTAATGCTAAACAATATACTTATTCTTCAATATTAATCCATACACATTCACTATTTAATGACCCTGTTATCTATTTCTCATTAAATTGTTTCTTACTGTGTTCTTGTGTCTCCTTATAAATCCTCCGTGAACTCTAAATTTTAGCCTGACTTCCATTTGTTTCGAATGAGCAGTGTGCAATAGTGGCCATGTGCACTGCTCTATGCACACTACACCTCCCATTGTCCAGAGCACATCTCAGGAGTGAGCAAGTGAGGGTGGCTACGTTCCTAATACTGTGGGACCATGGAGAATGAACATAGGCACCCTCTAACAGGAAGTCAGATCTCAGCAGCAAAAAAATAAAAAACAAATTTGGAGATTTGAGGCTGAGAGCAATAGGAGGTATTTTTCTAAGTTAGGGTTCCTTCATACTAACAGTTGGTGGGTGGTAAAATCCTGCGGTCGAACAGTGTTTTTACTGTCCCCCCCCTTTAGCTCTAAGATGTGTGTGTATTTAGGATTTACTAAATCAATCAAATACAGTCTCCCACAGGGCAATAAAAATGTCCATGAAAAGATTATATGCACACTGGACCACTACTGGTGGCAAATTAGTCCACTTTATTAGACAGAAGAAATGTAAACATATGTTGTAACATCATAGGCCATCTCTCCCACAACACTATGGTGTAATGTTGAGCTGTGTGGCTTTACATTACCCAAGCTTGTGGCCTTTCGAAGGGGTCAATGTTTAAACCCAAGCCAGCAAGAGGACACCAGCAGACGTGGGGACACTGGACCAGCATTTGATGGAAAGAAGCCAACATCGGTGGTGTGTTAAATCAAAGATGAATTAACCGTGCTCTCATTTACACAAATAAATGAACGTGCTTGTGATTCCAGTGAAATCGTGACAAGTTATCATGACAAAATAAATTATTTACAGTGTCCTTTTATGAAAAAGCTGCCAAGTGAGTCCAACAACAGTGCAGTATTTCCACACCAACAGTAATCAGTTAGTGTCTCCTTTTCACCAGCATGCAAGCACACAGCCCACTCACTGGAACTTTTTTATTTTGTCATGATAACTTCCATTGTTCATTTATTTGTGTAAATGAGAGTGCGGTTAATTAATCTTTTATTCAACACATTTTTAGCCTACGAGTAACTTTATAACGGGCAGCTCTCAATCTCATATGTTGTAAACAAACACTTTTTTGTTTTGTTTACATATCATTTGAAAGGAATTTTTTGAATTGCGCAGGTGTAGGGTTACAAACGTACTCATTGCAAATATCGGTGGTGCGCATACCCAGATCACCGAAAGGCTCGTCACCCAGATGAGATGTCAGTGCTCGTCCGCTCCATAGCTATACAGGAAGGTATTAAAAACCAAGAACAATCTTCCGGATAACTCGTTTCGAGGGAGCAACCTCTTTATGAAATCCTCCTCACTGCCAGTCAAATGCTCTCTGAACGTGCACCAATCTTCAGAGAGCACTGCTAGTGTGAGCCCCTAAAGCAGAACTAATCCTTCCTCCCCTTTACAACCAATGAAGCGGCCATCTTGGCCTCTATTCCATGTGCAGTTGTCATGGTGCTGAAGTGCACATGGTGCACTGTCCCTTTAAAGCTGTGAAAATACTTCAATAATAAATGAAAATTTTGATATGCTTATGTGAAACTATTAAATTTTATGCTAAAAGAATTGTGCATATAAACAAAGTTACATAGGTATGGTTTTAGCTTCAATATCAAAATAAATGTTCAAAAAAATTGTACCTTTGAGTGCTCTAATAATGTGAACAAACAGATGTATGCCACGCCAAACAATCTTCCATACGAATATTCTTGTTCACATGTGCTGTGCCCAAAGCCACCAATCCACCATTGCGTGCAATGCCTGCTCACCTTCTCAGATAGCAAGGATAACTTGCCACAAATTTGTTTCATTGTTGAATAGTCTGTTAACTTGCTGCACATTTTCACTGGCAAGTTGTACACTTGCAGAGCACTTAAAGCACAAGTTCTAGTTGACACCTTTCCAATTTGTAGAAAATTTGCGTGGCAAATCTCTAGCAAGAGCAAAGTTGCAGTGGTGAGTCTACAGCAAGAGCTCTTCAAGCCACAGTGACCCCATGATGGGATGACTATTGCACAACATAACTGAACCAGAACCTGGTGCAAACTTGCAGAATGTTTGCAAAGAAAGATGATCTGGAGTCACACAATGTGGACTTGCTGCAATTGTGCAACAAACTTGTGAATCCTGGCAAGTCTAGCAGTAGCTTAGGAAACTTGCAGCTCAATTGCTTGCTATCTAGGTTAGAATTAGCCCTAATATAATAGGTCACTTGCACTTTAGCAATTATTCCATGCAAGTCCACCTACGTCTGTTAACGGACACTTTGTATATGGTCTCTTTAAAGAGGAAGTAAACCCTGATGGGCTTTACTTCCTCTTTATTACCCTGCATTGTAAAAGCATAATGGGTTAGTATGCGTTGCATATTAGCCCATTATGTGGCACTTACCTGCATTGTTAGCCCGCGCTGTCCCATGATGTCCCCGCTCCAGGCCGCATCCATCTTCTGCCCCTTTTCCTTCCGGGCTGCAATCTCCGGCTCTGTGACTGGCCAGAGTCATGTGACGTCACTCGGGAGCCACCAATCGTGGCACGATCTCAGTGAATGAACGGCACGGAGGCTGTTTCTTCACTGCACATGTGCCTGATGACATGGGCACATCATAGTACACTGTAGGGTTGATTTACTAAAGCTTGAAAGTGCAAAATTTGGTGCAGCTCCACACAGAACCCAATCAGCTACAAGGTTTTATTGTCAAAGCTTGATTGAACAAGCTGAGTTTAGAAGCTAATTGGCTAGAATACAAAGCTGCACCAGTGTTTGCACTCTCCAACTTTAGTAAATCAACCCCTGTATATCTCCTAAACCAGGGGTGGCAAACAAGTTAGACACAAAGAGCCAACATTTTAAACTGTGAGAGTCAGAGAGCCACACCACGCAGTGACCTGCCACAACAGACAAACACTCACACAAAAATACATAATTAAAACCATATTATTCACCATAACACTTTATTCCCTTTACAAAACAACAATGTGTTCATTTCAAGGTAAGTGTCCACCCTCAACACACACATCAAATGCAACTTAGCCAGAGTTAACACATCTCAGTGGGATTTCTGGCATCTTTTGTTTTCAGTAATCCTCTGCAAATCAGGTTTGTATTCAGTTGTAGCCACTCGGAGCAGTTCCTTTACGTGAGTGTCAGTCAGGATGGACCGGTGCTTTGATTTCACGTGTTTCAAAGTAGAAAACAGGACCTCACAGACGTATGTTGATGAGAACATAGACAGCAGCTTGAGAGCGGCTCTTTTTACACACGGGTATTTTTCAGTTGGCATAGCTTTCCAAAATGTAACATGGCCTTCTTTCAAAAGAGATTTCAGTCTATCGTCCTCGCGTAGCTCAATAATTTCTAGTTCACTCGCTGCCTCATCAGTGACAAGCGGGGTTTTCAGGCAGTCGGTGTCAGAATTAAACGGGTCGATGAGAAAAGTGATCTGTGGTCTTTTTTGGTCCAAGTCCTCAAACCGCAAAGTAAACTTCTCTTGCAGTTGTGTAAGTTGTTTCAAGTATCCAGCTATATTTGCTTTAACACCGGTCTTCTGCTGGGTGCTGCGCAAAGAAGGAAAATGGGATAGATTGCTGTTTTGAATGTGCGCTTTGAAAAGCTTCAACTTGTTTACAAAGGAGAATACACTTTGTGTCAGCTCAGGAAGAGTTTTTAATTTCCCCTGCAGGTCCACGTTTAGTTTATCCAAGTGTGAAAGCATGTCCACTAAAAAAGCCAAATCCATAAGCCACTTGGGGTCTGAAAGCAGAGGATATGTTTTGTTCTTCTCTGCCATAAACAATTTTACTGTTTCCAAAAGCTCAAAAAAGCACAAAACTACTTTACCTCTTGAGAGCCATCTCACTGCGCTGTGCAGTGGCAGGTCACCAGGCAAGTCTGCGTCAAGTTCTGCAATGAGATTCTTGAATTGCCAGTGATTAAGGGCGTGCGTACGAATGTAGTTCACAATCTCCATCACAGGCTTCATAACGTGGTCTAAATTCAGTGTTTTGCTCACGATGGATGATGCAGTGGAAGTTCCAAAATTCAGGAAAGGCGTCATCACCTTTACAAAGACCCACAAGTCCATTTACTGAGCCAATCATCGATGGTGCTCCATCCGTGACTATTGCGGTGAGTTTTTCTAAAGATATATTGGCGTTTTTTAAAAAGGTCGGTCATTGCTTCTTTTATGTCAGTGCCGCGAGTTCTGTCTTTTAATGTGACAATGTCGAGAAGCTCTTCTTTAATCACGCAGTCCTGAGAAACCATTCGCGCAAATATTGCCAACTGTGGCTTGTCTTAATGCAATACTAAAATAAGCACATGCGTTCAAGTCTGCATGTAGATCTGACTCAATCGCATTATTTATGTCTGCTAATCTGGTTTCAACTGTGTGCCGTGACAGCTGGAGTTCATTGATGGAATCTTTGAGTTTTTTATTGTCTGGAGCTAAGGTTTCAATTACATCCACAAAACA
Organism: Glandirana rugosa; assembly: GCA_018402905.1. Lineage (NCBI taxonomy): Eukaryota > Metazoa > Chordata > Amphibia > Anura > Ranidae > Glandirana > Glandirana rugosa. Next base: position 1,494,897 of record BLSH010059482.1, on the reverse strand, counting down.
CTGTTTTAGAAACTCGCCCTCATTGTATGGTTTTTTAGCATGGGCAATGTTCCACGCCATTTTATAGGATGCAAGTGTCACAGTTTCTCCATGCTTGGTTAATTGCTGAAACATTTGAGACTGTCTTTTTACCTGGCTTTTCAAGGTGCTCAATTTGTGCTTGCGTAGTTCAGTACCTTTGGGTAATTCCTTGTCAATATTAGCATGGAGAGTGCTTAAATGACAATAAAGAAGAAAGCATCTTCCCATTCTTCCAAAAATGTCCTGTATTCATCTTCATATTTTCGTTTAGCTTTGCATTTTGCCATTTTGACGACGATGGTAACATCCTGCATGCGTATGTTTACTTAATTTCCCGGCATAGACGTAACCCGCGGAGATGATGGGCGGTCCCTTACGTCAGAAGCAGCATAACAAAATCCAATCTGCCAAATTATGTTTTAAGAGAGAATAAAAATAAGAGAAACATGAAAATTGGCAAAGAGCCACAGTATATACAAAATATGATAAGAGGCAAAGAGCCGCATTCATTTTGGCCGGGAGCCGCGTGTTCGCCACCCGTGTCCTAAACCATGCAGGTTTAGGAGATATGCAGGGAACCTACAGGAAAGTCATATTATAGGTTTACCTGTAGGTTAAAGTGGTTGTCAAGGGTTGACAACCACTTTAAAGACTGGTCCTCAGGCCTCCAACACAGGTGTAGCTTAAAAGAAGGGAAGAATCTCATAGTGCAACCCCATATAAATAAATAAAACTGTTTTTATTGCCAAATATTGCACTCACAGAATGAAAAAAAAAAAACAGACAACCAGAAGTGACGTCACTGGCTCCGCTCGATGCGTTGCATCACTGGTCTTGTGACTTCCTCATCAGTGATCCAATGGTAGCAGCAGTCCTCAGTTACTAATTCAATTAGCACAACACATATCTGATTTTTTTGGGGGGGATGTCCTTTTATATATTTATTTATATTTTACTATATTTTTTATTTCAAACACATAGTCAAGCACATCTCTTTATACCATTTATGGTGCTGCACATATGATGAGCTATGAAGCCAGCCCTTTGACAGTTCAGTTGAGAGCACAAGCAAATGTGAGAGTTATCATTCACAGCAAGCCTTGAATGTGACTGTTTTAAAAAGCAGCAGAACTAAACCCTCCTATCCTTTCCAGCCATGGAAGCTGCCATCTTAAAGAGGAGTTCCGCCCCCCATGAAAAAAATTAATAGTCAGCAGCTACAAATACTGTAGCTGCTGACTTTTAATATTAGGACACTTACCTGCCCAGGGTTCCCGCGATGTCGGCGCCCCAGCCGATTTTCGTATCGGCTATCAGATGCTACCACCACCATTCATTATAGGGTAAACTGGCAGTGAAGCCTTTCACCTTCACAGCTGGTTCCCTACTGTGCATGAGTGAAGTGTGCTTTGCTTTCGAATTGGCCTGGCGGGGGAGGTAGGAGGGGGGGCAAACTTCCGAGGGATGGTGCCGCGGTGCAGTCTCCCAGAAGTGAGGGAAGGTACCCCGCCCCCCCCCTCCCAAAAGGTGCCAAATGTGGCAGGGGGGGGGGCATATAAGCAGAGGTTCCACTTTTGGAAACATGACAGGATTGCACCTGTTTTTTGAAACCGTTAAATTGATAGGTTTATTTCCACTTTAATACATACTTGAATTTATTTTTTAAAGCGGAACTAAATTGATTTAGGCTGCATTTACACAGGGGCGACCCGACTTCAGCGCGACTTTGCTAGGTGATTTAAACGCAACTTCAGGCGACTTACAACGCAATTTCATGCCAGGTGACTTTGCCTGTGGTCAATCAGAGCAGGGAGGGAGGGGGTGGCCCTGGATAAATTATTCTCTTTTCACTGTAAAGTCGCTTCCATTTAGATGGGGGATCCCACTTGGAGGCGACTTCTATTCAATTCTATGGGGACAAGTCAGATAGAAGTCGCCTAGAAGTCATGCAGGAACCTTTTCTGAAGTCGCTCCAACCTCAGTAGTGTACATTAAAACGGCTCCCATCCATTTCAAATGTCAAACGACTTGGGGCAACTTGAGGCGACTCAAGTCGGAGTGCAAGTCGCCCCTGTGTGAATGGGCACTTACCCATTGATTTAAGAGTTTAAAAAAACAGTTACATTCCTGGGAATGTAACTGTCACATTTGCTTGTGCTCTCAATCAAACTGTCAAACCATCAAATGGCTGGTGTCAGAACTGATCGCATGTGCAGCATGATGACAGTTGCAGATCAGATATTAAGATGGCAGATTCCTTGGCTCAAAATGATAGGAGGGTTTAGTTCCTTTTGAGATTAGTGTCATGTTAAAGTAAGACTCTGGGCAAAAAAAGGGGGGATTAATTGCTTGTTTTTGTCTAGGGCAAGGTTTCTCAACTAGGATAATTTACTAAGATATATCAGCCTGGATGTCACACCACTTCCTCAAACTCAATCTATCCAAAACCGAACTTATAATTTTTCCTCCCCCATATGCACCTTCCCCTGATCTCTGTCAAAATTGATGGCACGCCTATAAACCCATCCACGCATGCCAAGGTTCTAGGTGTAGTTCTGGACCCCACATCCAATCACTGTCCGAATCTTGCCGCCTCAACCTCCGCAACATCTCCAAAATACGCCCCTTTCTAACCAACAACACAACAAAGCTCTTAACCCACTCCCTAGTCATCTCTCGTTTTGACTACTGCAACTCCCTTCTCATTGGCTTACCTCTATGTAGGCTACCCCCCCCCCCCCCCTTCAATCTATTATGAATACTGCTGCCAGACTTATCCACCTTACCCACCGCTCTGTGTCTGCTACTCCTCTCTGTCAGTCCCTCCACTGGCTTCCACTCACCCAACGAATTAAATTCAAAATACTAACAACTACTTACAAAGCCATCCACAACTCAGCCCCCCATTACATCACTAGCCTAATCCCTAAATACCAACCTATTCGTTCTCTTCGTTCTACTCAAGATCTCCTGCTCTCCAGCTCCTTCATCACCTCCTTCTTTGCTTGCCTCCAGGACTTTTCCAGAGCCTCTCCAATCCTATGGAACGCCTTACCACAAGCTGTGTGATTATCTTCTACTCTATTAGCTTTTAGACAATCCCTGCTGCTTGAAGTGATTGTAGCCGTATTAGTGCAATAGTGCCAGAGAAAACTGAGTACTGTCCGTGATACTTTTTTTATTTGCACTAACATAAAATTTTTCAGGACAAGCTTTCGGGGTATCTCCCCTTCCTAAATTTTACGACCCCCTCTGTGACTGTCACCCCCCCTCCCCTCCCCAGTCTATAACTCTGCCTGTCTTATCTCACTATCTCTACAGCTAGTTTCATTACCATGGCCTTATACATTGATTTGTATTTGTTTGTTTTTCCTTTCCCTTAGAGGTTTTTTTTCTCTTTTTTTTTCTCTTTTTTAACATTTGGCTAAAACAGTTTTTATTCAGTACTGCTTGGACCTTGAAGAAGGGGAGATACCCTGAAAGCTTGTCCTGAAAAATGTTATGTTAGTGCAAATAAAAAAAGTATCACGGACAGTACTCAGTTTTCTCAGACAATCCCTGAAAACCCTTCTCTTCAGAGAAGCCTATGCCACCCACACCTAACAACTATATTTTCATTTTCTCGATCAGCTCACCCCCCACAGTTATTACCTTTTGTCCCTCTTGGCCTTCCCTTCTAGATTGTAAACCCTAATGAGCAGGGCCCTCTGATTCCTCCTATATTGTAATTGTACTGTCTGCCCCGATGTTGTAACGCGCTTCGCAAACTGTTGGCACTATATAAATACTGTATTATAATAATAATAATAATAATAGGGTTCCTCCAGAGGTTACTAGGGGTTCCTTGAGCAATGTGCAAATTCTGCCACTCAGACATGTTCCCATTTAAATTTTTAGCTATCTGTAAGGTGTTAATTTTTACCAATGTAAGGAACATTTTTCCCACTGACCATCACACCAATGTATCATGAGTTGTAGATATAGCATTTTTTTAGCATGGGTTCCCTGAGACTGGAAAGTTATTTGAAGGGTTCCTTTGTTTTGAAAAGGTTTGAGATATACTGCTCTAGGGGATTGGAGAACGGAGATAAACTTACCTGATCCTCCCCACACAAAACCTGCCCCTGCAAACTCCCATCCCCCCGCGGTCTAGTGCGGCGGACTGTACCTGACATCGTCACCCCAATAGTCTGGATGTGAAGACATCAGGAACAGTCCACCGCTATATTGTGGGGGGCGCTGTTGAATGATGGAGTGGAGGATCGGGTGGGTATAGGCCTTCCCCTAGCGTTGCCACCTTTTTTTTTCAAGTCAAACCCGAACACTTTAGTGGCGCACAGCTATATTTTTTATTGTATAAACTATACATATATTTTGTGGTTAAATAACATTTCTAATGATATGAAGTTAATCACAAGAGTCCCCCTTTACATCAGAGTCCACAGAGTTCCCGTTTTTCATCTGAATCTGCAGAGTTCCCTTATACTGTAAGGGGGGACTCTGCAGACTCTGATGTAAGGGAGAACTCGGGCACTCTGACATAAGGAATGCTCTGGGAACCCTGATTGAAGGGGGAACACTGAGTACCCTGATGCATGGAGAGGACTCTGATGTAAGGGGGAACACTGTGGCCTCTGGTGTAAAAGCAAACTCTGATGTAAGGGTGTCTCTGGTAACCAGAGTCACATTTACATCAGAGATCCCTGCATTCCCCTTTAATCAGGGCTCCTAGAGCTCCCTTTACATCAGAGCCCACAGAGTTCCCCCTTACATCTGAGTCCGCAGAGTTCCCCCTTACACTTTAAGGGGGTGCTCTGTGGTCTCAAATGTAAAGGGGAACTCTGATGTAACGGGTGCTCTGAGAACCCTGATTTACCTTAATGTACTCATTTAGAGGCAGAAGAGAGAAGGGGAGAGGGGGGAAACTTTAGTCACAGACGGGTATGGATGGTGAGCTCACACGCCCCTTGGCAGTCAGCACCTCTCATCCAGATGTATCTGCGGCTGCTAGGCTTCAAGGTTCCTTCCCCCGCTACCCTTTTCTGAGGCACAGCGCTGGGGATTGGAGTGCGGGCAGACACAAAGGGGTAGGGGCGGGAGCAAGATGAGCAGATCGAGCCTTCTCTCCTCTCCTGTATGGGAGGAAATGATAGTGCTGGCTTTGGGTAATGTGAAAGAGAGTGTAACAGACACTCTGGGCTTAGACAACTGCAGCCAGCAACCCTGCTGGAAAGCCATAGTCTGGTCTAAATAATGTGTCTGGGTTTCAGGCAGTCTGAAGCCCGGACACATGATTTAGAACCCGAACTGTCCGGGTGAATCCCGGACAGGTGGCAACCCTACTTTCCCCTCTCCCCTGGACAAAGCAAGCAGTTAACCCTTGCAATGCAGCCACAACCCCACTGCAAAGGGAAAACTTTAAGTCAGGCTTTAAGTAATCCAGTTTATTATTGCGAAGTAGGGTTGCCACTTTTTCTTCAAGTCAAACCCTGATTTAAGGGGGAACACTGAGAACTCTAATATACGGAGAGGACTCTTATGTAAGGGGGAACACTGTGGCCTCTGGCATAAAGGGGAACTCTGATGTAATGGGTGCTTTGAGAACCCTGGTTTACCTTCAGCCACAGACAGGGATGGAGGGTGAGCTCACTCACCCCTTGGCAGTCAGCACCCCTAATCCAGATGTATCTGAGGCTGCTGGATTTCAAATTCTCGCCCTCACTTTCCTTTTTCTGAGGCACAGTGCCGGGGATTGGAGTGTAGGAAAACACAGAGGGGTAGGGGCGGGAGGAAGAGGAGTAGATTGAGCCCTCTCTCCTCTCCCGTCTGTCTGGGAGGGGGGATTGTTAGTGCTGGCTTTAGGCAGTGTGAAAAAAGAGTGTAACAGACAGACATTTTTGGCTTACACAAATGCAGCCAGCAACCCTGCTGGGTAGCCATAGACCGGTCTAATTAATGTGTCTGGGTTTCAGACAGCCTGAAACCCGGACACAATTCTCAAACCGAACTGTCCGGGTGAATCCCGGACAGGTGACAACCCTAGGATCTGCCTTTGAAAACTCACTAAGAATACTGACAGGGGAGATGTTAAGCATTGTTCAATTGATGGAGAGTGTAATGTTCCACATCTGATGATGACAAATCCTGTTCTATACTATTTACATTCCATAGCGTGCAGTAAAAGAACAAAACATTTACTCATCCCTTACACAACGAATTAAAGCGCCAATAAGCACTGCGCTTAAGTCTGCTGACGTCACGCCCTATAAAGGGGTGACACAGCTCGCAGACGCACAGCATTGTTCAGACGTTCCAATGAGGAAGTAGTACAGCACGTCCGCTGACATAACAGCGACCACGTGACGGCAGCGCCGCGCTCTAGTCATGCGTCCTTACGTAATGTTCTCTTGAAGTCTTACCCCCGCCCCCAAAGCGACACTGACCAATCACGACCATGCATGGTAAGCGTGTGATGGACAGCGGTTTTGCACTTTCCCATGAGGCAGTGCGGCGCTGTTTGAATGGCGCAGCTTGTTGTCGGTGAGAGCCGTGTGAAGTGAGCGGTGTGTGTCGGTAGAAGCGTGCGCCCCTCTGTAGTAGCGGACTGTCATCCAGCGGCGGGGCCATGACCCGGTAAGACGGTGGTGGAGAGTGTGTGGGGGGTGTAGTAGGCCGGGCAGGGCAGGCTGTGGTGTCATGGTGGGAGGAGGAGGAGGACTTCTCTGGGCTCTCTATGTGTGGTGGAGCGCCCAGGTCTCTCCTCACCCTCCACACCCACTTCCTCCCATCCCTCTCCTGCCCTCCTCCCACATCATTTTGTTTACTTTATTTAATGTGATACTTTTTTCGGGGAGAACGTCCCACTCCTTGTTTCACACCTAGGTGAGGATGATGGATTCATTTCCTGCTGCCTCCTGGCATACACACATCACCCTACCCAGGAGGCTGCGGGTACTATACCGCATCATGTACTATCTCTAAATGGCTTTTGCAGCTGGCCCCCCTGATAACGCACTACATGCATCATCATCAGCATGGGGCCAGGTGCAAGAACCCATAAGAGATAAGAGGCACCCCCCCCCCCCCCCAAATGATGTCACATGGGGCTTACTGTACCATAGGATGTGCAGGTGTTTCATCCATCATCCCTGTGCAGGAAGTCCTCATTCATGTCAGTTCCTTCTGGGTGGGTGTGACCGACTTGTGCTGTCACAGGTTCAGGGTTGTGCACCCACGCCCCTGTCATATTGGGAGCAGTGGCTGTGTCTGCAGCTGCTGTGTCCCAACTGACATGAATAGTACTGCTTGCATGGAACACCTGTACATCTACGTGTGTGGGTAAATACAGCCCATGTGAACAAGGCCAAAAGAAGATGGCAGTGTGGGACTAATCGTGCTGTGGCAGGTCCCTAGAGCAGCACTGAATGAGGTTTTTTTTTTTTGGGGGGGGGGCCATGTCCCTCTATAAAGAAGAATATCAGGTATAGACGTGCGCATTGTGGTGATCCTCCTTGAAAGTGATTGTAAAAGTCTTGTGGTTTCCCCCCCCCCCCTTCTCTCCTCCTTTTTTTTTTTTTTTTTTTTTTTTTTTTTTTTTTTTTTTATTTATATATATATATATATATCTTGTTATACTAAACACTAGGGATGCACCGAAATTTCGGCAACAGACATTTTGACCGCAAATGCTGTTTTTGGAAAAACTCCAATACTGAAAGGGGGCGGGGTCAACCCCGGGTGTCCGTGTGTATGCAGGAGATGAGGAGTGTGTTACATTGCGCGGCTTGTAAGAGCCGTTCTGTGCCTGAAATGATCATTGTAATGTCACTGCTTGCAGAGAGAGAAACACAAGCTGTCAGATTTCACTGCTGATGTCGGGTGGGTGGGACCGAACAACTAGCACACACCAGCCAATGGGATAGGGGCTGGGTGGGTATTAGCTGTTCAGTCCCGCCCACCACTGACATCAGCAGTGAAATTTGACAGATTGTGTGTCTCTGCAAGCAGTGGCATTACAATGATCGTTTCAGGTGCAGAATGGATCTTACAAGCCGTGCTATCTGTGCAATGTAACACTCCACATCTCCTGTCAGTGCTGCCTGTCAGTGCCACGTCATCCCCTGTCAGTGCCAATCATTGCTTCCAATCATTGCCACTTATTGGTGCCAATCAGGGCCGCCTTTCAGTGCCCAGGCACAGGTAGGCTGCATATGACAATTGTATATAAAAATATAAATATTTTTTAAAAACTGTCATTTTGGTTTCAGTTTTCGGCATTCGACTAAGTGCATTTTTGGTTTCGGCACCGAAATTTCCATTCGGTGCACCACTAAACACCTCTGTGTAGTTGGTTTTGTACAGAGCAGCCTGGATCCTCTTCTCGTGTCCTTTTTTGCTGCTCCTGGCCCCTCCCTCCATTTAGACACAGAATCCCTTCTCCCCTGATTGGCTGACTGACTTGGCCATGGGAGCCAATGGCACTGCTGCTGTGTCTCAGCCAATCAAGAGAGTCCTGGGTGACTTAGACACTTGTGGACATTGCTGGGGAGGGGCTCAGGTAACTAATTAGGGAGTGCTGGGAGGGGCTGCTACTCCTTTAACTGCTTGAAGACCAGGCTTTTTCTGGCACTTTTTGTTCACAAGTTTAAATCCGTATTCTTTGCTAGAAAATGACTTAACACCCCAAACATTATACATTTTTGTTTTTTAGCAGAGATCCTAGGGAATAAAATGGCGATTGCTGCAATTTTTTTATTTCACGTGGTATTTGCAAAATATATATATATTTTTTTTGAAAAAAATATACATTAGAGAATTAAAAAAAAAAACACACAATATATACCCTGCGTGTTTTTTTTATTTTTTGTGTAAAATTTACAAGTTACCTGTTTAGAGTTAGAGGAGGTCTAGCACTAGAATTATTGCTCTTGCACCTATCGTTTGCGGCTATACCTTACGTGTGGTGAGAATATCGTTTACATGTGTGTGCACAAATTGTGTATGCGTTTTTTGCTTCTTTGCATGAGCAGAGGGTTGGGTGTGCTTTCATTTTTTTTTTCTCATTTATTTTACTTGTCCCTTTTTTTTTTTTTTTTTTTTTTTTTTTTTTTTCTTTCTTATTACAAGGAATGTAAACATCCCTTGTAATAGAAATAAGGATGACATGTCCTCTTTATGGAGAGATCTGGGATCAAATAGACCCCAAATCTCTTTTACCTTTTAAAAGCAAAAGATCAAAAAAACATTTTTTTTGATATTCTGCTTTAAAAAAAAATGTTTGCTTCTACCCTGGACCAGAAGTGAAGTCATGATGTCGCTCCGGTCCTCCAAGGCCATAGAGGCAGTCAAAGATGATCTACTCTTTGATCGCCTCTAGGACCAGCTGGCGGCACCGTCGGATCGTTTCTCGGACGAGCCGGCGGAAATGGTAAGCCTGAGAAACACAGATGGGAGGCTGGGCGCCGCTTCTGAAAGCGTTCACCTCGGTTCACGAGCCACTCGGAATGCTTTCATGAGAGAGCCGGATGAATACAAATACTGGGGTTATGGCTGAGACTTCAGCTGTAACCCCAGTAAACCACTTCAAAGTGTGTGTGTGTATGTAGAAAAAAAATATATAAATAAATATATATATATATATATAGACCAGGATCTCCGCTAGTTTCTCATCTAGTAGAAACTGACGGAG
>BLSH010059482.1:1471645-1485178 GCA_018402905.1 Glandirana rugosa | reverse complement strand
TGTAAACATCCCTTGTAATAGAAATAAGGATGACATGTCCTCTTTATGGAGAGATCTGGGATCAAATAGACCCCAAATCTCTTTTACCTTTTAAAAGCAAAAGATCAAAAAAACATTTTTTTTGATATTCTGCTTTAAAAAAAAATGTTTGCTTCTACCCTGGACCAGAAGTGAAGTCATGATGTCGCTCCGGTCCTCCAAGGCCATAGAGGCAGTCAAAGATGATCTACTCTTTGATCGCCTCTAGGACCAGCTGGCGGCACCGTCGGATCGTTTCTCGGACGAGCCGGCGGAAATGGTAAGCCTGAGAAACACAGATGGGAGGCTGGGCGCCGCTTCTGAAAGCGTTCACCTCGGTTCACGAGCCACTCGGAATGCTTTCATGAGAGAGCCGGATGAATACAAATACTGGGGTTATGGCTGAGACTTCAGCTGTAACCCCAGTAAACCACTTCAAAGTGTGTGTGTGTGTATGTAGAAAAAAAAAAAAAAATATATATATATATATATATATATATATATATATATATATGTATATATATATATATATATGTGTGTATGCAGGTTGTGATTCCTCTTTAACCACTTCCTTACTGGGCACTTAAACCCCCCTCCTGCCCGGACCAATTTTCAGTTTTCAGCGCTGTCGCTCTTTGAATGACAATTGCGCGGTCGTGCGACATTGTACCCAAACAAAATTTGCGTCCTTTTTTTTCCCACAAATAGAGCTTTCTTTTGGTGGTATTTGATCCCCTCTGCGTCATTTCTGATCACCGCTATAAACAAAAAGAGCGACAATTTTGAAGAAAAAACAATATTTTTTACTTTTTGCTATAATAAATATCCAAAAATAAAAAAACTAATTTATGCATCAGTGTTGGCCGATATATATTCTTCTACATATTTTTGGTAAAAAAAAATCGCAATCGGCGTTTATTGATTGGGTTGCGCAAAAGTTATAGTGCCTACAAACTGTGGACATTGGTTTATGGCGTTTTTCTTATTTTTTTTTACTAGTAATGGCGGCAATTTGCAAATTTTTTTTTTTTTTTTTTAATCGGTACTGCGATATTGGGGCGGACATGTCGGACGTTTTTGACACTTTTTTTGGGACCAATGACATTTATACAGAGATCAGAAATTTAAATGTCCACTGATTACTGTGTAAATGTCATTGGCAGGGAAGGGGTTAACCTGCAGGGGGCAGTGAAGGGGTTAACTATGTTCCCTGGGTGTGTTCTAACTGGGGGGGGGCGGGGTTGACAGGGTCATGACAGATCTAACTGATCCCAGTGACGGATCAGTAGATCTGGCATGCCCCCCCTCACAGCACGGGGAACCGCCGTGTTTACTTTGGCGGTTCCCCGTTCCTCCTCTCTGTAAGGAGATCGCGGGTCTCCGGTGGACTTCGGGTCCGCCCGACCCACGGGCACGCTCCTGCAGCGTGCGGCGGCACGTGCTCGCGCCCGCGGGAGCGTGCCAGCACGAGCCAAATGGGAGGACGTCTATAGACGACATAGGAGCATTTTAGAGCCGCGCTGTAGCCGTCATTCGGCTATGGCGCGGATGGGAGGAGGTTAAAGGATAAGTTCACCCTTTTTGCAAAAATGTGCATTTTATTATTTTTATTTTTTTTACTCTGTATCCTGTAAGGCGTTGCACCCATGATCAGCAGCATGTACCTCTGATACAGGCAGGAAGAATCAATAGCCTACGAGAGTGCTCATCGGCGCCCTCACAGTTCATTAAGAGCTACAAGCCATCGGCCACAGAGGACTACGGTACTTGTAGTTCATTCATTCTAGGGCTGAAACAACTAATCGACTTAATAGATTATGAAAATAGTTGTAAACTATTTTCATAATCCATTAGTTGATCAGCTGGTTAGTTGGCCTGCACACAATTCATTATTTTTGTGTACATATCAGACAATACAGTGCAATACACCATTCATACATGTCTGTATACACAGTGCAGCACACATACAGCTCAGTACACCATTCATAGATGTCAGTAAATACCTGAGAACTTCTTAAAGGGGTTAGGAGTAATGCCTCATGGTATTTGTAGTCCTGGGCAGTAAAAGGAAGTGATTTTAAAGGCAGAAGTTTATTTTTACCTTGCTATAGGGGGACTCTATTGTATACTTTGCAGCTTGCTATTGGGGCACTCTGAAGGCAGGAAGAGCCAGAAGCATCTGTGGGGGACCCCAAAAGAGAAGGATGGGGGCTGCTCTGTGCAAAACCATTACACGGAATAGGATTGTGCATTCTATTTAAGATGATTCGATCAATGAAAGAAAGTCTCAGCCTTTAGTACTCCTTTTAATATAAAAGATGTATATCGCCCCTCCACCCTTCATATAGCTTCATGTCTAACTCTTAGTTCAAATACCCTGTATATCCGACTGAAGGATGCGTGTATCTCTATCATGTGTGTTATATTATTACTTTCACTTCAACTATAAGTTAACCCCTTTTTATAGTAGCGATTTTCTGTTTTTGTACTATAAAAGCTAAGTTTTTCTTAACCCCATCATGACAGGTGATAAAGCATGCTCTTGCTAATAAATGTCTTATGCTGATCATGCATTTATCTATTTTCGGACAAGAATGTTTGTATGAAGATGATTTGTTCATTCAAATGAAAGATCAATCTTAACCACTTCCAGCCCGCCGTATAGTAAAATGACGGCGAGCTAGATGCACACTCTTTCTGGGATTCCCCAGATTCCCTGCGCCGTGTTCCAATGACAAGGCGCGACCCCGATCTCAGTAAAGAGCCGATGATGTGGCTCTTTACCCATGTGATTGGCTGTGTCCAATCACAGCTGGTCACATGTAAACAAGTTAGTGCCGTTTATCGGCTCTCCTCGGCTCACATTGACTGTGTGTGCCGGAGAGCCGATCAGTGGCATCTCCTCACAGGAGAGACATGTACAGGTAATCAGGGCACTGATTACAGTACAGCCCCATCAGTGCTCATCAGCGCACATCAGTGAATGAGAAAAATGATTTACTTATTTACAAAATTTATTGACAAACTTAGAGAAACCTTTTTTTTATTTTTTTTTAATTTTCGGTCTTTTTTTTTTTTCTTTTAACAAAAAATAAAAACCCAGTGGTGAGTTAAATACCACCAAAAGAAAGCTCTATTTGTATGAAAAAAAAAATATGAAAATTGAATTTGTGTCCTGTGTTGCATGCCCGCACAATTGTCATTCAAAGTGTGACAGCGCTGAAAGCTGGAAATTGGCCTGTGCAGGAAGGGGGTGAAAGTGTCCAGTAGGCAAGTGGTTAAATGAATGTAATTTATGAACCAAAAGCATTTACGCTGTCTGAAAAAACTTTGAGAAATTTTCTTTTCTGCTCCTTTAAATTTGCCCATCACTTTGGTTGAAAAGGAGCGTTGATTTGATCCCACAAACAATTATAAAATAAAACAAACCTTCCTAAAATGAAAAATTTTCGAAAGGAAAAAAAAACTTGTTTGTGTATGGACAGCATAAGTGACAGCAGACACTTGTATCAAGCTACCTGTCTGACAAGGGAGTCTACCAGGCATAATATATTGCATTTCTCTCAATGGCCTTCCTGATTACAGGTGATCCCCTACTTACAAACCTCCGACTTACAAACAGAGGTAGACAAACAGGAAGTGACAGGAAATCTCCCCCTAGGAAGGAAAATTCACTCCTGTAAGGGTTGTTATGGGAAAATGGTCTCTCCACAGATGCTTTATCACCAAGGTTTGTTTCCACAACAACCCAAAATTTTCAAAATCCAATTATCATTGGAACAGGAAGTGAGGTGAAATCTTCTGAACAAAAACACAGCCAGCAAAACAAACATTACAGGGGGAAGGAGGGGGGGGGGTGAGAGGCAGGGCCGTGAAGTTAGTCTCTACCTCCTCCAAATGCAAAGTGTTCTGAATGCACCCTTGCTGAGAAAGCAACCTCCTGTGTTCATAGTGCAACAGGATAGCTGCTCAGCACAGGACCCAGAAGCTAGTGGCAATCTCTGTAGTATCGTCTACTAAAGTGATTTCCAGCTTCCATGGGGATCGCACAAGTATGACACTGGTCCAAGTGAACTAATGTGACTATAGCTGCAAGATTCTGGCCAAAATGAGAATCGCGATTTTTCATTTTTGGTCAGAATAAAGATCCTGATTCTCAAGGCGTAACATCATCTTTCATATTTTATACAAACAAAATTGAGCTAACTTCACTGATTAGTGTGTTTTTCTTCCCAAAAATTGCATTTTGAAAGACCGCTGCGCAAATACCATGTGACAAAATATTGCAACGATCACCATTTTATTCTCTAGGGTCTTTGCTAAAAAAATATATGTAATGTTTGGGGGTTCTAAGTAGTTATCTAGCAAAAAGATTTCAAAGCAGAGTTCCACTCGTTTTTTTGTTTATTAAAAGTCAGCAGCTACAAAAAGTGTAGCTGCTGACTTTTAATAAACTGTAACTTGCCTGTTTCCCGGTCCAGCGATGGCTACGCCTCACTCGTCTCCCCCCTCCTCCCGACTGCCCCGCCATTCCTAGTGTGGGCACCCGGCCCAGCTTCACGGCCGGGCACCCACTGCGCGAGTCGCTCTGCGCATTCCTAGTGGCCAAGCAATCTTCTGGGACTTGTGACGTGTCCCAGAAGATTGCCAGGAGGGAGGGGCCGCCTATGAGGAGAGGAGGAGTCGCCTAGACGGCCCAGAGGCAGAAGGTGGAAGAGGGACAGGAAGTCCCTCTGAAGCCAAATGTGGCATGTAAGGGGGTGAGGAGTGCTTAAAGCGGAAGTTCCATTTTTGGGTGCAACTCCGCTTTAACTAGAAATCAACAAGTGCCAGAAGAGGGTTTGGTGGTTAAACTGACCTCATTTTACAGACTTCCTTTGATTGAGAACAGAACATTGCAATGTTTATAGTGTGGGGTTGAGATCGTCAGGGGGGATGAATCGAGATTGTCATGTTTTAACGATTAAACGTACAGCTCTAAATGTAACTGTGCAAACATTGCTGTATCTAAACTTTAGCTTTAAAGTGGATGCACCCTCACATATTCCCCGTGAACTGAACAGCCTCAGATGATACACAGAGATGAAACAAATCTACCTACATAAGTTTTTTTTGTATGTCTGCTGTTTTAGCTTTCTACACTGTTTAGAAAGTGAATATCGTGTTAGAAAATTTTCTTCCTTTTCCACTACTGGGTGTGGAGTCTTGACATACACTGTGTAACAGCTGATTGGAGGAAAGGCACCCCCCTCCTCATCGGCAGATGAACGAAGAAACATGCAGAGCTGTTGTGTGAATAGACCAGCTCTCTGTTAATCTATGTATAGCACCCTCCCTGACACAAATTTCCAGTTGCTTTTATCTCCTGTGTCAGAGCTTGTCAGAGGCTATCATGCTGGTAACAGAGCAATGGAGCAGCAGAAAGACATAACTCAGAGCTTTGGAGAGAGATAAGTAAACCCTACAGATATATGTGCTTGGGTAAGATTTCATGAATGGGGTTTACGTCCACTTTAAGGGCTCCCACTAGGGGCAGTGACTGGCTTTTTCAAGCATCAGACAGATGCTTCAAGGGCACAATAAGAAATAGTTTGGTTCACACTGCAGCAGAGCACCTAGGTGCCCAGCAGTGTGTTTCATAACGTATGCATTTTTCTACAACATATCAGAGCTCACCTGAAGGCTCCATGTGCTGTTAGTTTTGAAATTGCCTAGCTGCGGCGCACAGAACTAAATCAAATGTAATTTTGACGTTTCAATAAAGTTAAAATAAAAATAAACTGACAGTTAAAAAAAATAAAAACATTTTTTTGTCACAACTGCA
Source organism: Glandirana rugosa (assembly GCA_018402905.1). NCBI lineage: Eukaryota > Metazoa > Chordata > Amphibia > Anura > Ranidae > Glandirana > Glandirana rugosa. Next base: position 1,479,336 of record BLSH010059482.1, on the reverse strand, counting down.
CTGACTCCCTTTTTTTTTTTTTTTTTTGTTGAGTGTGGGGTGTCTGTAGTACAAGGACAGGCTGCTAAATGATGATGTTGGAAAAGCCACTGTCAATCAATAACGGGGTGCCTCTGAAGCAGGGAGGGAGTAGGCAGCAGAATGACATGTAGACAGCAGGTAAAACGGTGGTCAGTCAAGTAGGTAGTAGAACAGTGGGGAAAGCAGCTTTTTTGTCAAGCTGGAAGGTCTGTCTGTAGCAGAGAGGACTAAAACCAGGACTGTCTGGGGGTTATGGCAGATCTATAGGCATGCCATCTTGTAACTCAGCAAACTTGGTGACAAAAACTGACCACACCAGCACAGTATTCTTCTATGCTTGGCGTGGTCTGTTTGCAGTAGGAAAAGAGGAGGATTGTCCAGTTAACCAGGTACTTGCTACTAAACAAGCGCATTGCTGAAGAAGCAGCATAATGTAAAAGGGAGTGTTTTGTTGTTGGGGTGTTTTTTTTGTTTTTTTTTTTTTTTATTCAGAAGGTGTGAACAGGAAAAAGGTTCATTGTTTCATGCGTTTTGGCAATGCTCCTTGATCTAAACCACATGGTTATATGCAGCTCTTAACACAAATGCTAGATGGTTTTCTTCCCTTGGACCCTATCCATTATCTATTAGGATTGCCCTTCACAGGCATCCCTAAACATTCTAAGGTATTGGTAACATATTCTTACAGCTGCTAAGAGACTACCTCTGAATTAGCAGGCTAGTAAACCTCTGTCTAATCCTCAACTTTTCTCTTTTAGGCCTCATACACACAGGCATTTTTACAGCCACAATTTTGAGCTGTTTTTTGCCGCTTAAAAACCCCTCTCCATGTTATTCAATGGACTCATACACACACAGACGTTTTGAGCTGTAAGTGGCATAGGCGTTTTTTAAGCTGTAAAAAAGACCCAGGACCAGCGCGTTCTGAAGCTGCAGCGCTAGAGCTGTTTTGATGCTGACGCCGACAAAACGCTTCAAAAACGTGGCTTAACATTGTATACACAGCATTGAGACTCATCAGGTGTTTCTCTGCCTCTATTCAAAATCAGTGGCTACCTATGGGAGCCCATTGATTGGAGTAGAAGTCTGATCATAATATTCCGACTTGCGGTGTGACTTGTGTGCTGAGAATCTTGAAGGGGAACGCCCCGCAAAAATGAAAAAAAATTAGCAAAGGGTCCCCCCCCCCCCCATACCAGACCCTTATCCGAGCACGCAGCCTGACAGGCCAGGAAAGGGGGTGGGGACCAGTGAGCTCCCCCCTCCTGGACCATACCAGGCCGCATGCCCTCAACATGGGGGGCAAGGGGGTGCTTTAGGGCAGGGGGCCCTGCGCCGAACCACCCCAAAGCACCTTGTCCCCTGGCCATTGGTTGTCGGGGTCTGCGGGCGGGGGTTTATTGGAATCTGGAAGCCCCCTTTAACAAGGGGTCCCCCAGATCACGGCCCCCCCACATTGTACCCCTACCCATTCACCTAAAAAAGTGTAAAAAAAAAAACACTATACCGATTTTTAAAATATTTTATTTATTAAATTGGCTCCGGGGTTTTCTCCCCTCTCCGGCTCTTCTCCCTCTCCGACTTCTTCTTTCTTCTGCTATTTTGCGGGGGTCGCCTTTCTTCTAAGGGCTCTTCTATCTACCACTCTTTTGCCGCTGTCTTCTCCCTCTGTTTTTTTTTTTTTTTTTCCCATGTTGATACGACGTGATCTCTGACACTAATGCTGTATCTGCACTCTGCATTGACTTCTATTGGCATGGGGTGGGGCCACCCGCTGATGTTGTCCGGAGGCCCCACCTCCTATGAAGTCACCGCCCGAGGCATGATGGTGCGGTAATGTTATAAGGGGTGGGGCCTCCAGGTGACATCAGTGGGTGGCCCTGCCCCATGCCAATATAAGTCAATGCAGAGCGCGGATACAGCGTTAGTGCCGGAGATCACGTTGTGTCAACATGGGAAGTAAGAGGGACAAGACCCGGCAGAACAAAGACCCTTCAGAAGAAAGAAGACGCCTGAGAGGGAGAAGACGCCGGAGCTGATTTAATAAAATATTTTAAACCCGTGTAGTGTGTGGTGTGTGTTTATTATTTTTTATTACACTTTTTTAGGTGAATGGGTAGGGGTGCAATTTACCCCATACTCATTCACATAGGGTGGGGGGCCAGGATCTGGGAGCTTCCAGATTCCAATAAGCCATCTCCCGCAGACCCCGACAACCAATGGCCAGGGTTGTCGGGAAGAGGCCCTTGTCCTCATCAACATGGGGAAAGGTGCTTTGGGATGGGGGGGCGCAGGGCCCCCCTTTGCCCCAAAGCACCCACCCCCCCCATGTTGAGTGCATGATGCCTGGTATGGTCCAGCAGGGGGGGTGCTTGCTTGTCCCCACTCCCTTTCCTGGCCTGCCAGGCTGTGTGCTTGGATAAGGGTCTGGTATGTATTTTGGGGGGGGCCTACATTTTTTATTTTTCCGGCATGGGGGTTCCCCTTGGGGGTGGGGGGGACCCTACGCAAATTCATCATCCGACTTATGGTGCGAATTCTATTCAAATCAATGGGCTCTCATGGGAAACCAATGATTTTGAGAGGAGGCAGATAAAGCTAGCGCAGAAAAATGCACATTGACGCCAATGCAAAACGCTGATAAAATCACGTTTTCAACGTGGCTTTTTCTCAATCGTTCATTGACAGACTCAGCCTCTCATTCTTGACATGTGGGGTTTATGCAGCTTTCACTAGGAGTGGACTAGGCAGAACGAAGTTCAACTCAAAGCAAGCACAGCCCCTCCCAGGGGGCAGTCCACACTCGCATAACCCCCTCCAGCCCTGCTTCAGCAAACCAGTTTTTTATGCCGAGTAGGACCTGGCTCCCTGCTGGGATCTGTGGTTCCCCGTTGCTTTTTTTTCTTTTCCTTTTTCAAGAAAATCTGATAGAAGAATACAATCAAGCGGCCGGCAGGGTGACAGGCTGGATATCCTAGATCCAGGGAGACTCCCCAGCGCGGCCGACGGATGCGATCCGACCCTTACCTGTACGCGGGGTCGGCCGCATCGGGCCTCGTTCAGTGGGAGGCCGCCAGCGGGTTAAACGTCCCGCCAGCGCACCTAGGACCGGGCACCCCGTGTCACGGGTGCCGCATGGCCGGCAGCTCCCCCTGTTTCGGCGGGGTGGCAGGACTGCCCCGGATGGCTACCCGCTGTGCCCGTTTAGAGCCGTGAGTACAATCCCCACCCCCTCCGTAGCCCCCCTCAGTAGCTGTGGCCATTTTGCGGTGGCCGAAGGCAGGGTTCGGCCTCTAGTGCCTATGGTGGCCATTTTGGTGTGTTCCCTGTATGCTGAGGGGCAGCCCTGCTTCTCCTGGCGCGCTTACAGGCCGGAAGCTTTACACGTGGAGATCGTGAGCAGAGGGACAGGCAGCTACAGCAGCACAGCTCCTGGGGTGGTGGGTGAGTCCTCCTGGGAACCTCCGAGGGCCCTTAGGCGGTGACTGTGGGCGGGCGGTTTGGCGGTACACTTCCGGTGTCACACTGGGTGCGGGCTATGGCGGCTGAAGCTGGGGCTTCCCAACCAGGGGTCTCCGGTGGGGACCAGGTGGTGTTGGACCGGTGGTCCCGCTGCACACCTTTTTTGAAGGCCCTCCTGGAGGGATATTTCTCCCGGGCAGAACCGATCCGTGACCGGGTGGTGATCAAACGGCCACCTCCTCTGTCCTCTGGTGAGCACTCAGAGCCGGAGGGGGGCTCCGGTGTTGGGGACCCCCCTAGAGCTGTTGGAGGGTGAACTTGGCGACCCCTCAGATGAAGAGGAGCCCTCGGGGGCCACTGTGGCTCGTGAACGGGCTCTGGTGGGGTCCTTGGTTTCAGCAGTACATGAGACACTGAAGCTGGGCCTGGCTGCGACCCCAGGGGCGCCGTATGCTTTTGGGTCGCATAAGCCAGCCTGTGCGCCTAAGGCGTTCCCCTATTTGTCGTACTTTGATCAGTTCGTTTACAAGGAGTGGCGGCTTCCTCAGAGGTCGTTCGCCATGCCAAAACACTTTTCTGTACGTTATCCCTTTTGAAGATACCTTGCTGCAGAAGTGGAAGTCCCCGACGGTGGCCCGACTGAACAAGGCAACCACTATCCCGATGGAGGGCTCTCCATCTTTCAAGTGCCCGGCCGACAGGAGGACTGAGGCGGCGGCCGACGCTGGCGTCTGCGCTGGTGGCACAGGCGCTCACGGAATGGGCGACTATTGTGCACCAGGCTCTGGTGACTCTCCAGGCCCCTCCGGAATCTGTGCAGATGGCAGACCAGTTGATTCAGGGACTAAAGTATCTGTGATGCGGCCCTTAACATGGCCCTCATGCTGTCAAAACTGTCCATGTTCTCTATCGTCATTAGACAGCTGTTATGGCTGCGTTGCTGGTCAGGAGACCAGGCGTCAAAGAAGGGCCTGCCCTTTTGAAGGGGGTCGCCTTTTTGGGGCTTCCCTCGACGAAATCAAGGATTATACTGGGGGGAATAGTACTTTCTCCTACGTTCACTGACAGACGCAGCTCTTCATTGACATGTGGGTTATATGCAGATCCTATTAGGAGTTGACTAGGCAAAAGAAAGAAAGCAAGCTGGCCCCTCCCAGGGGGCCATCCTCTTTCCCATATAATACCCCTGCTTTGCTCAGCATATCAGTTTTAACATGCCTAGTGCAAGGAGTTGACATGGCTCCCTTATGGGACCTGCGGATCAGATTTTTTTCTACCGCACTTTTATTTTTCTCAAGCCTTCTGATGAAGACTACTATCAAGAAGCCGGCTGGGGCAAAAAAGGATATCTAGAATCCTGTGCTTTCCCCAGCGCAGCGGACCGATGCGAGACAGTCCTATGCTTAGGCGGGACCCGCCGCATCATGCCCGTTCCGTGCGGGCGGCCAGTGGGAGACCCCCACTTACGCCCAGTGTCAGAACGTGCTCTCCTATCCAGGGGCTGGGGCCTGCAGCATCCCTTCCGGATGGGGAGGAAGGTCTGCAACGGGTGGCGACCCGCTATGCCCGGCTGGAGTGGTGAGTGATCCCCCCCTCTCCCCCCCCCCCCCTGGGGGGGACAGCACAGGATTTTTGGCGGTCTTTCTCTACTGAGCACTCCTACTGGGAACAGCGCTCGTGGGCACAAGGAACAGCAAGTATAGCTGACTCACCCCGGGGTGTCTGTAGTGGTGGGCACAGTCCTCCTGGGGCCTCCCTGGCATTCTGTGGGGCGGTGGCTAGGCACATTGTGGGGGGTGTCAGAGCTTTAGTGGCAAAAATCTGACTGTCAATTCCGGTGGGCAATGGCAGATGACCCTGCCGGACCCTCTGAGGAGGAGTCCGCGGCTACGCAGCCTAAAACTCTGGGGACCTTGGTGTCCTTGGACTAGCTCAGGGCGGTTTTTGGGTAATTTCTTCGAGCAAGTCTCTGGGGGCCCCTGCAAAACGCCCGCCTCCCCCCTGTTCCTCAGGGGAAGACTCAGAACCGGAAATGGCTTTGGGGGTCACGGGGACACCCATGGATCTTTCGGTAGGTGAATTAATTCTTTCAGATGAATAGGACCTGGGGGCCTCGGCACGCAAAAAAGCGCTGGCGACCGCACTGATTACCGGTATCCGTGCGTCTTTGCGACTGGACCAAGTAGGGGAGTCGCAAGCTGCCGCATATGTTTGCGGGTCAGCTAGACCGCCTAGACCACCTAAGGCTTACCCGTATGATCAATTTTTTGATCTTCTGGTCTATCGGGAATGGCAACGCCCACATAATTCCTTCGCCCTACCAAAACGATTCGCGATACGCTATCCTTTTGAGGATAATTTCGTGAAGAAATGGGCGTCCCCCACAGTGGACCCCCCGGTGGCTCGCCTCAACGAGGCGACAACCATACCCCTGGAAGGGTCCCCTTCGTTCAAGGACCCAGCCGACAGGCGTACGGAGGCAGGGTCTAAGGCACTTTTCCTGTTAGCAGGACCATCCCTGGCATCCGCCATGGCGGCGCAGTATCTATCCGATTTGTATTGCGGGGCTGCAGAATGACTTTGTTGCGGCCCTGGACCTGCTTCCCATGTTATCAAAAATGTCTGTCTGTATTTGCAGTCATCGTCAGACGGGTACTTTGGTTACGCTCTTGGTCTGGTGACCACGTGTCCAAAAAGGTCTTGCGGATCTCCCTTTTCAGGGTGACAGTCTCTTCGGACCACAGTTGGATGAAATCGTAAAGGATTTTCACTGGGGGGAAGAGTATGTTACTTCCCGTACCCAAGCGGCGGGAATTCCGCCGACAGCATATCTCTTCGGGTCAGAAGAGGTTTTTTTCGTGCCCCCGGCAAAGCGGGCAAGGGGTCAAGACCCGGCAAGCCCCCTCAGGGGCCGTTAAGCGTTCCTGGTAACGCAAGAACGAAAAGACTGAGGATAAACCCGCATGATAGGTTGCCCTCACGCGAAACACGGGTGGGGGGACGTCTTCTGGGGTTCGCAGACAGATGGACTGCCCACATTTCTGAACGGTGGGTGCAGGAAGTGGTGTCCTTCGGATACAGGATAGAGTTCAGCACTCTACCCCCAGACAGGTTCTTCCCATCGAACTTGAGACTCCCTCAGGGTCGTCGAGAGGCCCTATTCAGGCTGTCCAGGCCCTATCGGACCAGGGGGTGATTGTGCCAGTACCTCAGTTGGAGAGGTTTCGAGGTTTTTATTCAAACCTATTAGTGGTCCCCAAAAAAGGGGGAGGGGCCAGGCCTGTTCTGGACCTAAAAGCACTAAACCACTTTGAGAGTGCGAAAATTTTCGGATCGAATCTGTCCGCTAGGTCGTGGCCGCCCTGCACTAAGGGGACTTCACATTCCCATCTGCTCCAGACACCAGCACTTCCTGCGCTTTGCGGTGGGAGACGGACATTACCAATTTGTGGCACTTCCTTTCGGTCTGGCCTCGGCTCCTCAGGTTTTCACCGAGCTGGTGGCCCCGGTTCTGGTGCTACTGAGGCAGAGAGGCATTGCGGTAGTAGCATACCTCGACGACCTACTCCTGAGAGCGGAATCTGCTTCAGCTCTGGAGGAGACCGTAGCCATCACAATGGCTTCATTGAAGGACTTCGGTTGGTTGATTAACCGGCGGAAGTCGACGCTGACACCGTCCCGCCGCCTGCAATACCTGGGCCTAGTCCTGGACACAGAATGGGCAAAGGTGTTTCTACCTCCGGCCAAGTTATGGACCCTGCAACGAGCGATTCTGTCTCGGTGGGACAAGTCACCTCTGTCCCTAGGCCGACTGATCAGACTGGACCCTCAGACCAGGGGGTCTTTGACATGGTGGCTTCGGGCCCCAGCTCTAACCTTGGGAAAATCCTTTCTCCCCATGAATTGGTCGACGTCACGACGGACGCCAGCCTATCGGGGGGGGGGGTTCTGGGATAGTTGTCTGCCCAGGGGCGCTCTCGCTCTCTCTCTCCCTCTCCCTCTCCCCCTCTCCCTCTCCTCCCTCTCCTCTCCCTCTCCCCCTCTCCCTCTCCCTCTCCCCCTCTCCCTCTCCCTCCTCTCCCTCTCCCCCTCTCCCTCTCCTCTCCCTCTCCCCCTCTCCCTCTCCCTCCTCTCCCTCTCCCCCTCTCCCTCTCCTCTCCCTCTCCCCCTCTCCCTCTCCCTCCTCTCCCTCTCCCCCTCTCCCTCTC
>BLSH010059482.1:1439875-1450600 GCA_018402905.1 Glandirana rugosa | reverse complement strand
AAAAACCCCAGAAATGAATTCTCACCATCCGTAAACGCGACCACTTTTGCGCAAACCAATCAAACGCCGATTGCGATTTTTTTTTATCGCAAATATGAGGAAGAATATAAATCGGCCAAAAACGGTGAAAAAAAATGTTTTTTTATATTTTTTTTTTTGGATTTGTATTCTAGCAAAAAGTAAGAAATTTGGGTTTTTTTGCAAAATTGTCGCTCTTCTTTTGTTTATAGCGGCGATCAGAAATGACGCAGAGGTGATCAAATACCACCAAAAGAAAGCTCTATTTGTGGGAAAAAAAGGACGCAAATTTCGTTTGGGTACAACGTCGCACGACCGCGCAATTTTCAGTTAAAGCGACGCAGTGCCGAATCGCAAAAAGGGCTCCGGTCCTAAAGCTGGAAATCCTTCCGGGGCTGAAGTGGTTAATAAAAAACGAAACCGTAAAATTAGCCTTTTTTTTTTTTTTTTTTATTTTGTATAATGTGAAAAATGTTACACAGCAAGAGTCGTGAAAGAATCATGATCTTTATTTTAAGCAACAAAATTTCGATAATGCCCGGTGTACCATCAACCATTACCACTCTTTATGTACAGCTGGGCTTCAGTATTTCATGTTGACCAGAGAAAAGAATCGTCGCCATGGGGGACAAACGTAGGCAGGAAGTGGCTGCAAAGAGGCAGCAGAAGATCAGCAGCACTAGAATACTACTTTCACCTTTTTTTTAAAAAATGCATTTAATGTTTCACTAAGGCTTTGTTTAGATGTGCAGTTGGGTGGTAAAAATGTGCAGTAGACATGTTTTTACCACCTACCAATGGCCTCCCTCAAGCTCCATTAGGCAGCAGATGAGGCCATTTTGCATGCTGTAGTCACGATGCAATAGGCATAATGAGTTTCTCCCCAAAACGGTTTGTGTCGCTCCTTCTGGCCAGCCTATAAATATAATATAAAATCACCATGATGATATCACACATATAATCATAAGAAACCTCATTTAACATTCATAAATGTTTTAATGGTCAGAAAATGTCTTGTGTAAAATTCATAATACAATAATCCAATGATTCCTTATGTATAAAATGCATGATGCAATAATCAAAGAACATGGTGGATAAAAACATATAATGTGTATACACAGATCGACATATATGTATGATTGGCAAAACACATTTCATAGAGAACGCGTACATCCTATATACAAATAAAAAAATTGATAAAAATGTATGTATTGAGAACTAGAATGGTCTTGGTACCCTTGGTCAATATCTTCAAATTGGGAGACCTTGGTTTGAAACTCAACGCGTTCCGTGGCATTTCAGCCACTCATCAGGAGTTTAATATGTGATACTAGAAAAATGGTAAGTTCAAAATTATCTATTCGTGTATATAGTGTCCACGCAAAGAAAAAACCTAAAAAAAAAATATAAGAAATAATTTAAAAAAAACTCTTATTACTTACAAGGCTACTGCCAGGTTGTAACTAGCCTCAGATTGGGAGCCAAGGGTATAAATAAGCACAATTAACTGTTAGATTTTATGAGATGAAGGGGGGGGGCAGGGGGAATCAGCCTAAAGCAGCCCAAAAAAACGGCATTATATCTCGGCTGCCCGATTTCTAAATATCTGCATTGGCCAGAGAAAAACCCATGTAGGTCTACCTCTAGCATTAAAAACGCAACACACATGTGTGAATCGCATGGCGAGAAATCGCAGCGTTTTCAATTATGCCAGTCCTAATCAATGTGACTGAATGCATAGTGCAATTTTGGAAAAGGTTCCTTTGACTTTGGTGCAGCTCTGCAATTTCAGCCCCATAGACTTCTATAATAATAATCACAGAAGTTGCATCAGAATTAGAAGAAGCTATTCCTATGTGACTTTGATAAGTGTTTTGTCTTTTGTCAAATGCTTACAAAACACACATTGTGGCTACGTAAGCTCGATATGCAGTGCCTTTCTGAAATGTATGGCAAAGCATGCAGGCTTTTTTTTATTTTTTTTTTTGCGTGGTTGCTTGGGTTGCTGCGTGCTGGGAAGCTCAGATATGAATGCAGTCTTATTGTTAGGGACACCCCAATCACTGTTAGCAGATAGATGCATGTTTTGATGTGTGACAAAACGCACTACAAACGTGCCAAAATGCACACTGCCTTGTGCATGTGCCATGGGTTTACACGTGAAGCACAAAAGAAAAACTTTATCGGGAATGTGTTTCTGCCTCAGCCTGTTATCCATGTCATCAGCGCTCATATCAGCAGCTCTATTTTAGCCTGGCTGTGGACTGAGACTCACTAATCAATGGGGGAAGCTTGTCCTCTGTCGCTGATCCTGCTCTTTCTCTGTTTTTTGTGTTGGGTTTTTTTTTGGTCTTGCCTGATCAATGACACTTCCTCTTTTAATCCTTAAATGGTCTTGTAATGTATTTAATGAGGCTGTGCACTTATTTGACTGCTCTCAGTAGCTCTGCCAGAGTCGGCTGCTCATCCTCCTTTTATTCTCAATCCTCTCCCCTATCCTCTCTGCCAGCAGCTCTGGCTGCTCTGCAATGGTGTACATTGCCTGATCCCCCTCAATCACCCCCTGCTCTGAGGTCTCTCCCTCGGTAATGTCCTCCAGCTCCTGGTATTCCAAGGGGTCTGGTGGCCCAGCCATTTTCTGAGCATAGTAAGGCATATCCCTAGGAGGATCCCCAGCATTAGCTTTAGGAGCTTTGGCAGTTTTACTCCGTCAGTTTTTAGATTTCTCCGCTCCGCGTTGGCCACGCCGTGGCCAGTAGCAGAGCAAGCATGGAGTAGGCAGCCGGGCTGCTGGCCCGAGCTCCAAGATGTGTGGAAAAGGACACCTCTCTAAAGACAGGTGTCCTCTTCCCCCTCCCCCCGAAAGGTACCAAATGTGACACCTGACGGGGAGAGGAATCCAACCAGCGGAAGTTACACTTTTGGGTGAAACTCTGCTTTAAATATCCACTGATTACTGTATAAATGTCATTGGCAGTGAAGGGGTTAATCTGCAGAGGGAGATCTAGGGGTTAACTGTGTTCCCTAGGCGTGTTCTAACTGTGAGAGGGCTGAGCTGTCAGGGGCACCAGAGATCTAACTGATCCCAGTGACCGGGATCAGTAGATCTCTTACATGCCCCCGGACAGAACGGGGAACCGCAGTGTTTACTTCGGCGGTTCCCCGTTCTTTCCCTCTGGCAGCTTATCGGGTCCGCCCAAGCCGCGGGCACACTCCTCCAGAGTGTGGCGGGCATGAGAGCGCGCCGGCACGCTCTCGCCCCCTAGCTGCCTGTCCGTAAATCGCCGTCTATTTACGGCGATTTGCGAGACAGCACTGCACAGTAAATATACTGCACGCGGTGAGCAAGTGGTTAAGTACCAGTTCTTATGTTACTTAACCACTTCAGCCCCTGAAGGATTTCCCCCTTTTAGGACCAGAGCACTTTTTTGCGATTCGGCACTGCGTCGCTTTAACTGACAGTTGCAGGGCCATGCGACGGCATTGCCCAAATAAAATTGACTTTTTTTTTCCCACCACAGAAATGTTTTTCTTTGCTTTTGGAGGTTAGGACTACTTTTTTGGGGTCTCTCCCCAGCCCATGCTTTTTGGCTCTCCCTCTTCTCCCCTAGTGCTTTCTTCTAGCTAAACAAAAACGCCTGAATCTGTAAAATGCTTATAATATGCTTCTAAACCTCTTTAAAAAAAAGCCTGTAATAAGCTGAAAAACACTTAAAAAACGCCTGAAAAAAGCCAGTAAATCACTATGTTCAGGTGTGAATGGCGCCTTTTAAAGAGGAAGTAAACCCAAATTGGGTTTACTTCCTCTACATTCCCCTGCAAAGTAGATGCATAATGGGCTACTTTGCATCGCATCGCTTACTGCAAACGAAGCCTGCGATGTCCCCTGTGATGGCAGCGTCCATCTTCTGCCCCTCTTCCTTCCGGGGCTGCAATCTCTGGCTCTGTCACTGGCCAGAGTCGCGTGACGTCCCGCGCATGCGTGCGGGAGCCGCCAGTCACGGAGCGATCACAGTGAAGAAATGGCATGGAGGCCGTGTCTTCACTGCGTCGAAATGACGTGGGCACATCTTACACTGCATATCTCCTGAACCATGCAGGTTTGGGAGATATTCAGGGCACCTACATGTAAGCCTTATTATAGGCTTGCCTGTAGGTTTAAAGTGGTTGTCACGAGTTGACAACCACTTTAAATATTGGATTGTTAGGAAATTAACACCTAGGACCCTTGATCACATCTAAATTTGCCGTTCTCACAAAACTTAATCACATAATCTCTGTTCTCAACCACATAAGGGGCTTAGAAAAGTGGAGGTGGAGCAACCAGCTGGTTCAACCAGTACAGCCAGAAAACTGACCACACTAAGAAGGATGTTCTCTTATGCTGGGCACAGTCAGTTTGAAATTGGAAAACAAGGGGACTTGCAGGATCACCAAATACAGTGGCTATAGAAAAGAATCACAGGACCCCCTCCCCCTTTAAAATCATATTTTGTTGCTTCGAAACCTGAAATGAAGACACACAGTTTGTTTTATCCTGCTGTATTTTCTAGTGCAACTTCCAAGTGAAAGATCTTAAACCAGAAAACAAAGAAAATGTTTTCATAGAATGCATTAAGGTAAAAAAAAACCTGTCTTTAGAACCACTATGAGAGAGGATTATAAAGAGTCAGGGCTGAATAGAACCAATGGCTGGGTTTCCAGCAATATATTTTCCTTTTGGTCCCCTTCCATTGATTGGTAATACTTGTAAAGCTTTCATGATCTTGAAGAATTTTTAGCTTGCATGACAGGCAAAGTACTGTCAGTATATTGTATTTTAACAGGAATTAGGTGACTGTGCTATGCAAGATGCAAAACTGTACGCTCCAACATTTGCATTGGTAAATGACTAGTTATCCTAATATACATGATAATTTTTACATTAACAACGTCTACTATTTGTATCTGTGTTTTATTACAGATTCTCTGTACATTATGGCACCAGGGGCCTGCCATGTTAAGAAGCGGGACCTACTTGACAGTAGAACCGATGATCACCCAAAAAAGAGGGTCTCTCCTTCACCTAAGCAGAACATGAAGGAGGTATGAGTTTTTATGTAATTCCTCAGGATACGCTTGCAAAATAAGTATCATTTAAAGGCTGATTCACACCATAAAAACGCACTCCTGTTCCATTACGGATATGCTTTTGACGCCTTCCAGTGCATTCCAGGTGCTTTTTTTTATCATTTGCTATTTTTTTCCCCCCTTTCATTATACTAGGGTCCAGTGCATACTTGATGCGTTTTACTGCGTTCTGGTACAGTCCAGTGCAGGTAGAATGCAACCTGTTCTACTTTTTTTTTTTTTTTTTTTCTGTAACTGACTGCACTGGTGTGAACTATGCCATTGGAAACCATATAACCTACTTTCCATGCGTTTTTTTTGATGCAGAAAAAATAAATGCGCACTGGACTGCATGTGGTGAGAACTGACCCTTAAAGCAACTCTGTTGCTATTTAAAAAAAACAACCTGATCCTTCCCTGCAAAGAAAAGTTTTGGACTTTTTCTTACCTGCCACCTGCACTGCATATATGCCCTCTCTTGAAGGGATAAGCTTGTGGCAGACTCTTTAGCATCTTCTAAACTTCCATGCGTGTTGGATCTAGCAATATTGTTGCCCTGTACCTTTTTTTTTTTTAAATGATATTGAATGTGAAAATCTAAAATGCATGCATATACCAATAAAATATCACTGACACCATGTGTGAAAACAGAATCAAAATAATGCATTAGAATAATTTTTATTTCAGGTACTTGTATCGCGCCGCCAATTTACGCAGCGCTTTACATATACATTGTACATTCACATTAGTCCCTACCCTCTAGAACACAGGTGTCAAACACAAGGCCCGTGGGCCGAATCCGGCCCTCCAAGCCATTTCATGTGGCCCTCGCACCTGTCCTGCAGCTGCAGGAGAGCTCCAGCCCACCTCCGGTCCTCCTCCAGACCCTGTACTTTCTGCTTTCCAGCAATGCATCCAGCTTCTTCCCAGCAGCAGCATAAGGTAAGGGGGTGCACTTTGATGCAAGGGAGGGTGGAGGATTCAACTTCTGATGGTGGGGGTGACTCTTGACATCTAATGTAAGGGAAGGGGATGCTCTGGACATAGTCTTAAAGATACAACCGGCCCTTTTATGGCCAATCATAATGCTGATGTGGCCCACAATGAAATTGGAGTTTGACACCACTGCTCTAGAAGTTTACAATCTAAGGTCCCTAATTCACATTCATTCATACTAGGGCCAGTTTAGACAGGATCTAATTAACCTACAGGCATGTCTTTGGACTGTGGGAGGAAACCGGAGTACCTGGAGGAAACCCACACAGGCTAGGTAGTGTCGCAATTGGGATTCAAACCAGCGACCCTTTTGCTGCTAGGCGGAAGTGCTAATCACTACACCACTGTGCCGCCTATCATGTGTTAGACTATGCATAATACGGCCTCATTGCATCCAAAAAGAAATTCTTGTTTTGGAATGCCATTAGTGAATCCTGCCACAAAGTCATGCACAGCCTCTTTTAAGATCAAAAAGACCCTAATTTATAGGTGATCTGTAAAATCTCAGAGGTACATGAACCTTGGAGCAATTTTTATCACCTGACCCATAGGGGACCACAGGGCACGGTAACAGAAGGCTCAACTGTATATTCTCTTTTGCGCCAATGATGAGAATCCGACAAAAGATTCCTCCAATTGTGTAAAACTGTTAGCTATACAGCAATTTATTTTATATACCTACTTACAATCTCCATGATATGATATGTCAGGCATGTCAAAACAGTAGGCAGTGCCACTAGTTCCCATCTAATTTCTCAAAGGCCCAAAAATGACACCACAGCACAGAAACCCCCCAAATTACCCCTTTTTGTTATAATCTTTGGCACAATTTCTGGAAGATCAAGAAAGTTTTAAAGTGTTTTCCAGTTTTTTCTTTTTTGCATACTGTCACCAGTGCAGTACAGTGTCCTCATATAACTGGTGTGGCGGTGAAGTACAGTTGGGTCCATATATATTTGGACACAGGCACAATTTTAGATTATTTTTCAGGTAATTACCAAAATGTGTTCAAGCTATAGTTCTATAATGGATATGGACTGAAAGTGCACTCTCTCTCTCTCTGTGTATAAAAATGGTAATGTGAATTTTATTCCAGTAATATAGTGTTTTTTTTTTTTCTTATAGTGTACCGTCAGCCATGAGTAAGGGCAAAATGCAAGTTTTTAAGCAGAGGCAAATTGTTTGCTTTCTATACACCTGTGATCTTTTTTGGTTGAAATTAAGCTTTTCCCACCACCTGCCTTTTTTTAAGTGTTACTAAACCCAGACCACAGGTTGAACTGGATTGACCAGTGTCTTTTTTAATCTTACCAACTGTGTGTCTTGATTTGAAAATCTTTCCACTACCTCAGGGGACAGAAATGGATAAAAGGAGTGATGATGCATTAGTGAGGGGTTTCCTTTGTATCTAGGCTCTTGTGTTCGTGGAATGATTTTCAGACTGTGTTGGAATGTCAGACCATGAAGTGATTGTAACCTCAGACATGAACAAAGCATATCCCTCTCTAGTGTGTGTACTTTTTTCAATCCAGTGCTCTAAATGTCATTTCTGACTGCTGCTTTATTCCTCTATCAGCAAGAATGATGTCTGACAATTTTTCATGACACCAAGAGGAAAATGTTGAAGGGAGGGAACTCCAGCTGGTTGACAGCCTCAGCTCTGTTCCAGAGTGCTGTGTGAAGGGGGTGTGTCTCCTCCCTCCAATCAGTTCTCAGAGCTCTCCTCGCTGAGCTCTGAAGAGTGTAACTAGCTCTAGGCCCCTTTTTTTCTGAACTTTCAGACAAGCTTATAAATTCAGCACTTGGAACGGCTGTAGAGAAGACGGCAGATAATTAGGTTCAACTTATGTAGGAGGATTTGCTTCCTTTCTGTGTATCGCCTGTGGATAGTCCCTTCACTGGGTATATGTAAGGGTTTAAAACCACTTTAATCACATCCTGACCGGCCTATTGCAAAATGACGGCTGGCCAGTGGCTCTCCTGTTCTGACTGGATGTGATGTGCCAGCAGAACAAGCCATTCGTGTGTGCCCCTTGGGACGCTCTGACATGCCTCATCTCTGAACGCGCTAAAGGGCCTATGACGTAGGCTCTTTATCATGTGATCAGCTGTGTCCAATCACAGTGATACTAGGAAGTGCCGCAAGTGCTCTATTCATGGTGACGGGATGTGAGTAGAGGATAGCTGATAATCGGCTCTCCTGACTGGGGGATCTGCACGAATCATCAGTGCAGCCCACCTGTGATGCCAATCATTGCCACCTATTAGTGCCACCTCATCAGTGCCTGTCATTGAAGGAGAAAATTTACTTTCTCTTATGTTCACTGACAGATGCAGCCCTTCATTGACAAGTGGGGTTTATGCTCATCCTACCAGGAGTAGACTAGGCAAATAGAAAAAAAAGCAAGCTGACCCCTCCCAGGGGGCCGTCCTCACTCTGTATATAACCCCCCCCTGCTCTGTACAGCATATCAGTTTTATTATGCCTAGTGCAAGGAGTTAGACCTGGTTCCCTTATGGGATCTGCAGTTTCCCTTTTTTTTGCTACCGCTTTTTGTTTTTCACAAGCTATCTGATGAAGACTGCTATCAAGAAGCCGGCTGGGGCATAGAGGATATCCAGCATCCTGAACTTTTGCCAGCGCGTCCGACCGATGCGAGCTACCCTTAGCCTTGGCGGGGTCTGCCGCTTCGTGCCCGTTCCGTGTGGGTGGCCAATGGGTGATCCCCACTTGCGCCCAGTGACCAGACCTTGTTACCGTCCAGGGGCCTGTGGCCTGCAGCATCCCTCTCCGGCAGTGGGAGGAAGGTCTGCAACCAGGTGGCTACCCGCTATGCCCATCGGACTGGTGAGTGACCCCCCCTCTCTCCCCCCAGGGTGGGGGGGCTGGGTAATTGTTAGCGGTTTGGGCCGGCCGGTGGGGGGTCTTTTTCTGGGCTCAGGTCTCCTCTGGGTGTCTTCGCCCTCCTCCTACACCCCCTTCCCCCTCCCCCGTGCCTTAGAAGCCGCCATGCGGCGATCCACCGCCATTTTGCCATAGCCGCGGCCATTTACTTGGTGTTTTTGGCCTCTAGTGTCGAACGCCGGCCATTTTGCCATAGTCGTGGCCTGTATACAGGCTTGAAACAACAAGTATCAGGCGCATCAACAGGTGCATAGAGTCCCCATCCCTATTGTTAACCATCAAAGTCCAGAACAAAGTACATAATCGTCCAATAATGTGAATAAAGTAGAGAAGAAATCCGGTATATACACCCAGGGCTGCTCTCATGTGAGGGAAAGCCAAAACCGCACCTGTAGACAAGAAACAAAAAGGAGCCGCCTCTAAGTGTAAACCGTAAGACATTTTATTAAAAAGACATCAGCCAATTGGCTACTCACATGACTAAAAAAGGGTATGGCACATGGAACCAGGAGAATACTCAACCGGTGAAGAGTATGGCATCAGTTCCCCGAGACCTAGTAAGCAGCTAGTCATCCGTGCGGATGGGATCGTCAGTGGGGCCGTCCATTTGTGGAACCGTCCGTTCGTGGATGGTAGGAATGATCGTCTCCGTGCCGGCAGCCGGGGGATTCCAGAACAAGGCTTGGCTGCACTGGTCGCAGCGGGGTGATGTCTTCAATCCGCGACGCGTTTCAGAGAGTACAGACCACAATGTGAAGGCAGTCGCGCTCTTTCATCAGGCTATCTAATAGGGATGCACCGAAATTTCAGTGGCCGAAACGTTTCGGCCGAAAATGTCATTTTCTGCAAATTGCCGAAAGAAAAAATTGCCAATAATGAATCCGAAAAAGGGGCGAGGTCAAACAGGGTCGGGTGCCACACTTGTATCATCCTGAGTCCTCCCCTCCCTTCTCACGATCTCATGTTGTGTCACGGAGCTGGATTAAATCACTGGGCAGCTCTGTAACAATGTCCCGCCTCCTAGGCAGCCTCTGGACATTGTTACAGAGCTGCCTGGCGATTTAATGCAGCTCGTGACACAGCGTGAGATGCTAGCAGGCACAGACATTCAGGGCTGATCCTGAACACCAGACGCTGGGAGGGAGGGGGCAGGGGAAGCATCTGATAAAACATGCCAAGCTGAAATTAGATGCCGGTCACCAGAAAACCCATCCACTTGCTCCTCTCCTCCCCCTCCGATGGCTGCTCTGTCCTCTGCTATGTGTGTCATTGTGTGCAGGTGACTTCGTGCACATCACCTCCAGCATGTCTGCACTTAACTCCACACATCCCCTCTGCCACCCCTCCCTGCTGGCCTGTGAAAAAATGAAAGCAGCCAAACAGATATACCGCTCAGCATTCCAATCAATCTCTGTCTCTCTCTCTCTCTGTCTCTGTCTCTCTCTGTCTCTCTCTGTGTCTCTCTGTCTCTCTCTCTCTCTCTCTCTCTCTCTCTCTCTCTCTGTCTCTCTCTGTCTCTCTCTGTCTCTCTCTGTCTCTCTGTCTCTCTCTCTCTGTCTCTCTCTCTCTAGTGGACGTGTGTTACTGTGTGTATCGTCTCCTGTCTCGTCGGTAGCCTCCCCCTCCTCTCCTCGTTCACCTACCCAAAAGACCACTGGCCGTAGATTAAAGTCGAACCGTACAAAATAGTCTACGAA
>BLSH010059482.1:1422142-1438876 GCA_018402905.1 Glandirana rugosa | reverse complement strand
CGATATTTCAGCAGACATGTCGGACCATTTTGACACTTTTTTGGGACCATTGGCATTTATACAGCGATCAGTGCTATAAAAATGCACTGATTACTGTGTAAATGCCATTGGTAGTGAAGGGGTTAACCTGCAGGGGGCGCGCTAAGGGTTAACTATGTTCCCTGGGCGTGTTCTAACTGTATGGGGGACTGCCTATCTGAGGAAGGGAAGTTATCACAGCCTTCACGTAAAGGAAGGCTGTGATCACAGCCCTTCCCCCTCACACAGAGCGGAGGTCCGTGTTTACTTACACGGACCTCCGTTCTTTCACTCCGGGGGGGGGGGGCATCGCGGGTGGCCGGCGGCAATCGAAGCCGCCGCACCCGCTCCCTGGCCCCCCCCGGACACAGTGAGCGCGCGGGCGCGCCTCCGGCGGCGCGCGCGCGCTCACTGTGCGCGATCTGGCAGCCGCCGTCGTATGACGGCGGTTTGCCTTACAGAGCCACTTTGCCGCCGTCAGATGCCGATCGGCGGTCGGCAAGTGGTTAACAGACATTGGAACCCAGTAATTACACTGTGTTGTGTAGCGCAGGCCTCGACAAACCCCGGGCGCCAGGTCGCCATGGCGACCAGAAATCGCGTCCTGGCGAGTGACTGCCGTTCCTTCTACCTGTGTTAAAACAGCGTGTCAGATTCAGCGAGAGCAGAGAGCCGTTCTCGGCTTAATCTAACAGCTGTTAAACTTGGCCGGCTGCCTGGAATTGTTTGTTACTTTTCTTCATTCTAAGTAGAAACTACAGGCTGACTGGAATAGTTGTTGAGAGTTAGCAGAAGAAACACAACAATGTATCTTCTTCTTTCAAAGCAATGATCTCCGGGCTATCAGGAAAGTTTAACCATTTAAAGACTAAACCCTTTCTCACATTAGTGGCTTAAAATTAAATATCCAGTGTTTTCTGCTAGAAAATGACTTGGAACCCCCAAACATTATATATTATTTTTTAGCAGAGACCCTAGAGAATAAAATGGCGGTTGCTGCAATATTTTATGTCACATGGTATTTGCGCAGTGGTCTTTCAAGCGCAATTTTTTGGAAAAAATACACTTTGATGAATAAAAAAAAAACTAAACAGTAAATTTAGCCCATTTTTTTTTTTTTTTTTTTTTTTTTGTATAATGTGACAGATGTCACACCGTGAGAAACGTGACCTTTATTCTAAGCAACAAAATTGTGATAAAGCCCTGAGTACCATCAACAATTACCACTCTGTGCAGCTGGGCTCCGGTATTTCATGGTGACCGGAAACCCACCAGAGCAATGAAAAGTCACCGTGGGGGACACACATGTAGGCAGGAAGTGACTGCAAAGAGGCAGCAGAAGATCAGCAGCGCTGGAATACTTTTCACCTTTTTTTTGTATTTTATTTATTTATGTCACTCAGGCTTTGTTTAGATGTGCAAGTTGGGTGGTAAAAATGTGCAGTAGAGACATGTTTTTGCCACCCACCATTGGCCTCCCTTAAGCTCCATTAGGCAGCAGATGAGGGTGTTTTACATGCCGCAGTCACAATGCATTCGGCATAGTAAGGAATTTCCCCCATAACAGATTTTTCAGTGTCACTCTTTCTGGCCAGCCTATAACCCTGATATAACGGTGGAGTTATTGACTGGCTGCTCTGCTGTGAGTAAGTTAGGGTTAGGGGGCGCAAATTACTTGTCTTACCCCGGGGGGGCGCTGACAACCCAACACTACGCTATAAAAAACTGGCTCCTAACTTTTTTAGCTGGCGCCTAGATTCAAGGCAAATTTGTCAAGCCCTGGTGTAGCGAATATGAAAAGTAATGGGGTATAAATTGAGAAATATTATTAAGGGTCGGGGAACATATTAGGCATTAAATACTACGGTATCTGCACGATATGGGATCTCTCCATAGCATAGATGGTTGAAAAAACTGTACAATAGTGCATAAGCATTCAGAGTATACCGGCGCATCTAAACAGGACAGACGTTATTGTGTATCTCTACCACATACATCACATCATAGACCTCATGGGGGGGGGGAATAGTGTAAAAAGGGATGCGTATGAAAGTGTGCTGGCGTCGAAGGGCCGCACTATTACAGCATGTTCTATCTGGAGTATGTCCAAGTCCAGGTACATGTATAATAGGAACAGGGAAGGTGAGACATGTACAATATGGTGGAACGATACGAATGCTGGATCCACATATTACACTAATAAGTAAATAAGAAATGAAAAGGATGAATTACACAAAGAAAGTCTTGCAGGATGGTGGAGATTTCAATGCCCTCATTCAGGCCCCCGGGCGATAGTACATCTAAACTGTAAATCCAGTAAGTTTCCCACGAGCCACACGAGAACATTTGACAATACTCCCAGGTTTACCACCATGTTCCATTCTCAGCATAAGAAAATGGAGAAAATCTTGCTGAGACATTGGAACATTCTGAAACAAGATCCTCATCTGGAAACAATATTACCCCCCCAGACCTAGGGTCACATATCGCAGGGCTCCAAATCTCAAAAATAAACTGGCACCCAGTAAACTTAAATCTTTGGAACAAACTACACCTGCACCGGTGCTGATTCCCCTAGTTGGAATGTATTGCTGCAATAAGACCCTCTGCAAAACGTGTGCATATGTACAACATGGCCGTAAATCATTTGATTATAAGGGCAAAACATACCAGTTGGATGAGTTTTACAATTGCTCATCCGACTTTGTAGTATATGCTCTTACTTGCCCGTGTGGCTTGATATACGTAGGCCGCACTATCCGCCTCTCCGTCAACGTTTTGGTCGCCACAGGAGGTTAATTGAGGAGGGCAAAGACCTCCACAGTGTGCCACGTCACTTTCTTAACCATCACAAAAAATCCACCACTGGACTAGAGGTCTGGGTTATCGAGCAAATACCCAGGTCTCTACCAGAGGCAGAGCGATTCAGAAAACTCTGCTCCAGGGAAACTTACTGGTTTTACAGTTTAGATGTACTATCGCCCGGGGGCCTGAATGAGAGCATTGAAATCTCCACCATCCTGTAAGACTTTCTTTGTGTAATTCATCCTTTTCATTTCTTATTTACTTATTAGTGTAATATGTGATCCAGTATTCGTATCGTTCCACCATATTGTATGTCTCACCTTCTGCCCCACACCCTTTCCCTGTTCCTATTATACACGTACACGGACTTGGACGTACTCCAGATAGAACATGCTGTAATAGTGCGGCCCTTCTGACACAAGCACACTTTTCATACGCATCCCTTTTTACACTATTCCTTCCATTCCCTTCCTCTCCTCCCCCCCCTTCATGTTTTTACCAATATAGTCACCTTGTCCATCTTAATCATGCAAGATGAGGTTTATGATGTGATGTATGTGGTAGAGATACACAATAACGTCTGTCCTGTTTAGATGTGCCGGTATACTCTGGATGCTTATGCACTATTGTACAGATTTTTCTACCATCTATGCTATGGAGAGATCCCATATCATGCAGATACCGTAGTATTTAATGCCTAATATCATGTTCCCCGACCCTTAGTAATATATCTCAATTTATACCCCATTATTTTTCATATTCGCTACACAACACAGTGTAATTACTGGGTTCCAATATCTTTCAATTTACTGGTATTTCCATTCTATGATATTTGCATATGTCTTCCATACAAAAAGATATATAAAAATATTTGATTCTACACACCAACAATTTTTTAACACAATGACCATCTGTTTTGTTATCAACACATCTTAAGATACCTTCTGTCTTTTATTGTGGTTATTATTATTATTATTATTATTATTGTTTTTGTCACCATCATCTTATTACATTATTTTATATAGTCTATAGCATATATGTTTATCATGATCCAATTAGACACCACTATTGACTCCCAGGGACTACAAATAGATGGCGGCACACCATCTTAATTGAAAGAGCGCGACTGCCTTCACATTGCGGTCTGTACGCTCTGAAACACGTCGCGGATTGAAGACATCACCCCGCTGCGACCAGTGCAGCCAAGCCTTGTTCTGGAATCCCCCAGCTGCCGGCACGGAGACTATCGTTCCTACCATCCACGAACGACTCCACGAATGGACGGCCCCACTGACGATCCCATCGGATGACTAGCTGCTTACTAGGTCTCGGAGAACTGATGCCATACTCTTCACCGGTTGAGTATTCTCCTGGTTCCATGTGCCATACCCTTTTTTTAGTGATGCGAGTAGCCTATTGGCTGATGTCTTTTTAATAAAATTTCTTACGGTTTACACTTAGAGGTGCCTCCTTTTTGTTTCTTGTATACAGGCTTGGGCCTCTTGTGACCACTCGGCGGCCATGTTGGATGTGCCTGGGAGGAAAAACATGCTTTTTAGCCGGTGCTTCCTCTTTCACCCTGGGACAGCGTGGATAGAACAGGCGGCGCAGGCACTCTGACTGGCGGTCACTAGCACTCCTACTGGGATGCAGCGCTTTCAGAGGCAATGAACAGCAAGTATAGCTGGGCTCTCCCTTGGGTGCTGGTAGCGGTGGGTGCAGTCCTCCTGGGTTTCCCCCCTGGTTGATCCGTGGGGCTGATTTGTGGGGGTTGCAGGGCCTTTCCACCTTCACTGTACGGGGGCGCAATGACGGCTCAACCTACAGGTCCTTCCAAGGAGGAGCCAGCGGAAACGCAACCTGTGTTAGGGACCCTGGTGTCCCTGCACCAGCTAAGATCAGTATTTAGGGAATTTTTTCCCCGGGAGATGCCGAGCCGTGCTAAGGGGGTCCCTAAAAAAATGTCCTCCACCTTCATCGGGGGAAGAGTCTGAGCCGGAAGTGGCCTCGGTGGTCACCGGAACCCCCGTGGAGCTCTGAGGGTGAGCGGGGGCTCTCGGACGGCGAGGAAGACCAGGGGGCCTCGGTTGCGCGCGTGAAGGCGCTGGTGACCACACTGATCGCTGATATTCGTGTGTCTTTGCGACTGGACCAAGCAGGGGAGTCACAGGAGACTGCATACGTTTGTGGTCGGCTAGGCCACCCAGGTCCTCTAGGGCTTACCCCCATGATCAATTTTTTTTGACCATTTTGTCCATAAGGAATGGCAGCTTCCGCAGAATTCCTTCGCCCTGCCCAAACGCTTCGCTATACGCTACCCGTTTGAGGATAGTTTTGTGAAGAAGTGGGCATCCCCCGCAGTGGGCCCTCCGATGGCTCGCCTGAATAAGGCAATGACCATCCCCCTCCTTTAAGGATCCGGCCGATGGGTGGATGGAGGCAGTGTCCAAAGCACTTTTCTTGTTGGCAGGATAGCCATGAGACCGGCTCTGGTGTCCGCTATGGCGGCGCAATCTCTTACTGAGTGTGCGACTGAGTTGCAAAACGACTTGAGCTGCGGGAGGCCGCTTGAGGCGTCGCAGCGAGCAGACCATCTGCTAGAGGGTCTTCGGTACCTGTGTGACGCAGCTCTGGACCTGCTTCCCATGTTCTCTGAGATGTCTGTTTTCGCAGTCATTATCAGACGGGTGCTTTTGTTGCGCTCTTGGTTGGGGAACCATGCGTCTAAGAAGGGCCTCACGGATCTCCCCTTTCTGGGCGGTCGGCTCTTTGGGGCGCAGTTGGATGAAATCATTAAGGATTTCACTGGGGGGGGAAGAGTACTTTTTCTCCCGGAGCCCAGGCGGCGGGAGTTCTGCCGTAAGCAAGGCCCTGCTCCTTCAAGGGTTCAAGGGCCGGCAGGTCTGCCTCGGGGCCTGGTAAACGACCCTGGCAGCGCAAGAGCGAAAAGGCAAAGGATAAGTCCTCCTCCGCATGATGGGTTGCCCCCACCCGATTCCCGGGTGGGGGGCTGACTTCTGGGGTTCGCAGTCAGGTGGACTGCCCGCATTCCCGACCGGTGGATGCAGGAAGTGGTGTCCTCCGGGTACCGGATAGAGTTCAGCGCTCTACCCCCAAACAGATTCTTCCCATCGAACTTGACTCCCTCAGGGGCGTCGAGAGGCTCTCCTAGGGGCTGTCCAGGCGTTCTCTGAGCAAGAGGTAATTGTGCCGGTACCTCCGCTGGAAAGGTTCCGCAGTTTCTATTCAAATCTTTTTGTGCTACCCAAAAAGGGTGGAGTCAGGCCAGTTCTGGACTTAAAAGTGCTAAACCACTTTGTGAAGGCGCGAAAATTCAGGATGGAATCTGTCCGTTCCGTCGTGGCCGCCCTGCACCAAGGGGACTTCATGGCGTCTCTGGATATCGGGGATACGTACCTCCATGTTCCCATTTGTCTCCGACACCAGCTTTTCCTGCGCTTTGCGGTGGGAGATCTACATTACCTATTTGTGGCACTTCCCTTTGGTCTGGCCTCGGCTCCTCGGGTGTTCACCAAACTGGTGGCCCCGGTGCTGTCGCTATTGAGGCAGAGCGGCATTGCGGTGGTAGCATACCTCGACGACTTACTCCTGCGTGCGGAGTCTGCTTCGGCACTGGAGGAGAACGTGGCTATCACCATGGCCTTGTTGAAAGACTTCGGCTGGCTGATCAACCTGCAGAAGTCGAGGTTGACCCCGTCCTGTCGACTGGAATATCTGGGTCTACTTCTGGACACAGAGCAGGCGAAGGCCAAGTTACTAACACTGCAAGCAGCGGTGCGAACCCTGCTGTCACACCAGTGGTCCTGCTTACGGTTTTGTATATGGGTGTTGGGGCTCATGGTCTCAGCCTTCGAGGCGATACCTTACGCCCAGAGTAACAGTCGGCTCCTGCAGCGGGCGATTCTGTCATGGTGGGACAAGTCTCCGCTGTCCCTGGACCAGCTGATCAGATTGGATCATCGGACCAGAGGATCGTTGACCTGGTGGCTTCGGGCCCCGGCTCTCATGTTGGGGAAGTCTTTCCTCCCCCTGAATTAGTCGATAGGCTGGCGTCCATCGTGACTATCGGGCTGGGGGGGTCCTGGGGCAGCTTTCTGCTCAGGGCTGTTGGTCGGCTCAGGAATCCGGCCTTCTGTTAAATGTGCTGCAGCTGAGGGCAATCAGGCTCTGCCTCTCCCACTGGACTGTAAGGCTGCGCAGCCTCCCAGTTCGGGTTCAGTCAGACAGCGCCACGGCTGTGGCATACGTGAACCATCAGGGCAGAACGAGGAGCTCGGCTGCGGAAGCGGCTCTCATTCTCTGATGGGCAGAACTTCACGTGCCGGCAATCTCTGCCATTTACATTCCGGGCGTAGAAAATTGGCAGGCGGACTTTCTCAGTCACCAGACGCTGGATCAGGGGGGTAATAGTCCCTACATCCAGAGGTGTTCCGCCAGATTTGCCACAAGTGGGGCATGCCAGACGTGGACCTCATGGCGTCCAGGTTCAATCACAAGGTGCAGACCTTTGTGTGCAGAACAAGGGACCCGTTGGCAGCCGCCACGGATACGTTGGTAGCGCCTTGGGGTCGGTATTGGCTCCTGTACGCCTTCCCTCCCATCAAGCTTCTACCACGGCTACTGTGCAGGGTAGATGCGTAGGGAATCCCGACAATCCTGGTAGCTCCGGATTGGCCTCGGCGCCCTTGGTACGCCGACGTGGTGCGGATGGTGACAGATGTTCCCTGGCGTCTGCCGCTGCGAGAAGATCATCTGTCACAGGGACCCATCCTGCACTCTGCTTTACCCTTGCTGGCTTTGACGGCTTGGCTATTGAGTCCCAGGTGCTGAGGGATAGGGGTGTCTCTGACTCCGTGATCCCTACCATGCTTAAGGCGCGCAAGTGTACTTCGCGCAATTTTTATCATCGCACCTGAAAGGCCTGTATTGCCTGGTGCGAGGCGGGGGTGTCGGAACCCCCACTCTTACGTTGTGTCCCGGGTGCTGCCTTTTTTGCAGCAGGGCCTGGATAACAAATTGCCATTGAGTATTCTCAAGGGTCAGATTTCGGCTCTGGTGTTTCTCTTTCAACGTCCTTTGGCGTCACATTCGTTGATAGGTACATTTGTACTGGGTGTATGCCATGTGGCTCCTCAGATATGGTCGCCTTTGGCGCCGTGGGATTTGAATTTGGTACTTAATGTACTACAGAGACCGCCATATGAGAAAATCAGGGATATTCTCCTACAATTGCTGTTGCAAAAAGTGGCCGCCTTGGTGGCCATCACATCCGCTAGGTGGGTGTCTGAGTTGGCAGCGTTGTCCTGTAAGTCTCCTTATTTAGTTCTTCATAAGGACAAGGCGGTCTTGCGACTTTCCCCTTCGTTTCTACCGAAGGTGGTTTCCTCTTTTCACATTAATGAGGATATTATTCTCCCTTCATTATGTACGCACCCGTCGCATCCCAAGGAATTTGAGTTACATTCTTTGGATTTTCGTGAGGGCTTTGCATGTGTACTTGGCGGCTACAGCTTCCTTTCGGAAGTCTGATGCTTTGATTGTGCTGACGGATGGTCCGCGCAAAGGATTGGCTGCCTCGTCGGCTGTTTCCCGTTGGATCAGACAGACCGTGACTCATGCGTATACTGTTCGGGGCAAGGTACCCCCTTTTCCAGTCACGTCTCATTCCACCAGGGCTGTTAGCACTTCCTGGGCTTTCAGACACCAAGCTTCGGTGTCCCAGGTGTGCAAGGCGGCTACTTGGGCCTCAGTGCACACGTTTACTAAGTTTTACAAAGTGGATATTTCAGCATCCGCGGATGCCGCCTTTGGCCGCAAAGTTTTGCAGGCGGCGGTGTAGGCGCGGCTGGCGCCTTCTGAGAGGACTCTGTTGGGTACAGTTGTTGTTGTTGTTGTTGTTTACCCACCCCTCTTGACTGACATAGCTTTGGGACATCCCCCCTTGTCAAATGAAGGGCTGCGTCTGTCAGTGAACGTAAGAGAAAAAGGAATTTTATTAAAACTTACCATAAAATCCTTTTCTCTGAGTTCACTGACAGACGCAGCACCCACCCCCGCGGCTTGTTACGAACTGATATGCTGTACAGAGCAGGGGGGTTATATGCTGGAGTGAGGACGGGCCCCTGGGAGGGGTCAGCTTGCTTTCTTTCTGTTTGCCTAGTCTACTCCTGGTAGGATGAGCATAAACCCCACTTGTCAAATGAAGAGCTGCGTCTGTCCGTGAACTCAGAGAAAAGGATTTTACGGTAAGTTTTAATCCCTTTTTACCTTAATGCATTCCCTGCATTAACCACTTGCCTACTGGGCACTACCCCCCTTTCCTGCCTAGGCCATTTTTCCGCTTTCAGCACTGTTGCACTTTGACAATTGCGCAGTCATGCAACACTGTACCCAGACACCATTTTTATTGTTTTCATATAAAGCTTTTTTTGGTGGTATTCGCCACTAGGTTTTTTTGTTTGTTTTTTCGTTTGTTTACAAAAAAAAAAAAAGTTTTACTTAGTTTCTGTTAAGAACATTTTGTCAATAAGTAATCTTCACTAATGGTAATCGGGGGATCGGTGCCCTTAGTGTAGAGTTCCCCTGTGTACATTGCCGGCTCTCATGTCTTGGCTATAACCGGCAAATCCTCTTTACACTGTGATCAGCTGTGATTGGACACAGCTGATCACATGGTAAAGAGCTGCTGTGATTGGCTCTTTACCCCGATCAGTGATCAACTGAGTCCGACGGACACTTCAAAAACAGGTCACTGCTGATGTGTGCGGTAAGCGTGATCACGGGAGGCAAGTAGATGGCCTCCTGGAAATGTGCGACTGCGATGTAGCCGTCACTCAACTATATCATGGTCATGAAGAGGTTAAGGTTAAACAAATTGTTTAGGTAGCAGTATCCCCCCTCAACCTCCACTTATATTTACTTGAGCCCTCACTTGATCCAGTGCTGTGCCCGCTCTCACATACTTCACTGATGCAGTGAGCCATTCACTCCCGCTGCTGTCAGTCAAAGCCTGTGGCAGGATGCCTGGACAAGCTGCACTGTCTGAACCCTGATCTGAAGGAGACTCGGTCACCTGCACTATGCAGTGATCAACCATTTTGCTGATGTAATTGAACAGCCGGTATACAAATGTTAAAGGTGTTTAAAGTGATTGTAAAGGCTTTTTTGTTTTTTAAATAACGAACATGTTATACTGTACTTGCCTCCTCTGTGCAGGTGGGTTTGCACAGAGCAGTCCAGATCCTCCTCTTTTTTGGGTCCCTCACTGGCTTTCTCTATTTTTTTTTTTTTTTTTCTCTTCTAGTGAGTGCCCCCTCAGCCAGCAGCTTTCTATAGGGCAACCAAGCCGAGTCAGAGCTCCATGTATCCATTCAGACACGGAGCCCTGACTTAGCCCCCACCCCCTCTCTCCCCTGATTTGCTGACTGATTTTGATTGACAGCCATGGGAGACAATGGCGCCACTGCTGTCAGCCAATTTAGGAGTGTCCAGGACAGCTAAGATACTTGTGGACAACGCTGCGGAGAAAAAGGGCTCAGGTAAATAATTAGGGGGTTGCTGGGGGGGGGGGGGGGGCTGCTATACACAGGAGGCTTTTTATCTTAATGTATAGAATGCATTAAGATAAAAAAAAACCACCTGCCTTTACAACTCCTTTAAGAAAAAAAGCAACAGAAGTCAGCTTTAATTAAAATTAAAACATAGTTTTCATAAAATGTATACAAAATGAATGCGTCAGTGTACAAAAGCGGTAAGCGGTGATTGTCCCACACACGGGGTAACGCCACGCATGTCATAGTGAGATCATCATTTTCTCTTCCTCCACTTCCTTTTTGCATCAAAGTAAATGAAATAAGGTAAAATTAAAAAGTCAAAGTGCTCTGTGCTCCTTTACTCTGATGTGAAAATGCACTACATCCTGTTTAACTAGAAAGCCTGTAATAGTGAAAAATAATAAATATATAAAACTAACAAACACATATCAATACTCAAGAAATGATGAGTCTATCTGCATTTGCCAGTCCCAAAATAAGTGCTCCATGCTGCTGATCTTCCACGTTCTCTTTGCCCCAATAGTGTATTTCTGCGCTCTCCCCTGGTGTGCCCACTCTCACCAGAAGGAATAGACTCTGTACAGCTAGAGAAGACAGATGGGCATGTCGGATATTATCCACAGCTCCCGATAGGATCCTCTTCTTGCTGCAGTATGCCTCTTTTCTTCAGTCAGTGTCTCAGATGAAAGCAAAAGGAGTAAAGGAGGCCGTCATAGTGCATAGAATTATCCCAAGACCTCCTGCTCTCCAGCTCAATCACCTCCTCTCATACTCTCCTCCAAGACTTCTCCCAAGCCTCTCCCATCCTCTGGAACTCCCTACCCCAATCGGTCAGACTGTCCCCAAATCTATCCACCTTCAGGCAATCCCTGAAAACTTTTCTCTTCAGGGACTTCTCTCTTCACCTAACAGCTACACTCCTTATTTTCTCAATCAGCTCATCCCCGCTGTTATTGCCCTTTCGTATCATTGAACCCTCCCTCCTATATTGTAAGCTCTAACGAGCAGGGCCCTCTGATTCCTCCTGTATTGTATTGAATTGTAATTGTACTGTCTGTGCAAACTGTCGGCGCTATATAACTCCTGTATAATGATAATTACAAATGGGTGCAATGCTTTCCAGGCTCCTGCGAGGGAGGTGTCATATGTGCATTTATTTATTTTCCTCAAAATGTGAATTTAGCCTTTGAAGGGTAGACCCACACAAGTGCAATATTGCAACTTACTAGTCCTTGGATTTTGGGGGCTGCGTTTTTTCTTTTCTGGCTTTTTTCAAAGGGTGATCTGCAAATAATGCACTCCCTGTGTTCACTTATTCCCCACTGAATATAAAGAAAGCCATGGTTGTCACCCTAGGCTAGACTTGAAACATATTTTCTTTTTTGTTTCTTCATTACGTAGCGGGTGTGGTGTGTTGTAGTTTACTCAATATAAGGATGTTCTTGCTGTCTTTTAAGCCAGGGCTTGACAAATTTGCCTTGAATCTAGGAGCCGGCTAAAAAAGTTAGGAGCCAGTTTTTTATAGCGTAGTGTGGGGTTGTCAGCGCCAGGGGTAAGACAATACTCACAGCAGAGCAGCCAGTCAATAACTCCACCATTACATCAGGGTTATAGGCTGGCCAGAAAGAGTGACACTAAAAAAATCTGTTATTGGGGAAACTCCTTATTATGCTGAATGCATTGTGACTGCGGCATGTAAAACGCCCTCATCTCCTGCCTAATGGAGCTTAAGGGTGGCAAAAACACGTCTCTACTGCACATTATTACCACCCAACTTGCACATCTAAACAAAGCCTTAGTGACATTGTAAATAAAATACAAAAAAAAAAAGGTGAAAAGTATTCCAGCGCTGCTGATCTTCTGCTGCCTCTTTGCAGCCACTTCCTGCCTACATGTCTGTCCCCCACAGTGACTTTTCATTGCTCTGGTGGGTGTCCGGTCACCATGAAATACTGGAGCCCAGCTGCACATAGAGTGGTATTTGTAGATGGTACACAGGGCTTTATCACAATTTTGTTGCTTAGAATAAAGGTCATGTTTCTCGCGGTGTAACATTATTTTTCATATTATACAAAAAATAATGGGCTAACTTTACTGTTTAGTTTTTTTTTATTCATTAAAAGTGTATTTTTTTCCAAAAAATTGCGCTTGAAAGACCGCTGCTCAAATACCATGTGACATAAAATATTGCAGCAACCGCCATTTTATTCTCTAGGGTCTCTGCTAAAAAATAATATATAATGTGTGGGGGTTCCAAGTCATTTTCTAGCAGAAAACACTGGATATTTAATTGTAAACCACTAATGTGAGAGAGGGTTTAGTCTATAAATGGTTAAACTTTCCTGATAGCCCGGAGATCATTGCTTTGAAAGAACGAGAAGATACATTGTTGTTCCTTTATTCTTCTAACTCTCAACAACTATTCCAGGCAGCCTGTTTGTTACTTTTCTTCAGTCTAAGTGGAAACAAATATCCCGGGCAGCGGGCCAAGTGTAACAGCTGTTAGATGAAGCAGAGAACTCTCGGCTCTCGCTGAATCTGACACGCTGTTTTACCATGGGGAGAGAAGAAACGGCAGTCACTCGCCAGGACGCGATTTCTGGTCGCCATGGCGACCTGGCGCCTGGGGTTTGTCGAGGCCTGTTTTAAGCATACAGGAAATTACAAGGACAAGTAATTTTCTGTACTTAAAATGCAGTTCCATTCGGTTGTATGTTTATTAACAGCCAGCAGCTACAAAAAGTGTAGCTGCTGACTTTTAATAAACACACGCTTACCTGTCCCACAATCTAGCGATGCGACCACCCGAACTCTCGGTTCTCTCTCCGGCATCACTAGTGTGGGCACTGCGCATGAGCGAGTCGTGCTGCGCCTCCTTAATGCTGGGCAATCTTCTGGGACCTGTGGCGTGTCCTATAGCATAGCATGGAGGGAGGGGGAGAGAACATCCGCTTGAGTCTCCTAGGCAATGGGAGCAGGTAACTGTCAAACCCCCCCCCCATAAAAATGTGTCCCCCCAATGTGGCAGTGAAGGGGGTGAGATGTGCTTAAAGTGGAACTTCCACTTTTGGGTAGAACTCCGCTTTAATGAAAATAGTCTTGGCCTGAAAAAAAAAAAGAATGTAGCCACCACAGGTCTGATTAGCGTCAATGTAAATAAACTTGTGTCTGTGATTAAATGTACTTTTAACCTTTTTATAAGGATGTTTAGACAAACTATCAGGCTAATTTAAATTGCCAGCTACATTAAATGTTCTTTACGTATTGCAGGACCGTCTTTCACAAGGACAAGGAGAGTCTTTGGAAGACAGGTAAGTTTAAAATGGTGGCTGCATCTATTTTATTGGGAAGAAAAGTAAAATTTAATGTACGATTAATATAGAATTGTACTGTACCTTCCACTGCTTAAAAGAAAAGAAAAAAAAATACTAGATTTTATTTCCACAAACCTTAAGGCTTGTTTGCACTTCTGTGTAATACAGCACATTGTGTTTAAAGTAGCCCTTTGAGACTCTGTTTTCAGGTTCTAGTAGAGACTGAACACATCTTGCTTCAATATACCATGTAGCATACAAATACCACTGCGCACTGTATTCCAGTGTGATGTAAATGAAAGACCTGCTTCAGCTGGAATACCTGCCCATCAGTTTGTGTACTTCACACCAGAGTTTGCTATGTTTTGCTGCTAGTTAGTTTGCGGTTAGGGCATTTTAGGTGCCAGTTAAAATGAATAGCACAGCCTTGCATGTGCTTTGCTGAATTTTACTACTACATGGAAGTGCAAGTGAGCCCTAAAAACAAAAATAGTTGTCCCAGTCATACTACATAGTACACTGAACCATTTTGATCAGTCTGACTCAGGTCAGTTCTTGCTGTTCCATGTCTTATTTTTCACTAAATGACCTGCCAGTCCATTGTCAGAGTTGTGCTTATCTTCTGTCAAATACAAGGTCTGTTAAATGTATTCTGTTGTGTTTTAAATTAGATTTTCCTAGTTAAGGACACTTCCCTTTTGAGCAGTCAGCTGTCTGTTTTTTTGCTTCTGTGCTGTCACCCTGTCACATATACGCCTGTATGCAGCTGTGTCATCCACACTGCACAGGCATGGTTCACTGTTACAATCGGATATGGGTAAGAGGCCCTCGTCCCCATCAAGGTGCTTTGGGGTGAGAGCGTGCTGCCTGGTATGGTTCGTTGGGGGGGGGGGGGGGGGGCTTGCTTTCCCTCCCCTCCCTTTCCTGACCCGCTGGGCTGCATGTTCGGATAAGGGTCTGGTATGGATTGGTGGACAGCGGATGACTCATTGGTTAAGGGCCCTGCCCAGTTCTTAGCAACCAGCTGTACAGTGTTCTTAAAGGGGAAAGATTAAAAAAAAACAAAAAACTTGTGTTTCTTGTGCGACTCCATTGAAGTCTATTACACACACAATACAATCTGCTGCAGGAAAAAAGTCCCTGACCCTTTCCAAAAACGCATCAGCTGAAAAAGGTATAGATGTGAATGTGTACCATAGGAAACCATGTTAAATGAACTGTAGTGCATTTCTGCAAATTGCACAATGCACCAAAAAAGCACATAGGCGTGAACGTAGGGTAAATCTAAGGATTCTCTGTTTGCATTCCTAAAATGTAGTCCTATCCAATACAGAGATCTCTACTCTCTCTCTGCTTTGTGCTCCTAATGACTTTTTTGATCTGTTGCAGTTGTGGCAACAAAGTGACACTTTCCAGGCAGAGTTGGATATTCTTTACTGTGGCATCTCCTGGAATCTGAGCTGGATTTTAAGGCATGATGGAAATATGCAAACGGTTTGCAAGTATAAGTGTACAACACTGCCTGGATATGACACTTCCAAGAGGTAGTCCTGGAGTTGTGATAGACATGGATTTTCACAGCTCATCAAAATGCAGACCGTCTTCACTTGAGCCCAGTTAGCTTGTAGTCGGCACCTTTCCACAGACGGGGACCCTCCAGGAAAGGACATTCACCCGTATTGAGCAATCAGTCTAAGAGGTCAAAGAGAATGGCAAATGAAAAATCCTTAGGAGTCCAATATCTTGTTTAACTGGCTACAACAAGCAGGGCAAAAAGCAGCCAACGTGTTTCGGCCCCACAATCCCCTTTCATCAGGATTGGAGAAAAAAAAAATTCACAACGCTCACAAAAATGGTGATAAAGAATTGCTACCAAAAATACAAAAGTATAAAATTAAAATAAACCAGTGTCCTTTTTGGAGAGGAAAAAAAACAATCTCAGAACCAGAGTTCAGTGCTATATAAAATAGGAATAAAGAGTTGCATTTAACACTAAAAGATTAAACTGTATGAAAACACAGGTGATGGTCATTCCTTGAGAAACAAAAAATAAGATGTTCTCAAAGACCAATCCACCAGGTTCAGTGAGAAAAAAGGCATCCCCAGATCAACCATTAGTCTCACTACTCTTAGCCCATAAACACCATAATCAAAATGTGTATACCAGAGTCCTCATTACATCAGTGCTTTTCCATAAAGTGTCATGTAAATACTAATGCTGGGTACACACTATCCAAGTTTTGGCCAGTTCAGCAGGAACCGGCCGACATTGGGACCGTGTACCGCAGTTTATCGGACAGAGGTCGGTTGTGTTAAAGGGACAAGCCTTCAAAACCAGCAGCCGATCAGCACTTTCAGGCAGTGGCTGTGAGCAGTGATCAGTGTTTTCTGGCAGCCAATAGCTGTGGGCTGTGAGCAGTGATCAGTGTTTTCTGGTGGGGTGGCAGTCCCCCTGTCAGAACACAGCCTTCCGGAGCTGAAGTGGTTAAATCAAAACTAATGTCTCTCAATCAACATTAACTATTTCCATTCCCTATGCATCTAGCATTAGTAAATTGATAAGAAGGCATTCTATTTACTTGTATTTACGTGTTGTAAAACAGAAGCATTGCCGAAGCTTGAAAGCGGGTGTAACCCTTTAAAAAAAAAAAAAAAAAAACCTGTCCCTTTTAAAGCACGATAAACAGCTTTGTGCTTCTGCGTTATCATTTGTCCCATTCTATGCTGTAAAATACTTGGTTGATCCTGTGTCCCCCTGGGTGTGCTGACCTCAGTAATCATGGCTGCTGATCCATGATACCATGGTCAGTTTACGTGCCTCCATCATCCTGCTGTGTGGTCAGTCTCTCCCCCTCCTCCCTGCCTGTCGGTTCAGTCGTTTTTGCTGTGAGAGTCCATCTCCTCCCGGTCCCTGCCCTCCTGCCGCTATTACGTGTGACTTTAAAGTCACTGAGCATAATTACTAGTATCTCCGTGTGTGTGTGTTTGTGTGTTTTTTTTTTTTTTTTTTTTTTTTTTTTAGA
>BLSH010059482.1:1399699-1418234 GCA_018402905.1 Glandirana rugosa | reverse complement strand
TATCAATTTTTACAGTATAGCATGTCAATTCACAAAGATAATCAACGTGGATGTTGTAGATAGAGTTCTCTCTCTCTCTCTCTCTCTCTCTCTCTCTCTCTCTCTCTCTCTCTCTCTCTCTCTCTCTCTCTCTCTCTCTCATTTCTTACAAATGGGAGAGGGGCTCTTGTGCTGTCATGCAGGGTGGGGGGTATCAGGTTGCAGGGCATAGAAATGCATTGGCTGAGACCTCAGGAGAACTTTTTCACCTTTAAATTTGTAGGCTGAGGTTTTTGTGTTTTTTTTTTTTTTTTTCTTCCCATATTGATTACTACATGAAATGTATGCGAGTTGCTTCTTTATCCCAGTGGTCTTCAACCCTGTCCATAAGTACTCCCAACAATCCATGTTTTCAGGCTTTCCTTTATCTTGCACAGGTGCTTTAACCACTTGAGCTCCGTAAGGATTTCCCACTTTAGGACCAGAGCACTTTTTGCGATTCTTCACTGCGTTGTTTTAACTGACAATTGCGTGGTCATGCGACGTTGTACCCAAACAAAATTTGCGTCCCTTTTTTCCCACAAATAGAGCTTTCTTTTGGTGGTATTTGATCACCTCTGGGTCTTTTCTGAACGCCGCTATAAACAAAAGAAGAGCGACAATTTTGCAAAAAAAAAAAAACAATTTCTTGCTAAAATACAAATCCAAAAAAATATATATAAAAACATTTTTTTCCGTTGGTTTTGGACGATTTATATTCTTCCTCATATTTATATTAAAAAAAATTGCACTCGGAGTTTGGTTTGCGTTGCTGCATTTACGGATGATAATTAATTTCTGGGGTTTTATTTTTTTTTTATTTTTTTTTTTACTAGTAATGGCGGTGATCTGATTTTTAGCGGTACTGCGATATTGCAGCGGACATGTCGGACCATTTTGACGCGCTTTTTTGGGACCATTGGCATTTATACAGCGATCAGTGCTATAAAATGCACTGATTACTGTGTAAATGCCATTGGCAGTGGAGGGGCGCTCTAAGGGTTAACTGTGTTCCCTGGGTGTGTTCTAACTGTATGTGGGCCGGGCTGGCTGGGGAAGGGAGTGAATCACGGCTTCCATTATACAGGAATGTTGCTCAGAACAGGAGGGTGAGGGGCACTATGCATGACGCCTTACTATTCTCTTTGGAGCACCCAAAGGTGTCCCAGGTTTGTTACAATCATATAGTGCAGGGATATGCAATTAACGGGCCTCCAGCTGTTGCAGAACTACAAGTTGCATGAGGCATAGCAAGACTGACAGCCACAAGCATGACACCCAGAGGCAGAGGCATAATGGGACTTGTAGTTTTGCAACGTCTGGAGGTCTGCTAATTGCATATCCCTGACTTACACGGACCTCCGTTCTTTCACTGCGGGGGGCACCTCGGGTAGCCGGCGGCGATCGAGTCCGCCCTACCCGCTCCCTGGACCGACCCCCACCCCGGGGAAAACTGAGCGTGCCTCCGGCGGCGCACACGCGCTCACAATACTAGTTATCGCGGCCGCCGTCCTGTGTTACGCGATAACGAGCCGTCTTGCCGTCACGCTGCGGCGGGCAG
The DNA here is from genome assembly GCA_018402905.1 of Glandirana rugosa. NCBI lineage: Eukaryota > Metazoa > Chordata > Amphibia > Anura > Ranidae > Glandirana > Glandirana rugosa. The sequence goes on along the minus strand of BLSH010059482.1, from coordinate 1,416,655 downwards.
TCGGCAAGTGTTTAATTCAGTCATTAGCTTTGTATTTTGGACCACTATTTTATCTAAGAGAAATTCCCAAAACATGGCCTGTTTGGGGGTACTTGAGGACAGGGTTGAGATCCACTGCTTTACCCTATTGTAAATTTTATTGTTGTGTAACGATTTCAGATCTTTTTGCAGGTCTCAAAGGATCATGAAATAATGTCCCAGGTCCTCTTTAGCAGGAATCTCAGGCTAAATGTAGCGCTAACATTCTGGAAGAAGCACAGTGTAAATGAACTTGTTGCCTATTTAGTCAGGTATTTAATTTTGACTTGTGTTGATTTTTGTTTACTTTGGAGAAGATGTTTAACAGTCTAAATATCTAATTTTACTTTTGTGAAATAACACCACCTTTTGGCCTCAAATGTGATGTTAGTCATTATTTTATTTTGTTGATAAATCAGATGCTAATAACAGAACGTGCATGCCCTTGCTGTGTTTTTTTTTTTTTCTCTCCTCCTGGCCGTGATGCTAGACTCCCATTATGTTGTTGCCTCCTGTGCCTTCCCGGACCTATGGCGTCCCACAGAAATCTCTACGTGCACACGTCTGCTTGGGACTACAATGTTACATGCAGCTGTTAAGTGCTGCGCACACATGCAGCACAAAAGGAACACACAGCCACACCTTCACCATGCCTTTTCCTCTGCCACAATGGTAATTGACAGCAGCTCCTGCCCTGTCAATTACTACTGTGGAGGAGGATGGTCATGGCTTTGGCTCTCTGTCCCTCACCCACACGTGTGCAGTGCTGTGAATGGCTAAATGTAACAAAACGGAGCGCACACGTAACCAAGACTCCTGGGGGACTCCAAATGTTCCGGCAGGCACAAGGGGCAAGAGCATAAGGGCTCTTTCACACATGCGGATCCATCCGTTTATCCCCGCTGAGCCAACGGATAACAGGACAGTCTCTGCACTCCTTGCAGAGACTGACCTGTCAGAGCTCCATTCTCCTCTATGGAGAATCTGATGAACACGGACCGTCTGTCCGTGTTCATCCGATCCGCCAGGCGGATGGAAAATAGGGCTTCCATCCGTCTGTTTCTGGCAGATCGGGTGTCAGCGGACATGTCACCGCTGACATCCGCCGCTCCATAGAAGTACATGGAGCGTCCGTTTGGGTCCGCCTGAAAAAAAGGCAGACCCAAACGGTCCGTTTGTGTGAAAGAGCCCTAACTGGAATCTGGCAGAGCAGCAAGGTGAGGGTTTGAGAAGGAAGTTCAGAGGAGAAAAAAAAAAAAAAAAACGTGCATGTAAGTTCTGTTAGCATCTCCTTTATCACAAAAAATATTTTAATATAGCTTTAAATTGCAAGCATTGGTGCTAGCTCTTCCCACTTGTCTGTCAGGCTAAGTTTACACAATCTTGAAAAGCAGGCATTTCTTGTTCAATAATTTTATTGGAAATCTATCAAAAGTAGTCAGTAATACAAATGGGAACTTGGCGTTTGTGTCATTAAGAATACTAGACATTTTTTCATTAAGCATCATGGCTGTAAGACGGTCCCTTGCTTCCTGGAAAGAGACTAGGTTTCCTTCAGGCCTGGGCAATTGTCCTTTTTGGCTGCTGTCAATAAATAAGATACCAGTTTTTGTTAACAAGCAAAAAGGCCTAGAATGGGGCCGTGCAGCAAAGCAAATTTATTCTCCTTTCAGACATTCAAATAGAACAGGAAATCCAGCAGACCAAACACTCGGGACCAGCAGCCCACCAATCAAGGGCAGGTCCACCAGGTATGGAGAGCATCCCCATGATGACCACACCCCTGAAAACAGTTATTACTTTAAGTCAGATTAGCATAGGCAATACGGGCCGGAACCCAATACCACTGTAAAAAAAAAAAAAAAGCAGGCGTTTCATAAGCGGTTTTGAAGCTACACAAACTCATGTCAAATTTGTGCGCATTGTAGCGCTCAGTAGTGTTCACATGGTCGCGTTGGCGCATCAGAATTGACCAGTCGTGGTGTTAGCCAGGCTTTACCACTCCCAAAATGTTTGCGTTGATGTCCATATAAACACTCTACAAACGAGTCACAAATGCCCCTTTTACAGCATGTGTGAGATGCGTTTAGAAAGCGTTGCTAGGCAAGAATACGAAAATCCATCCAATAGGTAACCAAGACAGAGAGGCACCTGGCAAACTTTGAAAGCAATGCACAATTTTTTTTTTTTTTTGCACATCTAAATGAGCGCTTAAAGTATGTATATTCACCTTTTGAAGAACATTTGTAAGGTGACCTTTACAATGGACTCCACCCCCCCAGTGCTGCTGTACTGCAATCCTACTCAGTCCCTGCAAAGCAGCTTTAGTATGAGGATTTGAAATCCTTAATCTTCTTCCCGTACCTCTCAGCGCATACAGACAAGAGGCATCCTCTTGGACGCATGGACCGTGCTGACCAGTCAGAATCTGTGTAGCCCATCCTGTCAGCGATGTGAGGAGAGCCAGGAGGATTTCAAATCCCCAGGCTGGTGGAGCGGCTTTCCGGTGACTGACAGAGCAGGATAGGGGGACTACAGAACAGTGGGATGGGGGTCCAATGTAAGGTGTTTGTTTTTTTTTTTTTTTGTTTTTTTTTTTTCATTTATTTATGAGGGAAACAGTCATGCTGATAAATACTTTCCCCCCTCTATTTATTTCTACAGGATGCAGGATTTAGGCGTAATAGCAGATTGTCTTCCAGTTCTTACAAACAGGTACTTTCAATTGCATCTTGAAATACTGTGTGTACTGGCTTTTTTTTTTTTTTCTCACATGCAAAATGTATTTAACCAGTTAACAACCGGCCCATAGCCAAATGACCGCTCCAGGGCGGTTGCTTAACTCTGGGTCGGCGTACAATGATGTCCTCCCATGATCGCACGCACCCGGGAACATCCGTGACCACCGAGTCTGGATGGCCCGGCGCTTCATGGATTGTGGTGAAAGCCACTCGCAGCAGCCTTTTACCACGTGATTGCTCCGTCAAATGACAGCAATCAGATGTAAACAAGCTGGCGGAAGTTCCGCCTTTTCTCTCCCTTCTCTGAAGTGCCCACAGCGCTGCTTTGTGCCAGGCTGCACCCCCATCCGTGCTCACCCAGCCAGCCGTCCATGCTCACCCATCCCCATCCATGGCTCATTTGTGCCTCATTCATACCACATCAGTTCTAATCCGTGACACACCCATGCCACTACACTGCCCTACAATAGTGTAAGAGGTAGTGAAACTAGGTTTGAAATTTATGCCCCTAGAACACCTGATGGTGCTCTCTGCATGTCGGGCCTCTGTATGTGGCCAGGCTGTGGGGAAAAGGCTCACACATATGGTATCACCATACTCAGGAGGAGTAGCAGAATATATTTTGGGGTATCATTTTTGCTATGTACATGCTGTGTGTTAGAAATCTATAAATGGACAACTTTATGTTTAAAAAAAAAAGTGTTTTTCATTTTCTTTCCATGTTTTCCAAAAACTTGTGGAAAAAATGACATGTTCAAAAGACTCATTCACTCCTAGAATATACGTTGGGGAGTTTACTTTTCAAAATGGGGTCATTTTATTGGGCGCTTCCATTGTCCTGATGCTCCAGGACCTTCAAAAGTGCAAGAGGCAGTCAGGAAATTAGATGTGTAATTTCTGCTCCTAGAACGCGAGTTGCTCCCTACATGTTGGGTCTTTGTATGTGGCCACACTGTTTAAAAAGTCTCACACATGTGGTATCGCCATACTCAGGAGGAGTAGTAGAATGTATTTTGGGGGTGTAATTTGTGGTATGCATATGCTGTGTGTGAGAAATAACCTGTTAATATGACAATTTTGTGAAAAGAAAAAAAAATCTTAATTTTGCAAAAAACTGTGGGAAAAAATTACAACTTCATAAAATTTACCATGCCTCTTACTAAATACCTTGGAATGTCTACTTTCCAAAAAGTGGTCATTTGGGGGGTATTTGTATTTTTCTGGCATGTCAAGGTCTCAAGTAATGATAGGCCATCAGTATATCAGGTGTGATCAATATTCAGTGATTGGCACCATAGCTTGTAGACTCTATAACCTTCACAAACACCAAACATACACTAATTTTGTTCTGTTTTTTTTTTTTCTTTTTTTACCGAAGATATGTAGCAGTATGTACATTTGGCCAAAATGTATGAAGAAAAATAACTGATTTTGCTAAATTTTAAAACGAAGAAATTTTTTTTTTTTTCTTACAAAATTTTTGGTCTTTAATAGCGCAAAAAATAAAAAAACAAGCAGAGATTAAATACCACCAAAAGAAAGCTCTATTTGTGTGAAAAAAGGACAGAAATGTATATGGGTACAGTGTTGCATGACTGAGGGTAATTGTCAATCAAAATATGAGCGCACTGAAAGCTGAAAATCGGTCTGGTTGTTAAGGGGGTTTAAGTGCCCAGTGGTTAAAGTACAAAAGATATTTAGGCTTTAGAACCACTTTAAAGTTAAATATCAAAGGGAAATTATGCTTGCACCCTTTTCAAATGACTCCACCTGTGATTGTATTGTTGCTGATAGTAAAGTGTAGTTGAAAATACAATTGTATACTTTTAGTTTTCATGAGAACATAAATTGTATTGTCTTTTAAGAAACCATAATAATAATTTAGTTTACTTTTTATCCACTGGAACAAGCTGAAGTCCAAGTATGATCTTGCATACTTATGTTGTGACTAGCTGGTCAATGTAAGCATGCCTGTGGGTCTGCTGCTGACAAGCAGCGTAGTATTTGTCACTACTACAGTGATGGCTACAATCTTCTGGGTCCTGTCCCCTCTGCACAGTAGCCAAAAGGATTCGCTCATTTGGTATTGCTGCCATTCAGACAGAACACCTTTATAAGATGTTCTCGAATTGGACAAGGTGCAGAGCAATGGTGACATTACTGGGGAGATTTGCCCACACGATCTGTCCTGGTGACCCATTGTTTGGGTACAGAAGTAATGGGAAAAGCAAAATTCTGGATTTGTCACAGGTATGTACGATGAGGTGTAAACTTCAACAGGGACACTGATCTCAACTTCCTAAGAGGGAATTTCCTCTTACTTCCTGTTGTCTCTGATGGGACAGACAGGAAACAAAAACTGACAGGTGTCCTAACCACTCCCTATTTTTGTCAAACGCGAACGTTTTTGGTTTTACAAACATGTTGAGGTGAAAAGCCGTTTACACTAGAATTGCAAGTATGTAACCTGTGCACATGCAAGCATAATTCAATCACTTTAAAGCACATCTCTTAGCTGGTTGCTACATAAATATATACATCATATGCAATGTATACACTCTTAGAACAGGATGCACTAGGTGTGAATGGGTTGCTTATCTGCAGTATGTTGTGCAACTAAATGAGCAACTCACAGTACTAACCAGTATTGACAGTTTGGAGAGGAATTTGTAATTTTGTTGAGCAGGTACAAGTTTGGGCAAGTGGGGAAGTAGGTTGAGATGGGTCAGATCAGGCTGCAAAGCTAAGTAACTCGGTCACAGTATTTCTTGAGTCGCTGGCCTGGAACAAGTATGCAATCAGGAGTTATGACTTGGCACATGCTGTGTGCTTGTTCCTAGGAAAGTGGCTTAAAAAAAATTCAGCCAGCAGCAGCCAGGTATTAAAGATTTACTCTGTTTGACTTGGCCCTGTTTAAAGCAGAATTAAATCACCAATTTAGCACGTTCCCATAACCATGAAAGCAGAACTAAACCCATCCATTTATCTTCTTCCCAGTTCAACATAAAGTATACTGTGAATAATTGTGACATTTGCTGCATTCTCAACCGAACTGTCAAACCATCTACTAATGGGAGAAATTCCCCATGACTGGCGGACAGTTAATATTCTACCTATCTACAAAAAGTTGAATATCCCCAGTCCTATCATATGGTCTGCCAACATCCCAAATGGATAGAAGCACGAGGTACTCCCCCAATACAAGTAATGGGACTTTTAACGGCAGTACGTCAAACAAACTTGTATAAAAATATAACAATTTATTACAAGGAATTAATAAAAATTACAAACATCAAAAAAGTCACATACATGTAATTAAAAACATTGTGGCATTGATTTGTACACTCCAAAATGCATACATAAGATAATATTGTTCATATAGAGATGTATCATCTTCGTGAGCATAAGCCCAACATGTTTCGGGATGAATTACCCTTCAGGGGCAAAGAATTATGGCCATCGTACAAACTCTGAAAAATATCAGTGTTACAGACTGATACTGTACATAACCAGGTCAGGATGTCAGAGACATACTCATGAGGGGACTACTCGCCACATGCCAAAAGGTAGGGACAATGCCAAACTGACAGAACCACCGCTCAACAAATGAAAAAGGAGAAGAAAGGAAGATAATGGAAACCTTCCTCCAAAGGGGGCAAGGGCGACCAGGGCATGAGGGTCCTCCCACCTGCAGAGGGGAGCCACTAGGTGAACCACAAGGACCCCCCCACAAAGGCGATTGGCCAAAAAATGGGAGGGACCCTTCGGATAGAAAACCAGCAGGATCTGAGAATAGGAGAAACATTTTTACACTTAATATGGGAAAAAAACAAAAAAGGCTCGCAAAAACATTATATTAAGGAAAGTGGTGGGTATAATCTCAGTGGGTACGAAAGCCCTCCAACCCCAAACCCCTCCTGTATATTGTGGAGTGTGCACGGTCATCTATGCCCCAATGGCAGCCCCCCACATCTACATGGAATGCCATAAAATCATAGGAAGTGATCATATATGGACCCAAAAAGTGCAGCAAGATAGAAGCTGCCAATTGTGGACCAGTGAGGGCAGGTAATGTCAAAATTATCTGATTGAATTTTTTTTTTATATTACCAATATTTTGAACAAGGGTGGTGCTGTGGACATAGCATATCTTGATTTCAGCTAGACATTTGATACAGTTGTATGGTCCCAGCTAGGATATCCAAGATGAATATGCAGGCCTCTCCCCAGTGTATCAGGAACTGTGGTCACATAGGCACCATTGTCCACATTTGGTGGTAATGCCTCAAAATGACTGTTTTGGATTAGGACATTCAATCTAATCTGTTCGGTAACAGGCAAACACATCCCCAGAAAACCAGAGATTGCCCACTTTCAAAAATTAGATCATAACCTTCCTTAAAAAAAAAAAAAAAAAAAACTCTTTGATTTCCTATATCATATTGTGTATCTTGTTTTTTACATAGCAAACAACCAAAACGTTTTTTCCTGGAGTTCAGCTTTAAAATCCTAAGTATAGCAAAAAATCATGTAGTGTTTGTTTTTTTTTGTTTTTGTTTTTTTCCTGATATTTTCCTAACTTTTTATTTTTTATTTTTTGCAGCTTACAAGAAGACAAGGCTTCAATTTCAGTTGGTTGTTGTGTTGACCTGTTACCGCTGGTTAAGTCTCTACTTAAGAGCAAGTTTGAAGAGTAAGTGGCACATCTAAGAATTTGTAAGCTGCAGTATAATATCTTGCTGTTAGGTTTAATACCTCTGTAAGTTGCAATGCTGTGATAGCTTTATGTTTGATTTGGAAAACCGTGTTCTGACCAGTGTTATTTCCAGGAGTCTTCCAGGACGTTTTACAGAGAGATGGGCTCCTCCTGCCTAGCACAGGAAACACATGATGCACATTATTAAGTACAGACACAGGCAGTAGTAGCCCCTCAGTATTAACAAATAACCAAAGGCACAGAATAAAACCTCTTAGCCAAGCTCCCTATATGACAGTATCAGTGTGTCGAAAAATTACAAAGGAGGGAATAACGCCATCCTGGAAAGAGAACCTTTTTTCCAAGTACTCTTCCAGGACAGCTTACAGAGGACAAAATGGGAATACCTGATTAGGGTGGGACCACAGCCTGCAGAACCTTTCTGCCAAACGATTGATCCTGGCTGGACAGCAGATCCAGCCTGTAGTGTTTAACGAAGGTCTGGAAGCTGAACCAGGTAGCTGCTTTGCAAATCTGGAGGGGAGATGTGCCAGTCTTTTCAGCCCAAGATGTTGACACTGCTCTGGTAGAATGAACCTTTAAGTTAGACGGCAGCATTAGGGATGCCGCCTTGTATGCTGCTGTGATGGCCAACTTCATCCATCTAGCTAGGGTATTTTTGCATGCTCCTTTACCCTTGTTTGGGCCTTCGAATAACATGAACAGGCTTTTGGAATTTCGCCAATCCCTGGTACGTTCAATGTATGATATCTAACGTCAATTTTATTGAATGATGCCTCCTTACTGTTTTTGGGGTCACCGCAAAAAGAGGGGATCACAATCTCTACAGCTCTATGGAAGTTGGATGCGACCTTTGGGAGAAAGGCCGGATCATACCAGAGAGTAATTCTGTCCATCAAAATAATACAGAAAAGCTCCGCAACAGACAGAGCCTGGAGCTTGCTCACTCGCCTTGCCTACACCAGAACCACTAATACCGTCTTTAGGGTTAACCATTTTATTGAAAGATCCTCAAGCGGCTCAAAAGGACTTTTAAAAAAACTTTGCAGCACCCTTGATAAATCCTAAGATGGGAATCTTCCTGTCTTGGGAGCCCTTTTGTGACCGATGGCTGTAAAATCTTTTGATTAGCGGCTGCTCTGTAAGTCTTCAAAAAATTTGAAAATGCAGCTATCTGTACCTGAGGGTACTTACTGCCAAGTTCATGCCCTCTTCTGGAGAAAATCTAGAACTGTGGGGATCATGGGTCCCAAAATTCTATTTTGCCTGCGCCAAAACCCAAATCTCTTCCAAATTTTATTGTAGATGGCATTTGTTGAGGGTTTCCAGCTACTCAGCAAAATATCCGTCACCTTAGACGAAATCCCCCTTCTACCCAACAGCTCCTTTTCAGAAGCCAAGCTGTCAGGAGAGTTCACTTCTAGGTGATTCACTACCCCATTATGTATGAGGTCTTTCCTGCGAGGTAGTCTCCAAGGCTCCGAGATGCAGATCTTCAGGAGACTTGAGAACCATGCCCTCCTCTGCCAGAAAGGTGCAGTCAGGATAACCCTAGACTCTGATGACCTTATCTTAGAAGGGCTCTTAGGACTGCTTTCAGTTCCCTCGCATTGGACGAGAAACGGGACACTTGGTGGTCCCCGAGTGGACTCCCCAACCACGCACACTGGCGTCTGTTGTAACTACCACCGGCTGGTGCTAAGACAAAGGGTGACCTGCTGACAGATTTGCGGAGTCCAACCACCAGCTGACTGGCTTTTACCATCAGCAGGACTTCTACCTGATCTAGCAGGGATTCCTTCTTGCCATCCCTCTAACACGGAGAGCATGAACGACTGTAGTTTTTGTGTGGAATTGTCTATTGAACCCCTGGAATGGATGCGGTCATTAGACCAAGGATTCTCAGTGTCTGGATTGAAGCGTCTGGACCTGCACAGTGGTAACTTTTGATGTCAGAGTTCTCGCCTTCTCTTCCGTTAATAAAATCTTGGCTACCACCGAGTCTAGGCAGTAACCCAGAAAGACAATGTTCTGAGTGGGGATGAGATGTGACTTCTCCAGATTTACTAACCATCCTAATTGCTGGAGAGGACTTATAAACCTGCTTAGGTTCTGTTCTATCTCCCCCAGAGAATTTGTAAAGATTAGCAAATCGCCCAGGTAAGGGATAATTTGAATCCCCTCTGATCTCAGGACCTGAAGAGCCTCTGCCAGGACCTTAGTGAAAATATGGGGAACAGAGGCTAGACCAAATGGCAGGGCATTGAGCTGAAAGTACAGGGTCTTGAATCCATTCTGAATTGAGAACCTGAGGAATCTCCTGGACTCCTCTCAGATTGGAACGTGAAGATAAGCGTCCCTGAGGTCCAAATAAGTCATGAAGATCCCCAGGGACAGCAGTTCTCTAGTTGTGTGTGTGTATATATGGACTCCATTTTGAAGTGTTTGTACTTGACAAATACGTTCATCTGTTTTGGGATTAAGATGAGATGAAACTTTCCCAAGGGTTTCTTTACTAAAAAAAAAAAGAGAATAGAATCCATCCATCCTTTGACTTGGGGGAATATAGCTGATCACCTTCTCCTCCAACATGTTCTGTAGGAGAGAGGACATAGGTTGAAAAAAGACACAAGTCCATCTAGTTCAACCATAGCTGTCCCTTTTCTCCTTGTCTCTTGGTAACATTGTGGTATGATGCCTCCGGGGCAGATAGTCTGACAACTCTATCCTGTACCCTTACTGAATGAGGTCCAGAATGAAGCTGTTGAAAGAAATGGATTGACATTGTGGGAGAATGGCCCCCAGTCTTTCTCCCACATGTCCAGCCGAGTCACTTGAAAAAATCCTTGGGCTGGGGATGTTTAAACAGGAAGCCGCTCCTGCCTTTATCACCTCGATACTGCTTTCTTTGATCCTATTTAGTTGGGAAAATTCCTCATCTGCTGATATTTTTTGGGAAAGGGAAATCTTCCTTTTTTTTTTTCTTTTTTTTTTTTTGTTCTTGTCAGCAGATCTCTCTAATACAGACTCTAACGCCTTGCCAAACAATATTTCCCCTGAGAAAGGGAGAGAGCAGATTTTCGTCTTGGAGGCCGTATCTCCTCCCCAAGATTGTAGCCAAATAGCTCTCCTGGCTTCATTAATTAAAGCTGTTGACCTGGCAGAGAATCTGACTGATTCTGTGGAGGCATCCGCTTTATAGGCTACTGCCTTGTTAAGGGAAGGAAAGGCCTCCAAAATCTTTTCTCGGGGAGTATCGCACTCCAGCATAATCTGGAGCCGTTGCAGCCATAAGTCCAGAGTCCGAGCCACACATGTGGTGGCTAAAGCTGGTTTGAAATTGGCTGAGTATGCTTCCCATGCTTTCTTAAGGTAATCCTCAGCCTTTCTGTCCATTGGGTCTTTTAAAGAACCTGCATCCTCAAATGAAAGTTTGGATTTTTTTTAGATACCTTTGAGAGGGAAGCGTCCAGTCTAGGACATTTTTCCCACAAGACTATGCCCTCCTGTTTAAAGGGAAACCTTCTCTTCAGGTTTTTGGGGAAAAAGACCCTTCTTTCTGTATCCTTCCATTCCTTGAGCACTGTCTCCTTTAGGCAAGTATGTACTGGTAAGGTTTTAGTCTGTTTACCTTGAAGTCCAGCATATAATAGGTCATGTACTTGAGACTTCCTTATTCTCTGGCTCCTCTAGCTCAAGGGTCTTGTATATTGCTTTTAGCAACTCCTCTGTATCCTCTGAGGGAAACAGAAACCTCCTGGGTTCTACTGGATTTATCATCCCTGATTTCCCCTTCTGAATCAGATGAAGAATCTGAAGAGTCCTCTGACTCCAGAACCACCTGGTCCTGGTGAACATGTGGGGACCTGGATACTTTGTTTAGAGCTGGTGCCAGATGTGCTAGGAACTGGCTCTACCCCAGATTCCTGCTCACATGGCTTGAAAGAGCGCAAGGTCTGCTTCATCTGTCTTTCTTGAATCCAAAAAGCTTTTGAAAGGGGGAGCCATTTCTCACTTGACTAGTGTATCAACACAGTACTGGAACACACGTTTCTTCCATCCAGAAGGCATTTTTCTTTTGCACACCGGACACTGGTTGTAATGGGAAAAAACCTCCACCAGAGCTAGTGCTAACCAGATGGACCCCTGTCCCCAGAGTACTTAAGCCTAACAAGAACCTATTGTGCCCCCACCACAAGAGGAAAAGGAAGAGAGCAATCTAGCTCCCTGTTTTCCTACCTTAGAACCGACATCACCTGATGGCTCCTCCAGACTTGCCTCCATAGTGGCTTGCTCCATGCTGTCTCACTAGCAGAGTCCTTGGACGCCATCTTGAGCCTAAGTCCACCTTTATATAGCGGGTGGTGGGGTATGTCCCGAGCAGCGCTGTGGATCCAGCGCTGCCATCCTGCATAGTGTGGGCGCCCTAAGTCTCCCAATCCTGCACCACACCAGATCTTTCCCCCTGGATCATTTCCAGGTGTACGAAGATGGCCGCCGCATTACTTCCAGCGGCTCACTTCCTGTTCCCATGCCGGAAATGACATCTGCCGACTTCCTGGGTGTACCATCATGGCCGTCGCCTCACTTTCAGCAGACGGTCAAGATGAAACCCTTTCTCCCATTACACCAAACACAGCTGGAGAGGAAAAACGCCATACAGACAGGAAAAAACAGCGGAGACTGGAGGCGCCCATAGCCCTGCATTACCAGCTGGCCCATGCTATGCAACCAGAGGGACCGACCGGGTCCCCAGCTTCTCACCCACCACCAGGTACCTTCACTGAGGCTACACATTAGTACAGTGAGTGGGTGTCCCATAGTGACTACATCCAGATCTTCTTACCTGGTCCTTGGATGATCCCCATAATGAGCTCAAATCCCCAGGAGTTCTACCCCTGTTAGAGGGATATAATCGCCAGGAGGCCCCTGCCACCTAGCACGAAGGCCTGATGAGAACAACAAAACAAATTTGTTACTGACTGGCTGGAGGAAACACAATTACTGAGGAGCTACTGCCTGTGTCTGTACTTTTTAGAACTTGAATCGTGTTTCCTGTGCTAGGTGGGAGGAGCCTATATCTCTGTAAGCCACCCTGGAAGACGACTTGGGGGGAAAAAATACAGATCACTGAAAAAATCTTAAAAGTAATCCATAGGCTGCCATTTTTAACTTTGTGAGTTGATTGAGTTCTGACTTGTTGCGACGAGCTTGTTCCACGTAAGTGGCTCAAGGTATTAAACCTAGAAACAGGCAGGTAATTTTTCAGAAGGACTCTCTTCACTGTATTATATTCTCAATAGCACATATAGTGCCAACGTGCAAATTATCTGAGTTATGTAATGTAACTTGAATAAAAAAAAATTTGGTCCTTTCTTTTTTTTTTTTTTTTTTTTTTTACACATTTCCCCATGTACCCATATAATCAATATTGTGAACAAATACATCCATAGATAACACTTTGACAGTATTAAATACAATTAATATGTACTTTGGGGAGAAAAAAATCATTTTTGTCCAAATTGGTGTTCCGTCTGATTATCCAGAATACTTTTTAGTTACAAAGCCTGTGATACCTTTTGGGTTGTGAACATTCAGATAAACTTCTAGAACTATATTATTTGTAAGCCTTCTGTGGAACAGCCATGTTTGATGGTAGAATGTTTTGGCACACTAAAGCTCCATGCACACTGTAGCTGATAAACAGCCCATAAACTCCCCTCTGTTATCCTATGTGTCCATGCACGTTTACTGTCGTTTATCAACAGCCCATAAATGACACTGCTATCTGAACGCCCTATTCAAGAATCGTTTTTCTGACCACAAAAAACTCCAGTAAACGCTCACCAGCGTTTTTGGTAGTTTTGGATCCATTGGGAAAAAAAAAAAAAAGCTTATATACGCGAACGCGGCATGTAAAACGCGGCTAAATGGCCGTTTTATTTTAAGCGCCGGTTTCTAGCTGTCAAAAAAAAAAATCGTTCAGGGGAGGTTGAAAAAGCGTCCAGTGTGCATGGAGCCTTAGCCTGTTTTAAATGCCCTGCAATGGTCTCGGAATATACTTCTAAGTGGTTGTATAGTGTGACCTTCATGGAAAAGAGAAGGACATTTACACTACATACACAGATTGACAGTTTACAAACCATAAAAAACATGCTCCTTCCCAGCTCTCTTCTTGAAAGATTTTTGTTCATGGGGAGCAAACTTGCACGTAAATGTTGTCTCTTGGCATTGGTACATGCCCCTCAGGCTGTAGACAGTTCTTTGCCTACTTGCCACTGAATTGCTTTTACAGGCGGTGGAAGGGGAGCCCGGCATTCAGTCCAGGGCTTACAATAGAGGAGACTGTATCATTTTCAATCACTTCTATGGTCTAGGACAGTGGTTCTCAACCCTGTTCAAGTACCCCCAACAGGCCATGTTTTGTGAATATCTCTTAGAATAAAATAGCTGTCCAAAATACCAAGCCATTGACTCTGTTTTAAAGCACCTGTACAAGATGAAGAAAAACCTGCGAACATGGCCTTTTGGGGGTACTTGATGACAGGGTTGAGAACCACTGGTCTAGGAGACCGGAAGCAACAAGTATTCACTTGCGGCTTCCCAAATGTAAAAAGTTCCATTTTTAAGTGTGTGTGTGTGTGTGTGTGTGTGTGTGTATGTTTCTGTTTTTTTTTGCATTAAAATTCATTGTGTAGTTTTTCAAAAAATGTGTTTAGCCATTTGCACAGCAGTTTTGCAGTGACAATAAAAAACTGCATTGGCCACCAATCTATTCTCTAGGGCCTCTTTTGCTAGAACGTTAATTACAACCCCCAAACATTTTTTAAGCAAACAAGTTTTTATATGTAAAGAAAATGTCAGAATAGGCCTTAAGTGGTTAAAGGCTTTTGGATTTGATTCTGCTGGGCGCTATCTTTTTGCTGATGGTTTTTGGCTTTTCTAAAAACCGTTTTGGGGACCGGAGGTAGTACTGGAGATAATTTTAGGTTTTTTTTCAGGTCTCCTATGGATGTTGAATTCCCATCTCTAGCATTCTCTGCCACCTTGATGCAGTTTACAGACATAGAAGTTATTCACCATATACATTCTACTTTAATATATTAAGGATGATCACTTGAGTTATATGATCAGCACCAGAATGTTCTTTATCGTTATATTTTGTAAGGCAATTGGCCTGTGTTAATATGATTGATATCAAAACAGAAATGTTCAGGTTGATAAAATATTTTTCTTTTCAGATATGTAATAGTTGGTCTTAACTGGCTTCAAGCAATTGTAAAGAAGTGGTGGACACAATTATCTACAAGCTCCGAAAATTCATTAGATGAGTAAGTGTATGAATGCTAAAGTTAAAAAAAAAAGAAAAACTTGGTTTTAGCCACATAGGAAAGCTAAGGAAATGTCCACAAGAAGATTCTACAGCAAATGAAAATGACACTTAATATTTCCACATGAAACCATGTTATTCTTCATACTTTCAGCTTTTAGAGCAGTTTTATGTACCACTTGTTTTTTAATCCTCCTTTACTACTCCATGACAAGTGTAGCCGCTTTGAACCAGGCAGCATGTATAGTTTGTCATTTAAAGCAGGCAGACTCCATTACCAGTATGAGCTGTTTTGAGAAAGGTCTGCATGGGAAGGCAGCGCAGATCTTCTAAACATAAAGTGCAATGAGTGTTTGTAAATTGTGTCCATATTGGGCCCAAAGTGTCAATATTTTGTGTGGCCACTTATTTTCCAGTACTGCCTTTTAACCCTCTTGGGCATGGAGTTCACCAGAGCTTCACAGGTTGCCACTGGACTCCTCTTCCACTTCTCCATGACGATATCACGGAGCTGGTGGATATTAGAGACCTTGCGCTCCTCCCTCTTACATTTAAGAATGCCCCACAGATGCTCAATAGGGTTTAGGTTTGGAGACATGCTTGGCCAGTCCATCACCTTTACCCTCAGCTTCTTCAGCAACGCAGTGGTCGTCTTGGAGGTGTGTTTGGGGTAGCTATCATGTTGGAATACTGCCCTGCCGCCCACTCTCCGAAGGGAGGGGATTATGCTCTGCTTCAGTATGTCATTCATGGTTCCCTCAGTGAACTGTAGCTTTCCAGTGCCGGCAGCACTCATGAAGCCCCAGACCCTGACACTCCCACCACCATGCTTGACTGTAGGCAAGACACACTTGTCTTTGTACTCCTCACCTGGTTGCCGCCGTACACGCTTGACACCATCTGAACCAAATAAGTTTATCTTGGTCTCATCATAGCACAGGACAGTAATCCATGTCCTTAGTCTTCTTGTCTTCTGTAAACTGTTTGCTGGCTTTCTTGTGCATCATCTTTAGAAGAGGTTTTCTCCTGGGACGACAGCAATGCAGACAATTTTGATGCGGTGTTGATGGTCTGAACACTGACAGGCTGACCCCCCCCTTCAACCTCTACAACAATGCTGGCAGCACTCATACATCAATTTTGCTGACAAGCTCTGGATATGATGCTGAGGAGCAGGTGCACTCAACTTGTTTGGTTGACCATGGTGAGGCCTGTTCTGAGTGGAACCTGTCCTGTTAAACCGCTGTATGGTCTTGGCCACCGTGCTGCAGCTCAGTTTCAGGTTCTTGGCAATCTTCATATAGCCTAGGCCATCTTTATTTAGAGCAACAATTCTTCCTTTTTTTTTTTTTTTTTCAGACCCTCAGAGTTCTTTGCCTTAAGGTGCCATGTTCAACTTCCATTGACCAGTATGAGAGAGAGCGATAACACCAAATTTAACACACCTGCTCCCTATTCAGACCTTAGACCTTGTAACACGAGTCACATGGCACCGAGGAGGGAAAATGGCTAATTGGGCCCAATTTCGACGCTTTCACTTAGGGGTGTACTTTTGTTGCCAGCGGTTTAGACATTAATTGCGTTGTGTTATTTTAAGGGGACAGCAAATTTACAGTTATACAAGCTGTACAATCACTAGACATTTTAGCAGTGCCATTTCTTCAGTGTTGTCACATGAAGATATAATGTACTTACCAAAATGTGAGGGGTGTACTCACTTTTGTGAGATACTGTATATGTTACACTTGCCGAGAGGTAGACTATACTTTTATGTACTTTTGGCTTGAATAGTTTATAATTATTATTACTTTATTCTAGAAATGTTTCAATGCTAAAACACCAACTAAGTGGAATTTGGCTTCAGGAAAGTTACCTTGCATCAGTTCCAGGTTATACCGGCAACATAGCAAAGGTAACGTGAATGTTTGAGTACCTTTTTTTTTTTTGTGTGTATATGTATGTATGTATATATATATATGTGTGTGTGTGTGTGTGTGATATATGTATATGTGTGTGTGTGTGTGTGTGTGTGTATATATATATATATATATATATATATATATATATATATATATATGTATATGTGTGTGTGTGTGTGTGTGTTATATGTATATGTGTGTGTGTGTGTGTGTGTGTGTATATATATATAT
>BLSH010059482.1:1375984-1390809 GCA_018402905.1 Glandirana rugosa | reverse complement strand
CTCCGAGAAAAGGATTTTACGGTAAGTTATAATAAAATCCCTTTTTTTTTTTTTTTTTTAGATTTTGCATTTACCCAAATCCGAGAATGGAGATACTGCGCTACCTAAATCATGAACCTATTAGCAGCCAGCACGACAGTAATAACCCATATTGTGGCAAGGAAAATTTTAATTAAAAGTGCAGCACTGTGAATAAGATACTGTATAAGCCGAGGCACCTCATTTTTCCACAAAAAACTGGGAAAAGTTATTGACCCGAGTATAAGCCTAGGGTGGGAAATGCAGCAGCCAGAACACAGGGAGGGACAGGGATTTTAGCCAGGACACAGGGATTTTAGCCAGGACACATAAGGGATGAGTAAGGTAGATTCACATTAAACAGCCACACTGCTTCTAAGAGCCGTTCTGTGCTTTTAACTGTGACTAATCACATTGGAATGCTGAGAGAGAGCTGCAGATCTTCACTGAGATCAGGAGGTGGGCGGGACTGAACAGCCAACACCTGCGTGTCCTGCCCACCTCCCCAACATCAAGATAAAAATCTGTCACCTCTCTCAGCTTTCTCTACATTCCAATGTGATTAGTCTCAGTTGCATGCATAGAAGGGCTCTTAGAAGCAGCGCGGCTCTGTTTAATGTGAATCTACTCATCACCCACAGACACTGACTCGAGTATAAGCTGAGGGGGGTCTTTTTCAGCACAAAAAATGTGCTGAAAAACTCTGCTTATACTCGAGTATATACGGTACCTGGTGATATTGACATCTCAGATAATTGACATAAAAAACTGTGATGAAAACACCATGAACATCTGATATGTGACAAAATAAAGCAATGAGACTTTTAAAAATGACTCGTTACACAAATAAGTGCGGCAAACTGTCCAAAGTTCAAGTATTATATGTACTAGACTTTCTTCTTCACACAGATCAATAAAGTGCTGATAAAGTGCATATAAAGTGTCCAAGGTCAACAACTGCTTATGCATTCACTCTTCCTCTTTGAGGTTGCATAACACAGTTCATAGCAGGACCAAATAAGGTGACTTCCACCCGCATGCAATGTTCACCACCAAAACCAAAAGGGTTCTCTTACCAGAATCAATCTGGATAAAGGCGTAGCAAACAGTAGCCTCTATGGGACTCTATAGGCATTAAATTGGTGTTCATGGATATGACTCCCAGCTCCTGAGTTGGCACCCTTGAGGAATTATATGCAGCTCTTGAAAAGTAGCATACTACCCTCACTCAGAGGGGAACATCCATATCAATGCTTCACACCAAAAATCCAGGATCGCTATGTGTATAGAACCTCATATAAAAACAAAAGCGATACATAGCGTAATACCGTTTGACCAGGTGAATTTATTAAAAAGAATTGCACTTGCATGTATAAGGAAAAATTCAGCATGGAATTCCAAGTAAACCTCTGTGGGGGCGCAATGGACAGGAGCAGACTCTCCTCACCCCGCAATGGACAGGAGCAGACTCTCCTCACCCACCCAGGGGGAGGAGAGACTGCTCTGGTCCATTGCATCCCCTCAGAGTTTAACTTGGAATTCCATGATGTATTTTTCCTTATACATGTAAGTGCAATTGTTTTTAATAAATTCACCTGGTCAAACGGTATTACGCTATGTAGCGCTTTTGTTTTTATATGAGGTTCTATGCACATAGCCATCTTGGAGTTTTGGTGTGAAGTATTGATATGGATGTTCCCCTCTGTTGCCCTCTGAGTGAGGGGGAGCTCTAGTGATCTTCACTGGCCTCTGGGTCTTGTGATAAGAAAAAGCCCTACTGCATTGTGAAAACTAGACTTCACCGACTCTACACAGGTACCATTGAAGAACCACTTGGCATACAAAGACTAGCAATACATTGAGAATACTTCACCACTAACTTAGTATTTTTTTTCTTTATGGATTTACAATAGGTACATCTGTTTCCGTGGACCGCATTTGTGCGGGCACGGTAGCCCACTCATTTCAATGGGCTACCGTGCCTGCAGTTCCCACACAAAAATGCGTCTCGCAGGGAAATCACATGGTCATTTTGACCATGCCATTTTCCTGCAGTACATACTTTGCGATTTTTACATGCGTGGTATTTAGAATGAATAGCAGGCCTGCGCGTTTTCTCACAGCAGCACACGCAGCCACACGCATAGGTGTGAACCTAGCCTTAGGCCTACTTGAAATGGAGTAAAGCCCACCTGCAAGCAAGTTGAAGAAAAAAATCTTGTTTTTGATGTATTGTCAACCAAGATCTCTTGCACTACTAATGTGAAAGTAACCGTTTTTGTTTTGTTTTTTTTCACCCAGGATTTGGATGGCTACTTATCACAGCTACATTGATTTGCGGTTACACCCAACATCCTGCATTTTCGTTTGTGCTGCCAGACCAGTGATGCCATGTGGGCCTTTCCAAAGCTGTGAAAGATTGCGCCAGAATTAAATGGACAAGTAGTGAAAGACCTGATTCATGAAAGGGCGCGGTCTCAAAACTACCCATTAGCTATACAGCCACAATCATGGTGGTGACTACCTGCTTCATATTGAAGTAGTATTATTGTGAGGTAGCAGTTTTCAAGTTCAGAGGTAATGTTTACCAAGTATTTCTGCAAGGCAGACTGCAAGAGTACCCTCTACTCTTCCTCTTAGGACAATGGAAACCTTGCTCTGCTGGCTTTCTAATATCACTGGAATACAGTTTTGTAAGTAACAAAACCTATGGACGAATGCACTTCCTTGTGACTGCAAGACCCTGCAAAAAACTGTGCCTAAAGTTGTGGTACATTTTAACATGTGACATTGGACATTGCAACGTATTCCCAATTGCATTATATTATTTGAATCATCATATTAAAGACATGTTTGCAATAGAATGTGTTTGCATGATTCTGCACACTGTATTTTGTATAAATTTTCTCTATTATAATAATTTGGGATTTATATAGCGCCAACTGTTTGTGCAGTGCTTTACAATATGAGGACAGACAGTACAATTACAATACAATTCAATACAGGAGGAATCGGAGGGCCCTGCTCATTAGAACTTGCAATCTAGAAGGGAGGGACAAGTGAATCAAAAGGTATTAACTGTGGGCGATGAGCTGATGGAGAAATTGAAAATACAGTTGCATGTGGGTAGGATAAGCTTCACAGAAGAGGAGGGTTTTAGGGATTGTCGAAAAGCTAATAGAGTAGGAGATAATCGGACAGATTGGGGTAAGGAGTTCCATAGGATTGGAGAGGCTCTGGAAAAGTCCTGGAGGTGAGCATGGGAGGAGGTGATGAGGGAGCTAAAGAACAGGAGGTCTGGAGAGGAATGAAGAGGATGATTAGGTTGGTATTTTGAGACTAGGCTAGTGATTTAGCTAAGTTGTGGACGTTTTTTTAAGTTGTAGTTGGTATTTTGAATATATTTTGTTGGGGGAGCAGAAACCAGTGGAGGGATTGACAGAGAGAAGTAGCAGACACAGAACAATTGGTAAGGTGGATGAGTCTGGCAGCAGCATTCATGATGGATTGAAGGGGAGATGGCCTATGTAGAGGTAAGCCAATAAGAAGGGAGTTGCAGTAGTTGATGCGAGAGATGACCAGGAAGTGAATGAAGAGCTTTGTGTGATTGGCTAGAAAGGGGTGTATTTTGGAGATGTTGGGGTGGCAAGATTTGTACAGTGATTGGACGTGGGGCTTAAAGGAGCGTTCAGAGTCCAGGAGTACACCTAGGACCTTGGCATGCAGGATGGGCTTATAGTTTCATCAATTTTGAGAGCGAGATCAGAGGAAGGGACACGTGGGTAGGACCATTTATAAGTTTGGTTTTGGATAGATTGAGTTTGAGGAAGCGGTGTGACATCCAGACTGATATCTGTTAGAAAATTAGTGATATGTGATGAGACTGAGGAAGTGAGCGGAGTGGTACAGAAATTAGATTTGGGTGTCAGCAGCATAGAGATGGTAAGTGGATAAAAAGGCTCCGGACGGCCGCACTCCAATATAAGATTTTAATTGCATCAGGTCCACAAGGTACAGACAGGAATCATTGCTGACGCGTTTCATGCCCCCTAAAGGCGCTTACTCATAGCATCGTGTAATGAAAACAAAAATGCACATATATACACATACAAAGGTACTCATCTGCTGTGTTCAACCAATGAGCAATGATCAACCAGCTGCCACCTAAGCAGCCATGTGATCAAGCTAACTGGTTTCTCAGTTCCCCACAGGTGGAATTTGATGAGGTCGAACACCATGGAGGATAGAACCTGTGTCAGGAATTAAATAAAAAAGAAGAAAAAAATATATCACAAACGCATAGAGATGGTATTGGAATCCATGGGGGCTATCAGCTGACCTAGGGAGGAGGTGTAGATTGAAGATAGGAGAGGTCCAAGAACAGAACCTTGGGGGACCCCAACAGAGAAAGGGAGGAGGATGTAGAATTGTAAGCAACAGTAAAATTGGTGTTGGTTAAGTAGGAAGAGAACCAGTGAAGAGTACAGTCAGATACCAAAGGCGTGGAGTATTTTGAGGAGAGGGCGGTCAGCTGCATCAAAGGCAGCAGAAAGGTCCAGGGGTAGAAGTATAGAACAGTGTCCATTATTTTTGGTTGTTAGTAGATTGTTTTAGGAGAGCAGTTTCTGTGGAGTGTTGAGGACGAAATCCAGACTGAAGGGGATCAAGAATGCAATTCTCAGCAAGGTGGTTGCTCAGTCGGTTGTAGACCAGGCGTTCAAGGAGTTTGGCTAAAAAGGGGAGCAAGGAGATGGAGCGTAGGTTAACCACTTCCCGACCGCCGTATGCAAAATGACGGCCGGGAAGTGGCTTAGTTATCCTGACTGGACGTCATATGACGTCCTCAGGATAACAAGCCGCCGCGCGCCCGGGGGAGCGTGCATCGCGGCGATCGGTGGTGTGGGAGGTCGGTCTGACCCCCTGCAATACCGATCTCGATAAAGTGCTTCCATCCGAAGCACTTTACCATGTGATCAGCCGTGACCAATCACGGCTGGTCACAGTGTAACACAGGAAAGCCTTTTATCGGCTTTCCTGTACTCAGGTCTGCAGACCTGAGGAGTGGAGAGCCAATCGGCTGCTCTCCTGACAGGGAGGGTTTGTGCTGATGATTTATCAGCACAGCCCTCCCTCGGATCGCCACCCTAGATCACCAGGGAGCCTGCCCAGGGACCACCAGGGATGTGCCCACCCAGGACCACCAGGGAGACCCCCCTAGACCACCAGGTAAGAGACAGTGCCCTTTGTGGATGGCACTCAGTGCCACCCTCAGATGCCACCCTAGACCACCAGGGAATGAGCCCCTATCAGTATATATGCCCACCAGTGCCCCTATTAGTGCTTACCAGTGCCCCTATCAATGCATACCAGTGTCACATCAGTGCCCACCATTGCCACCTACCAGTGCCGCCTATGAGTGCCAATCAGTGCCGCTTAGCAGTGTCCGTCAGTGCTGTAGATCAGTGCTACATATCAGTGCTGTAGATCAGTGCCGCCTAACAGTGCTCATCATTGCTGCATATAAGTGCCTCATCAGTGCCCGTCAGTGTAGCCTCATTAGTGCCCACCAGTGATGGAGAAAATTTACTTATTTACAAAGTTTTGTGACAAAAATAGAGAATTTTTTTTTTTTTTCAAAATTTTCGGTCTTTTATTTTTAGCGCAAAAAAAAAAACCGCAGGGGTGATCAAATACCACCAAAAAGCTCTATTTGTGGGAACAAAATGATAAAAAAATTTGTTTGGGTACAGTGTCGCACGACCGCGCAATTGTCATTCAAAGCGCAACAGCACTGAAAATTGGTCTGGTAGTAAAGTGTTCTAAGTGCATAGTATTGAAGTGGTTAAGATTGGTTGGGTGCAGTGAAGGCTTTTTAATTATGGGGCTAATTAGTGCATGTTTTAGAAAGTTGGGAAAGATGCCAGAAGAGAGGGAGAGATTGAAGATGTGGGTTAGAACAGTGTTTCTCAATTCCAGTCCTCAAGGTGCACCAACAAGTCATGTTTTCAGGCTCCCCATTATTTTGCATAGGTGATTTGATCGGTTTCACTGCCTTAGTAATTACTACAGCTGTTTAATCTAAGGGAAAGCCTGAAAACATGACCTGTTGGTGTGCCTTGAGGGCTGAAATTGAGAAACACTGGGTTACAGTGTGTAGAATAGAGCCAGAGGATGAACGTAGCATTTGCGGGAAAACAGGATCCATAGGGCAGGTGGTTAGCTTGATGTTGGCAAGTAATTTAGCAACCTTGTCTATAGTGGTGTGGTTGAAAGAGGGAAGGTATGATTGTACATGTGTGCATGAAGTGTAAAGCGTGGAGAGTATCTGAACAGCAGAGATCTCCTGCTTGAAGTGAATGGCGATCTCCTGGGCAGTGAGCGAGTTAGTGAGTGGAGGATGAAGTAGAGTTGAAGGTAGGGAACAGTTGACGGGGGCCGGATAAGATGTTAATGAGAGTGATAAATTAGGTCTGCTTGGCAGTGAGGAGGCTGCAAATGTATTTTTGGAGGACTGATTCATATTGGTTGAAGTCTTTCTGAGACTGTCTTGTGCCACAGGCACTCATGAGCATGGCTATGTTTTTTCAGACTTCTAGTGTCATCTGTGTGCCATGGTTGAAGGGGTCGGGGCCTGATTCTATGTGTAGTAGGGGGGGGGGGGGGGCAGTGAGGCTAAAAGTGAAGCATTGTAGACAGAAGTTGCTAAGTCGGTCGCAGGATAGGGGTGAGATTTTGTCATAGAGGTGGTCGGTAGCAGAGTAGACAAGAGGATTGAGATGGTGTAGGTTTCTACGGGGTAACTGTTAGGTAGTGAGAGGGAGAGAGTGAAACTAATAAGGTAGTGATCAGAGAGGGAATGGATAGTTGGAGCGGTTGAACGGAGTGCATAGGTGGGAGAAAACGAGATCAAGGCAATTGTATTCAGATTGAGTAGCAGCATGGATCCATTGCTTCAGGTCAAAGGAGGAGGTTAGACTGAGAAGTTTGGAAGTAGCAGGAGTTTTCTGATTAATATGTATATTGATGATACCGAGAATGATATTGGGGATTTCAGAAGAGCGAAAGTAGGGTAACCAGGCAGAGAAGTCATCAAAGTTTGATACCGGTCCAGGGGGCCGGTAGATCACAGCTATCCTTAGAGAAACTGGAGAGAAAAGACTAATGCAGCATGCCTCAAATGAGGAGAGTGACAGAGAGGGAGGTGGGTGAAGTACCTGAAAGGTGCTGTGGGGGCTAGAAGGATTCCCACACCCCCTCCCTTGCGTCCACTGGATCTGGGGGAGAGAGTCCAGAGAAGACCACCATGGGATAGGGCAGCAGCAGATGCAGTGTTTGATTCATGAAGCCAAGTTTCAGTAATGGCAAGTAAATTAAATTAGTTGGCGATAAAGAGTTCATGGAGAGAGGCGAGTTTGTTAAAGACAGAGCAGGCATTCCAAAAGACGCAAGAGAAATGGGAACTAAATTGTGTGGATTGAGGCTGCAGGGTAATGGGTGGGTTTGAGTACAGTTAAATGATGGAGGCCCAGGGTTTGGGGATATATCTCCAGTGGTTAGGAGATACAGAAGGGTGAGGGAGGTAATGTGGGGGAGTGATTTATATGAAGGTAGAAGACTCCATAAAAGGATAACTGGCATAACAATCATACTGTTTCTATACACTGATCAGCCACATTATGACCAATGACCGGTTAAGTGAATAACATTATTTTCCCACAATGGAATCTGCAAGTGGGTGAGATATATTGGGCAGAAAGTGAACACGTTGTCCTTGAAGTCAAAAGCATTAACCACTTCAGCTCCATAAGGATTTCCAGCTTTAGGACCAGAGCACTTTTTTCAATTTGGCCTCGCGCCACTGGTAATTGCGCGGTCATGCAGTACTGTACCCAAACAAAATTTGCGTCCTTTTTTTCCCACAAATAGAGCTTTCTTTTGGTGGTATTTGTTCACCTCTGCGCTTTTTATTTTTTGCAATATAAACGAAAAAAGAACAAATTTTGAAGAAAAAATATTTTCGACTTTGATTACAAAAATACAATAAACTAAATTTCTCCTATCGTTCACTGACAGGCGCAGCTCTCCATTACGTGTGGGGTTTATGCTGGTCTCACTTGGAGTTAACTAGGCAGGGAAAAGAAACCGCTGGCCCCTCCCATGGGGCCCGTCTTCTCTTCCCACATAAACCCCCTCATAGCATAGCTCTTCAGTTTCAATGCCTAGTTTGCAAGGAGTTGACCTGGCTTCCCTTCAGGGAAATTGCGGTCCGGTTTGACCGTTTTTTTATTTAATTTTCTTTTACTTTTATTTGTCTTCTATCAAGCAATTGATCTGCTATTAAGAAGCCGGTCGGGGCATAGAGAGTCCATGGGCTCTGTACTTTCCCCGGCCTAGCCGACCGATGCGAGCCAGTCCCGCCGTATGGGGACCCGCCGCATCGTGCCCGTTCCGTGTGGGTGGCCTGGGGTGATCCCCCCTCACGCCCAGCCCCGGATGCGATTCGGGAAGGGCAACTTTCTGGCCTGCAGCATACCGCCCAAGCAGGCTACCCATGGCGTCGTCCGGACGCCTCCCCATCATTGTCCTGGAGCTGAGTTTTTTTTTGTTTTTTTTTTTGCTGGGTAGCTGCCGGTAAGGGTGCGTGGGGCTCCTGTTCACACATCCCCCCCCCCCGCACCGCCCCCGATCGTCTCGCTCCGTTCGGTCATTTTGCGGCGGACCGCCGCCATTTTGCCGTAGCTGCAGACATATTGGGCCTATAGGGCTTTCCCTCTAGCGCTCAGAGCGGCCATTTGTGGTACTGCACTTTCCCTGCAGGTGTTTTTCGGCCTCTAGTGTTCAACGGCGGCCATATTGGAATCCCTGCTTATGCAAAAACGTGTCTACAGTTTTTACTTTCACTTTGGAATGGTGTGTGCTCCTGACGGCGTGGCTCTGACGATCCTCAGGGTTATGGCAGCAAACAGCAAGTATAGCTGGGCTCTCCTGTGGGTGCTGGTGGCGGCGGGTGCAGTCCTCCTGGGTTCCCTGCTGCACTGTGGGGCGGTGGTGTGCGGCTGTGTGGGGGTGCCTTTAATTTTTAGTATGCATCTGTGTCCTCCAGGCCCCCTAGGGCACCCAAGGCTTACCCACATGATCAATTTCTTGATCACCTTGTTTATTGTAAATGGCAGCGTCCGCAGCATTCTTTTAGTGCAGCCCAGTGGTGTAGTGGGCAGCACTTGCGCCTGGCAGCATAATGCTTGCTGGCTCAGATCCTAACCATGACCTGCCTGAGGTTTGCATGTCCTCCCTGTGCATGCGTGGGTGTCCTCCCGGTGCTCCAGTTTCCTTCCACACTCCAAGGGACATAGGTCCAAATGGTTCCCTGCTCGCTATCCCTTGAAAGCTTTTTTTAAAATAAAAAAAAAAAATGGGATTCGCCTTGGTGTCCCGCCGATAGCTCGCCTTAATAAGACGACGACCATTCCTCTGGAAGGGGTTCCTGCCTTCAAGGGCCCCGCTGACAAAAGACAGAGGCGCTGTTAAAGTCGCTCTTCCTGGTGGCAGGCTCTACTCTGGGCCAGCCCTGACATCCACCATGGCGGCGCGATATCTGTCTGAGCGTATGGCGGAGCTCCAGAATATTCTGGACTGCGGCCCCCTGCTGGATACACCGCAGGCTGCTTCGAGGTCGCAAGTACCTTGGTGATGCGGCTGTTGATTTACTGCCTATGTGATCCAGGGTAGCAGTGTTGCTGTATCTTCAGACGGGTACTCTGTTGCGTTTTTGGTCCGGTGACCATGCTTCCACAGACCTTCCCTTTCAGGGTGGATGTCTATTCGGTCCACGGCTGGGTGAGATCATTAAGGATTTCACAGGACGTAAGTGCCCTTCTTCCCAGAGCCTGGAGGCGTGCGTTTCGCCGTAGACACGGTAAGGTCGCTGCAGGGGCCGGGTACCGGCAGTGGCAGCGCGAAACCAAAAAAGCGGAGGACAATTCCTCCTCAGCCTCATGGGTTGCCCCCACCCGGGATTCGGGTGGGGGGAGCGTCTTCTGGGATTCGCAGGCCGGTGGCTGGCCCACATTCCCGATCATTGGGTCCGGGAAGTGGTGTCCACCGGGTACAGGATAGAGTTCAACACTCTACCCCCAGACAGGTTCTTCCCATCAAACTTAGGGCTCCCACAGGACCGCCGGGAGGCTTTTTGGGGCTGTCCAAGCACTTTCGGTCTAGGGGCTGATCGTGCCAGTGCCTCCAGAAGAGAGTTTTCAAGGTTTCTACTCTAATCTATTCGTGATTCCCGAAAAGGGGGGGGGGGGTTCGGCCAGTACTGGACCTGAAGGCCCTGAACCGGTATGTCAGGGCGCGGAGTCTATCCGCTCAGTCGTGGCCGCCCTTCATCAGGGGGAATGTTTGGCGTCCCTGGACATCAGGGATGCGTACCTCCCATGTACCCATTCGTCTACGGCATCTGCGCTTTGCAGTGGGAGACCTCCATTTTCAGTTTGTGGCACTCCCCTTTGGCATGGCCTCAGCACCTCGAGTTTTCACAAAACTGCTAGCCCCGGTGTTGGCGTTGCTCCGACAGAGGCATTGCGGTGGTAGCCTACCTAGACAACCTGCTCCGGCGAGCGGAGTCCGCTTCGGCTCTGGAGGAGAATGTGAGACTCACAATGACATCGCCGCAGGACTTCGGTTGGTTACTCAACCTGCAGAAGTCGTCGGCCTCTCCATCCCTGCGCCTGGAGTATCTGGGTCTAATTCTGGACACAGAACAGGCAAAGGTGTTCCTCCCTCCAGCCAAGTTGCTGTCTCTGCAGTCGGCCGGTTCTGTATGCGGGTGCTAGGGCTCATGGTCTCGTCGTTGCGAGGCATTTCGCCCAGAGTCATGCTCGTCTCCTTCAGCGAGCAATTCTGGCTCGGTGGGACAGGTCCCCTCGGTCCTTGGACTTTCGGATCCGTCTGAGCTCCCAGACCAGTGCGTCTCTGGCTTGGTGGCTTCGGGACTCGACCCTGACTCGGGAAGTCGTTCCTGCCCCTTCAATGGGTGATCATCACCATGGATGCCAGTCTTTCAGGCTGGGGAGGGATCCTGGGGCAGCTGTCTGCCCAGGGCCCTAGGTCGGCGCAGGAGGCTCGCCTCCCCATCTTTGTCCTGGAGCTGAGAGCACTCAGATTGTGCCTTTTTTCACTGGGAGATGATTGCAGGGTCGCCCGATTCTAAATCAACCGGACAATGCCACAGGAGTGGCATATGTGAACCATCAGGGCGGCACAAGGAGTCCAGCAGCTGCGGCGGAGGCAGCTCTGATACTATGTTGGGCGGAACGTCACGTTCCGGCAATCTCTGCCATTTACATTCCCGGTGTGGAGAACTGGCAGGCGGACTTTCTCAGTCGCCAGACGCTGGACCAGGGAGAGTGGTCTCTCCACCCGGAGGTGTTCCATCAGATTTGCCGCAGATGGGGGGACGCCAGACGTGGATCTCATGGCGTCTCGATTCAATCACAAGGTGGAGACCTTTGTGTCCAGAACGAAGGATCCATTGGCAGTGGCCACGGACGCTCTGGTGGCCCCCTGGGGCCATTACCGCCTTCTGTACGCTTTCCCTCCGATAAAAACTGCCTCCGCGATTGATACGCAGGATGGTGGCGGAGGGGATACCAATAATCCTGGTGGCTCCAGATTGGCCTCGGCGCACTTGGTACGCCGACGTGGTGCACATGGTGGCAGACGCCCCTTGGCGGCTCCTGCGAGACAACCTTCTGTCTCAGGGGTCCATCTTGCACCCTGCTTTACCCTCGCTGGTTTTGACAGCTTGGCTATTGAGTCCCAGGTGCTAAGAGACAGGGGAGTCTACGAATCCCTACGTTGTGGTAGGCTTGCAAGATTTACCACCGCACCTGGAAGGCTTATATAGCTTGGTGCGAGGCGGAGGGTCATAACCCTCGCTCTGATGTCGTGTCCAGGGTCCTGACTTTTTTGCAGCGATGCCTGAACAAAAACCTGGCTTTGAGCACACTCAAGGGCCAGATATCGGCTCTGGCGATTCTTTTTCAGAGACCTTGGCTTCGCACTCGTTGTTTCGTACCTTTGTACAAGGGGAGCGACGTGGCGCCTCGGGTGAAGGCTCCAAGGGCTCCGAATTTGTTGCTTTATGTACTTGCCAAAATGCATTCAGCTACATGTCTCGGGTAAAGTAAATTTAGCATAAGTTTATTGGTTTGCGCAAAAGTTATAGCGTCTACAAACTAGGGTACATTTTCTGGTATTTACGCAGCTTTTATTTTATGACTGCCTATCATTTTCCTGAGGTGCTATAATGGAGGGGCAGTACAACCCCCCCCCCCCCCCAAATGACCCCATTTTGAAAGAAACCGCAAGGAATTTAATGAGGCATGTTGAGCACAGTGAATATTTTATTTTTTTGTCAAGTGATTGAACAATGACAAAAAAAAAAAATTACACAATTGTTACTGAAATTATATATTGCTCACACATACCATGGGTAGGTGTGGAATTACACCCCAAAATACATTCTGCTGTTTCTCTTGAGTATGGGGATGTGAGACTTTTTGAGAGCCTATCCGAGTACAGGACCCCGAAAACCAATCACCGCCCTCAGGATTTCTAAGGGCAAAAATATATGCCTTCACCCCACACTACCTATCTCCGTTGCGGAGGCCATGAAATGCCCAGCTAGCACAACCCCCCCCCAAAATGACTCCATTTTGGAAAGTAGACACCCCAAGCTATTTGCTGAGGCATGTTGAGTCCATGGAATATTTTATATTTTGCCACAAGTTTTGGGGAAATTACTTTTTTTTTTTTTTTTTGTTCACAAAGTTGTCACTAAATGATATGTTGCTTGAAAATGCCATGGGTATATGTTAAAATACACCCCAAAATACGTTCTGTTGCTTATTCTGAATATGGGGATACTACATATGTGAGACTTTTTGTCTGTCTAGCTGCGTACGGGACCCCAGAAACCAATCACGCCTTCGAGCTTTCTAAGTGCGTAAAAAGGTGATTTCTCCTATCGTTCACTGACAGACGCAGCTCTCCATTACGTGTGGGGTTTATACTGGTCTCACTAGGAGTTAACTAGGCAGTAAAAAGAAACAGCTGGCCCCTCCCATAGGGGGCCGTCCTCTCTTCCCACATAAACCCCCTCATAGCATAGCTCTTCAGTCTAAATGCCTAGTTTGCAAGGAGTTGACCTGCCTTCCCTTCAGGGTAATTGCGGTCCTGTTTGTGACCGTTTTTTATTTAATATTCTTTTATTTTTATTTGTCTTTTATCAAGCAATTGATCTAATATCAAGAAGCCGGTCAGGGCATAGAGAGTCCTTGGGCTCTGTACTTTCCCCGACCTGGCCGACCGATGCGAGTCAGTCCCGCCGTATGGGGACCGGCCGCATCGTGCCCGTTCCGTGCGGGCGGCCTGGGGTGATTCCCCCTTACGCCCAGCCCCGGATGCGATTCGGGAAGGGCGACTTTCTGACCTGCAGCATACCGCCCAAGCGGGGGGGGAGGTCCGCTACCCATGGCGTCGTCCGGACGCCTCCCCATCATTGTCCTGGAGCTGAGTGAGAGTTCCTTCCTTTTTAGAGGCAGAAAGGGGGGACCGACGACCCCAAAAAAAAAAAAAAAATTTTTTTTTTTGCAGGGTAGCCGCCGGTAGGGGCGCGTGGAGCTCCTGTTCACCCCCTTCACAAACCCTTCCACCCCCCCCCCCCCCCCCCGCACCGCACCCGATCGTCTAGCGTCGTTCGGCCACCATTTTGCGGTGGACAGCCGCCATTTTGCCGTAGCCGCAGACATATTGGGCCTATGGGGCTTTCCCTCTAGCGCTCAGAGCAGCCATTTGAGGTACTGCACATTCCCTGCAGGTGTTTTTCGGCCTCTAGTGTTCAACAGCGGCCATATTGGAATCCCTGCCTATGCAAAAACGTGTCTACGTTTTTACTTTCACTTTGGAATGGTGTGTGCTCCTGACGGCGCGGCTCTCTGACGATCCTCAGGGTTATGGCAGCAAACAGCAAGTATAGCTGGGCTCTCCTGTGGGTGCTGGTGGCGGCGGGTGCAGTCTTCCTGGGTTCCCTGGTACACTGTGGGGCGGTGGTGTGCGGCTGTGTGGGAGTGCCTTTCATTTTTCGTATGCATCTATGTGTTACTAAGGGAGCTGAACATGCTAGGAGCAATCAGCGGCGGCGCAATCTGCGCAAGGGGCTTTTCTGGACCAGCTGTGGCGGTCTTTAGTGAATTCTCCCCAGGGCGGATGTCACCAACAGGCCCCCCAAGAAGCGTCCCCCTCCTCCTTGCTTTTCAAGGGAGGATTTTGATCCGGAAGGTCCCTCGGATGGAGAAGAGGATCAGGGGACGGCAGCTGCGCGTTAAAGAGCGTTTCGTTTCCGCCATTATAATTGGTATCGCACTACGATGCGATTGAGCCAGGATGTCTGGAGCCACTGATTTCTGCGCGCGTGTGTGTGTGGTCCTCCAGGCCCCCTAGGGCACCCAAGGCTTACCCACATGATCAATTTCCTGATCACCTTGTTTATTGTAAATGGCAGCATCCGCAGCATTCTTTTTAGCGCAGTACAGTGGTGTAGTGGGTAGCACTTGCGCCTGGCAGCATAATGCTTGCTGGCTCAGATCCTAACCATGACCTGCCTGGGGTTTGTGTTTCCTCCCGGTGCTCCGGTTTCCTCCCACACTCCAAGGGACATAGGTCCAAACGGTTCGCTGCTCGCTATCCCTTGAGGAAAGCTTTTTTTTTTTTTTTTTTTTTTTTTTTCGCTCGTCGCTTGGCAAACC
>BLSH010059482.1:1307090-1356131 GCA_018402905.1 Glandirana rugosa | reverse complement strand
GGGTACTCAGAAGGGTTGGTGACAGGTACTCGGATACTCAGATGGGCTGGTGACAGGTACTCGGGTACTGTGATGGGTTGGTGACAGGTACACGGGTAATTGATGGGTTGGCGACAGGTACTCAGGTACTCTGATGGTCTGGTGACAGGTGTTTGGTACTCAGATGGGCTAGTGACAGGTAATAGGGTCCTCAGATGGGCTGGTGACAGGTACTCTGATGGGCTGATCACAGGTACTCGTGTACTCAGAAGGGTTGGTATTCGGGTACTCTGATGGGTTGGTAACAGGTACTCGGGTACTCTGATGAGATGGTGACAGGTGCTTGGGTACTCTCATGGGTTAGTGACAGGTGCTTGGGTACTCTGATGGATTGATGACAGGTACTTGGGTACATAGATGGGATGGTACAGGTACTTGGGTACTCTGATGGGCTGGTGCCAGGTACTCGGGTACTCAGATGGGCTGGTGACAGGTACTCAGGTACTCTGATGGGCTGGTGACAAGTACCCAGGTACTCTCATGGGCTGGTGACGGGTACTTGGGTACTCAGATGGGTTGATGACAGGTACTCGGGTACTGTGATGGGCTGGTGACAGGTACTTGGGTACTCAGATGGGTTGGTGACAGGTACTCGGGTACTCAGATGGGCTCGTGACAGGTACTCAGATGGGTTGATGAAAGGTACTCTGGTACAGTCATGGGCTGGTGACAGGTACTCAGGTACACAGATGGGCTGTTGACAGGTACTCGGGTACTCAGATGGGTTGATGACAGGTGCTCGGGTACGCTGATGGTCTGGTGACAGGTACTCGGGTACGCTGATGGTCTGGTGACAGGTACTCGGGTACTTTGATGGGCTGGTGACAGGTACTCGGGTACTTTGGGCTGGTGACAAGTACTAGGGTACTTAGATGGGTTGGTAACTGGTACTCGGGTACCATGATGGGCTGGTGACAGGTACTCGGGTACCATGATGGGCTGGTGACAGGTACTCAGATACTTTGATGGGCTGGTGACAGGTACTCGGGTACTTTGATTGGCTGGTGGCAGGTACTTGGGTACTCTGATGGGCTGGTGACAAGTGCTCAGGTACTCTCATGAGCTGTTGACAGGTACTCTGGTACTGTGATGGGCTGGTGACAGGTACTCGGGTACTCTGATGAGATGGTGACAGGTGCTTGGGTACTCTCATGGGTTAGTGACAGGTGCTTGGGTACTCTGATGGTCTGGTGACAGGTACTTGGGTACTCAGATGGGCTAGTGACAGGTACTAGGGTACTCAGATGGGCTAGTGACAGGTACTAGGGTACTCAGATGGGCTAGTGACAGGTACTAGGGTACGCAGATGGGCTAGTGACCGGTACTAGGGTACGCAGATGGGCTAGTGACAGGTACTCGGGTACTCAGATGGGCTAGTGACAGGTACTCAGATGGACTGGTGACCTGTACTCGGGTACTCTGAGCTGGTGACAGGTACTCGGGTACTCAGAAGGGTTGGTGACAGGTACTCGGATACTCAGATGGGCTGGTGACAGGTACTCGGGTAATTGATGGGTTGGCGACAGGTACTCAGGTACTCTGATGGTCTGGTGACAGGTGTTTGGTACTCAGATGGGCTAGTGACAGGTACTAGGGTCCTCAGATGGGCTGGTGACAGGTACTCTGATGGGCTGGTCACAGGTACTCGTGTACTCAGAAGGGTTGGTATTCGGGTACTCTGATGGGTTGGTGACAGGTACTCGGGTACTCTGATGAGATGGTGACATGTTTTTGTGTACTCTCATGGGTTAGTGACAGGTGCTTGGGTACTCTGATGGATTGATGACAGGTACTTGGGTACATAGATGGGATGGTACAGGTACTTGGGTACTCTGATGGGCTGGTGCCAGGTACTCGGATACTCAGATGGGCTGGTGACAGGTACTCGGGTACTCTGATGGGCTGGTGACAAGTACCCAGGTACTCTCATGGGCTGGTGACGGGTACTTGGGTACTCAGATGGGTTGATGACAGGTACTCGGGTACTGTGATGGGCTGGTGACAGGTACTCTGGTACTCAGATGGGTTGGTGACAGGTACTCGGTTATTCAGATGGGCTGGTGACAGGTACTCGGGTACTCAGATGGGTTGATGAAAGGTACTCGGGTACTGTGATGGGCTGGTGACAGGTACTCAGATGGGTTGGTGGCAGGTACTCGGGTACTCAGATGGGTTGATGAGAGGTGCTTATGGGCAGGTGATGGGTACTCGGATACTTTGATGGGCTGGTGACAGGTACTCGGGTACTTTGATTGGCTGGTGGCAGGTACTCTGGTACTCTGATGGGCTGGTGACAAGTACTCAGGTACTCTCATAAGCTGTTGACAGGTACTCTGGTACTGTGATGGGCTGGTGACAGGTACTCTGGTACTCAGATGGGTTGGTGACAGGTACTCGGTTATTCAGATGGGCTGGTGACAGGTACTCGGGTACTCAGATGGGTTGATGAAAGGTACTCGGGTACTGTGATGGGCTGGTGACAGGTACTCAGATGGGTTGGTGGCAGGTACTCGGGTACTCAGATGGGTTGATGAGAGGTGCTTATGGGCAGGTGATGGGTACTCGGGTACTTTGATGGGCTGGTGACAGGTACTCGGGTACTCAGATGGGATGGTGACAGGTACTCATATGGGATGGTGACAGATACTCGGGTACTTTGATGGGCAGGTGACAGGTACTCGGGTACTTTGATGGGCAGGTGACAGGTACTCGGGTACTTTGATGGGCAGGTGACAGGTACTCAGGAACTCTGATGGGCAAGTGACAGGTACTCTGATGGGCTGTGACAGGTACTTCGATGTGGTGGTGACAGGTACTCTTTGTTGGGGGCAATCAGTGTGATTGGTGCACACAGTAAGCGGTAACGAGCTGTTACTGCTATCTTCTCCTCACACACGATCGGTCCTCACACGCGGATTCTCGTCATTCTGTGACCGGCTGTGATTGAACACAGCCGGTCACGTGGTAAAGCGCCAATATGATTGGCTCTTTACCGTGATCGGGGTTGGGCTTTGTCCTAGGGACAAGCCCGAACCCCGATCGCCGAACTGCACGCCCCAGGGGGCGCGCACGAGCGGCGTGCACGCCACTGTTTTGGTCGGAAGTGACCGGCTGTGATAGGACACAGCCGGTCATGTGGTAAAGAGCCAATTTTATTGGCTCTTTACCCCGATCAATGGAGGCTGGAGTCCCGAGGAAAACGGGAGGACGTCATATGGCGTCCACCCAGGATGGGGAGTGCACCTTGCCGGCATATTATTACTATACGCCGGTAAGGAAGGGGTTAAAAAAATTGTAATTTCCCCGTAACTTGTGGCAAAATATAAAATATTCCATGGACTTAACATGCCTGTCAGCAGATAGATTGGGGTGTCTACTTTCCAAAATGGGGACATTCAGGGGTTTTTTTTTTTTGCTTTCTGCTTTTTTTGCATTTCATGGCCTACGAAACCTGGATAGGTAGTGAGGAGTGAAGGCATAAATTTTCGATGCTGGAGTCCCGAGGAAAACGGGAGGACGTCATATGGTGTCCACCCAGGATGGGGAGTGCACCTTGCCGGCATATTATTACTATACGCCGGTAAGGAAGGGGTTAAAAAAATTGTAATTTCCCCGTAACTTGTGGCAAAATATAAAATATTCCATGGACTTAACATGCCTGTCAGCAGATAGATTGGGGTGTCTACTTTCCAAAATGGGGACATTCAGGGGTTTTTTTTTTTTTGCTTTCTGCTTTTTTTGCATTTCATGGCCTACGAAACCTGGATAGGTAGTGAGGAGTGAAGGCATAAATTTTCGCCCTTGGAAATTCTGAAAGCGGTAATTGGTTTTGGGGTCCCGTACGTGGATAGGCTCCCAAAAAGTCTCACACATGGGGTATACCCGTACTCAGGAGAAGCAGCAGAATATATTTTGGGGTGTAATTCCACACATACCCATGGCATGTGTGAGCAATGTATCATTTCAGTGACAACTTTGTGTAATGTTTTTTTTTTTGCCATTTTTCAATCACTTATGACAAACAAAATATTCCATGGACTCAACATTCCTCTCAGAAAATAGCTTGGGGTGTCTACTTTCCAAAATGGGGTCATTTGTGGGGGTTTTGAACTGTCCTGGCATTTTATGCCCAACATCACCCACTCTTCTAACCCTTGAACCACCAAGTCTTTTCTGACACTTTTTGCTTACATGAAAAAATACTTTTTTTTTTGCTAGAAAATTACTTTGAACCTCCCAACATTATATATTTTTTTTAAAGCAGAGGCCCTACAGATTAAAATAGTGGGTGTTACAATTTTTTTTTTTTGGCAGCGATTTTTCAAATGCAATTTTTGGGGAAAAAACACTTTTTTGAATTTTAATGCACAAAAACACACTATTTTGCCCAAATGTTTAGTAAAATATAAAAGATGATCTCATGCAGAGTGCATAGACACCAAACATGACATGCTTTAAAAATGCACACCCGCGAAGTGGCGACTAACTATATATATTTTTAAAAACCTTTACAGGTTACCACTTTAGATCTGCAGAGGAGGTCTACTGCTAAAATTACTGCCCTCGATCTGACGTTTGCAGTGATACCTCACATGCATGGTGAAATTGTTGTTTACATACAACACGAGACTGACGCTTGCGTCCACCTTTGCACGGGGTGGATTTTTTTTTTTAATTATTCATTTTGCTTTTTATTTTATTTTTACACTGTCCCTTTCATCTTTTTTATTTTTATCACAGGGATTTTAAATATCCCCTATGATAAAAATAGATATTGTCGCATATTTTTTTTTTTTTTTTTTTTATAATTTGGGGTCTACTAGACTCTAGATCTTTCCCCAGCCCTTAAAGCATCTGACCACACCAAAATCTGTGTGAAAAGATGCTTCCCCAATTTCCCAATGGCACTGTTTATATCCGGCGGAACCAAAGTCACAAAATGCTCGTAGCCTCCGGTTTCTTAGGCCATAGAGATGATTGGAGCCATTCTAGTCTTCGATCAGCTCTATGGTCAGCTGGCAGAACCACCAGCTGCATTCTCGCGTTCCCCGGTGGGACAGAAGAGCCTGAGAAGACCAGCAACATACTAGTATGTTGCTAGTCCTTGTTGGGCATATATTGTAATGTTCTTTTTTTTTTCATGCAGCCTGTGGGTTAAATGATAAAAAAAAATAATAATTCATCGGTGGGAGTGCCCACCATTAGAAAAGCTCCTTTCATCCACCCGCTTCTAATGGTGGGCAAAGCCCCTTTTTAAAAAAGAAAATATGCCGAAGCAATAGGGGCAATGCTCCCCAATTTCCACCCACTGCCCCTATGCTCTGGTATATTTGCTCTTTTTTTAACTGTGGTGGTGAAATTGCCTCCAACAGCGCTAGAGTCGCTGCTGTATGAATGGTGGGGGGTTCACGCTTTTGCTGTCACCATTAATAAATCAGTGCTGCAGCTGAATGGCGTACCTGAAAAGGAATAAACAATAAAACACAGTAACATAAAAAAAATTACCTGCTAAGAAGAAAAAATTATAAAAACACATTAACAATAAAACTTTACAGGTAAGCAGTAACATAAAAAAAATGACATACCTGCAAAGAAATAATGATAAAAACAGTAACAAAACATTACAGGTATGCATAAAAAAAGAGAGAGATTAGAGAGAAAACGAGAGAGAGAAAAAAAAAAAAAAAGAAAGGTACAACTGTTTTTGGCTTTTTTATTTTATATTTTTTTTTTATTTTTCTTGGCTTTTTTTGCTACGCTTTTTTTTTTTTGTAACTGAAAACTGTAACTGGTTCCAGGTTTGGGTTTCCCAAAATGCACTGGCATCTTTGGAGATTCTATGTAAGTGTGCCTATCACTGTGTCTGCTGTACCTTACGCTAATAATTCACTGTGCGGTAGCGTTCAAAACATTCTTCGATGCAGAGACCAGGCTGGTCAGGACAGGTGGGACAATAAGTGCGGGTGTCACGCCTGTATCCGTGTCGTCTGCAGACACGACATCTCTTTTGGGGTGTTCTGTGGCCTGGGGTACCACGGAGGAATCATGGAAAATGCCTCCCATGCAGCCGGCTAACTGCATTCAAATTGTGAAGTGGGGGTGCAGTACCATCTGGAAACAGAAGGGCTGTGACAATCTCTTCCATGAATTTGAGGAAGAATCTTGTCCGTCCTGACGCTCTGTATAAGACATGAGCGTTCACAAAGCCAATTGAAAAAGGTATATAGACACTTTTTGTACCAGCGTCTAGCCTTACGGGTAACTGGGTATGGCGCCCATAACTGGTCCTTAAGGTCCACGGCTCCAATATTTAGGTTATAATCGTGGACACGGGTTTCTCCAAAACAACATTCGCCGTAGGAATTTGGACGGACGTATCTGCATGAAGGGAGGTCAGAATGAAAACATTCCAGTTGTCCCTCCACTTCATCGCGAGCAAATTATTACACTTCAAACAGACTCTCTCCCGCTGTCTAAGATGGGAATCTACAAGCCGTTGGGGGAAGCCCTGGCGATTAGGTCGCACGGTGCCACATGCGCCAATTTGGTGATCAAACAAGTGACTAAAAAGTGTCACGCTCGTGTAATAATTGTCCACGTACAAGTGGTACCCCTTTCTGAATAAGGGTGACACCAAGCTCCACACAATCTGGCATCCATGCAGCTCTATGTGACTGTCTTTGCCCTCATAAACCATGAAGCTACATGTATAGCCTGTGGCCCTGTCGCAGAGCTTACACATCTTGACCCCGTATCTGGCACGCTTGCTGGGGACATACTGTTTGAATGCAAGATAGCCAGAAAATTTAACCAGGGATTTGTCCACGCACACAACTTGGTTGGGAATAAAAAGTGCATTGAAGTGGTTTATGAGGGGCCGAATTTTGTAGAGCCGGTCATGTTCAGGATCACCCCGTGGACGACCGAGTTCATGGTCACTGTAGTGCATGAACCGCAAAATCTGCTTGTATCGTGTCCTGGACATGCAATCAGAGAACACGGGCATGTGATGAATTGGATCAGTGGACCAATATGACAGCAACTCAGTTTTTTTTGTTATTCCCATGAGGAAGGAAAGGCCCAGAAAGGTCTTAAATTCTGGAACAGTGATTGGTTTCCAGTCTCTGACAAGTGTCAAATGGGGATTAGCGCCGATGAATTGACCAACATATAAATTGCTTTGGTCCACTAAAGATCTATAGAGATCTTCCGTGAAATACAGCAAATAAAAATCAATTGCCATAAAATCAACTGTATTCACCGTGATTCTGGGTTGGCCAGTGAATGGGGGACGTATGGGCTCTGAATCAGTGGGGGGTTGCCAATCAGGGTTAGCAAATTCAGCGGGAAGGGCACCAATGGGCTCTGCAGGCCTGTGTTCGTCTTCTTTGTGGCTGCGGGACATCACTTGTGCTAGCCACACCAGCTTGAACTGCACTTATGGGACTCGCCACGTCACCACGTGTTACTGCAGTGCTGGTGCGTCTACATCCAGGATGTACTAGGCCGCTGGTGCTTGCCAGTTCACCAGGAGTAGCGGCGCTAGTACTGGCTCTCTGCTCCATACGATAGCCCTGCGGTTCTTGCACCTCAGCGACAGCAGTACGGGATCTGGTACGCCTGACCGTAGCAGGGTGGCGCTGCTGTCTACGGGTTCGTATGCTGAGCCTGATTCTGACAGTGGAGCTTCCCCATCGCTCTTTCTTGTCTGTCATACTCAGCAACGTGTAGGCCTCTTCGCTAGTGTACTTGCGATTGGACATTTTGGACTTTCTAAATTTGATACGTACACTACAGTGACTCACAGGCAGAAAAGCGCACCTGGTTGTCAGAGCCTGTTTCAAACGCTACCAAAATCACTGTCAGATTTTGCAGGGATCGGGCATGATCTCTGCAAATGCTGCAGACATGTGTAAAGTGTTTGGTGTCAGCAATCTATTGATCCTGCACTTGGGTGGGCTGGGCGGAGGGGCTAAACCCAGGTGCTAGCAGGTACCTGGGCTGTTCCCGCTAACGCTGCGTTTTTCTTTATAACACTAGTGTCTTGGGGATGCTAAAATAGAGCTGACCCTAACGCACGCTAAAACCTAACTGGTGTCACCGCCGGGCAAAACCTTTATTAGGTATATATATTTATATATACGGCGGGTACCCTGATGGAAAAAAAAGCGATCTAACTAGCGTCTCCTGTGACACGTATACAGTGATCACACTACCCTAACACTGATTAGTGTCAGAAAGGTCACAAGTACAGTGATCTAGAAAAATTAGATCTCTGCACTATGTGGCACTGTGACAGGGGGTGACAGCAATGAAGGGGTTAACTGGGGGCAATCAAAGGGTTAAAAGTTGCCTAACTGTCCTGGTGTCAGTGTACTGTTGTGCAACTCACTATTAGAAGCTCTCTCTTCCTCGCCAGAACCAAAAAGGGCTTCAGGGAGGAAGATGAGCTAATTTCCTCTGCCTGTTTACATTACAGAGGTGCACTACCATTGGCCAGGACCGATCGGAAGGGCCAGGCCAAATATTATTGGCCTGGTCCTGTAGACTGAACGGTCCTCTATCGAATCAGATCATAGTGCCCGCTCATGGCGCGCAATCGCGGCTACTGTCACTTGACGGCGTTTCGTGTTAATGAACCAAGTTGCCGCCGTCAAGCCATGGCGGGTGGTCGGCAACTGGTTAAAGGAGAATTTCACCTTTTCATAACATGTTAAACCCATATTTGGGGTGCAACATGTTATGAATGCATTGGCCCTCTCTTTTTAAAATGAGCAAGCATAACGGTTTGACAAGGGCCAAATTCTAATGCGTAGACAACTGAGTCAGAGCAACTCCAAATTTGCAGCTCAAGTGGAATGTTCCTGGCCAGGACCTACCAAAAGTGGTCCAATGAAGGAAAACCAGCATCGGGGTCATGTATGGCAAAGCTTATTGACGCACATGAGAAGTGAAGGCTGGCTTATGTAGTCCTATCCAGTGGAAGAGCTACTGTAGATGAAAAAGTTAATGTTGGTTCCATTAGAAAGGTGCCTTGCAGATGGGTGTGTATGGGTCTGCATAGCCTCAGACTGATCAGAGTGCCCATACAGCACTGTGTTCACGGCCTAAAGTGTCTACAATGCGCTTGTGAACATCAAAACTGGGCTATGGAGAAATGAAGAAGGTGGCCTGGTCTGATGAATTTTATTTTACATCATGTGCATGGCTATAGGTGCATGTGCATCACTTACCTGGGGGAAACGATAACACCAGGATGCACTATGGAAAGAAG
This sequence comes from Glandirana rugosa, assembly GCA_018402905.1. Classification (NCBI taxonomy): domain Eukaryota; kingdom Metazoa; phylum Chordata; class Amphibia; order Anura; family Ranidae; genus Glandirana; species Glandirana rugosa. Next base: position 1,346,818 of record BLSH010059482.1, on the reverse strand, counting down.
GCAAGCTGACTGAGGCAGTGTGTGGAGCGCATGCCTCAACGGGTTATTTCTATACACAACCACTTTTTCTTCATATCCTTTTAACATTAAAATTAAGAATTACTAATAATAATGTAATGCACATGCGTTTTGGTGCTTTATATTCTAACACGCAGTGACTGGTTTTGTTACATTCTCAGGCACACCATTATATCCACTTGAAGACCAGGCCTTTTCTGGCACTTTTTATTTACAAGTCTAAATCCATATTGTTTTCTAGAAAATTTCTTATAACCCCCAAACATATATTTTATTTTAGCAGAGACTGTAGGGAATAAAAGGGTGATCATTGTAGTTTGTCACACGGTATTTGTGCAGTGGTTTTTAAAACGCAATTTTTAATTTTTTTTTACGGGTTACCTGTTTAGAGTTCTGTTTAGAGGTCTAACTCTAGAATTTCTCTCGCTTTAACATTCGTAGCGATGCCTCACTTCTGGTGCGAACACCATTTACATATGCGTGCACAAGCACGAAGGGATGGGTTTTTTTTTTCGATCACTTTTATTCCTATTACAAGTAATGTAAACATCCTTTGAAATAGAAATAAAGATGACAAGTCCTCCTTTTATGGAGAGATCTGGCGTCAAATAGACCCCAAATCTTTTGCTTGCAAAAATGTTGTTTACCTCCACCCTAGACCAGAAGTGATGTCATGTCGCTCCGATCCTCCCAGGTCATAGATGTGATCAGACACAATCTGGTAAATTCTGTGCCCAGCTAGCTGCAATGTTGGATCGTATCTCGGGTGTGCCGGCAAAAATGGTAAGCCCCGAGAAACAATGGTGGAAGAGGGAGGGGTGTCCCTTCCTGCTGCTTCGGAAAGCGATCCAGAGGCTAAGGAGCCACTCTGACCTCTGAAAAAAAAATACCAGGGTTATGGCTGATGGCTTCAGCCATAATCCTGGAAAACCACTTGCAAACTGCAGTATATTATGTAGTATATCGTATAAATCTGTCTAGAATCTTCTAATGTATTCAACAATTTTTCCTGAGTTATGTGAAATAATACCATCACCAGCATCCAAGGCCCAATGCTTGGACAGGTTTTGCGATTTGGCTAATACTGACATGCCCCGTACTTTCTCCCTCTTCAAAAAAGTTTAGTATATAAATGTATTTTCCTACATAGGTTGAAAAAAGACACAAGTCCATCTAGTTCAACCAAAAAAAATATATAAAAATGATATATTACCACAATCCAGAGGAAGGGGAAAAACCCCAGCAAAGCATGATCCAATTTGCTATAGCGGGGGAAAAAAATTCCTTGATCCCCCGAGAGGATTCTCCCTGGATCAACTTTACCTAAAAATGTTAGTACCCAGTTATATTATTTACATTAAGGAAAGAATCCATGCCTTTTTTAAAGCAATCTACGGTGCGTGCCAAAACCACCTCTGGAGGGAGTCTATTCCACATTTTCACAGCTCTAACTGAAGAAACCTTTCCGTATTTGGAGATGAAATCTTTTTTCTCTAGACGTAAAGAGTGCCCCCTTGTCCTTTGTGATGACCTTAAAGTGAATAACTCAACACCAAGTTCACTATATTGAACCACTTATGCATTTGTACATGTTGATCACATTCCCCCTTAATCTCCTTCTCAAGAGGGAATACATTCAGTTCCTCTAATCTTTCCTCATAGCTGAGCTCCTCCAAGCCTCTTATTAGTTTGGCTGCCCTTCTCTGCACTTTCTCCAGTTCCCTGATATCCTTTTTGAGAACTGGTGTCCAAAACTGAACTGCATATTCCAGATGAGGTATTGCTAATGATTTGTACAGGGGCAAAATGGTGTCTCTATGTCTGGAGCCCATGCCTCTCTTAACCACTTGACCACTGGGCACTTAAACCTCCTTCCTAACCAGACCAATTTTCAGCTTTCAGCGCTCTCACATTTTGAATGACAATTACTCAGTCATGCAGCATTGTACCCATATTAAAATTTTGTCCTTTTTTTCACACAAATAGAGCTTTCTTTTGGTGGTATTTAATCACCGCTAGGTTTTTTATTTTTTTGCGCTATAAATGAAAAAGGACTGCAAATTTTGTAAAATATAGCATTTTTCTTCCTTTCCGTTACAAAATGTTGCAAATTAATAATTTTTCTACATCCATTTTTGCCAAAATTTATACTGCTACATATCTTGCGTAAAAATAACCCAAATCAGTGTATATTATTTGATCTTTGGGAAAGTTATAGAGTCTACAATCTATGGTGGCAATCATTGAAAATTGATCACACCTGATGTACTGATGGCCTACCTAATTTCTTGAGACACTAACAAGCCAGGAAAGTACAAATATCCCCCAAGTGACCCCTTTTTGGAAAGAAGGCATTCCAAGGTATTTAGTAAGAGGCATGGTTAGTTTTTTGAAGTTGTCATTTTTCCCCACAATTCTTTGCAAAGTGAAGATTTTTTTTTCACAAAATGGTCATGTTAACAGGTTATTTCTATCACAGGGCATGTGCATACCACAAATTACACACCAAAATGCATTCTGCTATTCCTCATGAGTATGGTGATACCAATTGTGTAAGACTTTTACACAGCTTGACCACATAGCCTGGCCCAACATTGAAGTAGCATCTTCAGACATTCTGGGAGCATAAATTACACATCTTATTTCTTAACCACCTATTACAATTTGGAAGGCCCTTGAGCACCAAGACAATGGAAATGCCCACAAAATGACCCCATTTTCGAAAGCTAACACCCCAACGTATAATATATGAAGCATAGTCAGTCTTTTGAATGGTTATTTTTTTTCCAGAAGTTTTTGGAAAATTTGGGGAAAAAAAATGAAATTTTTTTACACAAAGTTGTTAATTTATAGGATTTTTCCAACACATAGCTTGTACATAGCAAAAATTACACCCCAAAATACATTCTGCTACTCCTTCTGAGTATGGCGATACCAAATTTGTGAGACTTTTACACAGCCTGGCCACATAGAGGCCCAACATCCAAGGAGCACCACCAGGTGTTCTAGGGACACACATTACGCATCTAATTTCCTGGCAACCTATCACAATTTTGAAAGCCCTTCATATTTCTAATATATAGCATGTACATACCAAGAATTAAACCCCAAAATACATTCTGCTGAGCAATGGGTAAACAAAAGATTACCTGTGGGTTTAGTATTGCCGTTGTCCACAGGAGGAGAGCCCTGATCCAGGCAGCAGGCAGGGACGCGGTCAGCGACAGTGAACGGAATTGTCAAGGCAGCAGGCAGGAATATTGTCCATAGTCAGTACAGGCAAGGATACTGTCCATATACAGTCCAGTAGTGCCAAAATATTGACCTGGTAGTAGGCAGGAACATGATCCATAGTACGGGTAGCAGGCCAGGAAAGAATGGGGACAGGGGTAGAGGCTTCTCCAACTCAAATCTCTTTGAAGCCTCCTAGTCTCCAGACCCTAATCCGGAAATGAGAAAACTAAAAATGTAGTTTTTTTTCATCCAGAAAAACAATTCTGGAGCCCCTCACATATGTGAAACTCTTGTGTGTGAATTCCATTACTCCAGCAGCAGGGTAAAAGATCAGTCCAAGAGGTAGGCAAAAAAAATGTGGTCAACCAGTCCAGGGTCAGTTCCAGAGCAGCCAGAAGTATGTTTATATTAGGCAGAAGCTTGGTCGTATAACAGGCCATGGTCAGTTTTGGAGCAGGCAGAGGTATTTTTAGCGTGAGGCAGAAGCGTGGTCTTATAGCAGGCCAGGGTCAGTTTTGAAGAAGGCAGCAGTATGTATAGTGCAGTGGCATAAGGGGCGTGGCTGTAAATGACAATTACGTTTACCATACTTCACTAATAATGTAGTGAAGTATGGTAACGGTGGAAACAGTCACCTATACCGAGGCCTGGTTGGGAAGGGCATTGGGGACAAAAATACATGGTGTCTATTGTACCACCTCTTTTGAAGCACACCCGGCATTTTTTCTGGCGTCTTTGGCCTGTTTCACGGATGGGGAGTTTTTCAGGAAAGTGATGTTCTTGTAGTGTGCTCACTGAATCCGAGCAAATATTTTCTGTTGGGCCTTCAGGGTACACTAGGGTGATGATGACGACTTCTTCATGGTAGTGTAGAAAGGATATGGGGTTCTCGGTTGATTTTTGGTAAATAATATAACTGTTCTACATGGCCAAACTGAAAAGGTATATAGAAACTTTTTTGTACCAGTGGCGGGATTTTCTTGTGGGAAGGTAAGGTTCAATCATCTGGTCATTGAAGTCGACACCCCCCATGAACAAATTATAATCATGGACACAAGCTGGCTTCCGGATTGTGTCTCCTCTCCTGGGGATTTCCACATAGGTGTCATTGTGTATTGAAGTCAGCATGTGGAAGTTCCGTCTGTCCCCCCACTTCACAGCCAATAGCTCCTGGCTCCGCAAAGATGCCGTCTCCACTCTTTATAGACTTTCGTTAATGACCCTGTGCGGGAAGCCCTTTCTGTTGGTTCTGACTGTACCGCATACTGGCGTCTGCCTCTGGTAAAGGTTGCGGAAGAGGGGCAAACTTGAATAAAAGTTATCCACATAAAGGTGGTAACCTTTTTCAAGTAGTGGATAAATTAGCTGCCAAGCAACCTTTCCACTGACTCCAATATACTCAGGGCATTCACGGGGATGCAGTTGGGTATCCTTTCCTTCATAGACCAAAAAGGCATAGGTGTAGCCGGTGGCTCGGTCACAAAGTTTGTACAGTTTAACCCCATATCGGGCCTGTGAATTTTACAAGGGACTCGTCAATAGAGATGTTTTGGGTGGGGGTATATAACTGGGCAAAGTTTTCAGAAAAATAATTTAGAACGGGGCGAATTTTAAATAATTTATTGAAAGCTGGGTCATTGCATGGAGGGCACTGTGCATTGTCATTATAGTGGAGGAACTGCATAATTATAAGGTATCTTGACCTTGGCATGAAGGATGCATAGATTGGGATGCGGTGGATGGGCTTGGTAGACTAATAGGAGTGCAGTTTTTTTTTTTTTTTTTTTGTGATTCCCATATTAAATGTTAGGCCTAGAAAAAGTCTAAATTCCTCTCTCTCTCCATTCAAAGGGTCTAACGTAACTAGAACTAGGGTTGTTTGCGATGAATTGCTGGGCATAAAGGTTGCACTGGGCCACGATGGATGACAGAAAGTCCTTTGTAAAAATTAAATTTAAAAAATCAATCGGGGCAAAATCTTCGGTGTTCACCTGGACACCTGGCTGGGTGGTGAAAGGGGAGAGGTTTGCTCCTCTGGAATTAAATGGAAGTCACATAGGGCTGGCATGGGTCCTCGACCTTTGGGGCTGAGATGACACCCCACTAGTGCTTGGCCTTTGTTGCAGTGGCACTGCACTAGAGGTGGATGGCACTGCGCTAGATGTGGATGGCACTGCGCTACTTGTAGTAGCCTGCTGCTCCTCGCCAGAACGCCTTAGTTTCATGGGCACCAGGTCTTCTTCATCCAATTCTGCATCAGACCCACTGCTTACAAAGTGCTCATAATCCAAATCAGAATCGAACGCAGACTCAGAGAGCTCCCTGCTGCTCTCTTCGCTCAGGCTCAGAATGTGGTATGCCTCCTCAGCGGAATTTATTTTGCCATACTGGTGCGATGTGGATACACTGATGGGCGCTGATGAGGATGCACCGATGAGGTTGCACTGATGTGCACTAATGCACTGATTAGCTGGCACTGCTGAGGTGGCGCTGACGAGGATCCAATGATAGGGTGGCACTGATGAGCGCTCACTTATGGGCACTCATGTGCACTATTGGGCACTGTAGTGGCACTGATGAGCACTTTAGTGGCAATGAAGGCACAGATGAGCACTGTAGTGGCACTGATTAGCACTTTAGTGGCAATGAAGGCACAGGTGGGACTGGTGTGGCACTGTAGTGACACGGATAACACAGAAGCGTAGTGGTACTGATGGGCACAGGTGGCACTGATGGGCACAGGTGGCACTGGTGGGCACAGGTGGCACTGATGTGATACTGGTGGCAAAGATGATTACTGTAGTTGCACTTAGGTAGCACTGATGAGTACTGTAGTGGCACTGATGAGCACTTTAGTGGCAATGAAGGCACAGGTGGCACTGATGGGCACTCTGATGGCACAGGTGAGTACTGTAGTGGCAGAGGTGATCAATGCTGTGTGGCACTGATGGCACAGGTGAGCGCTGTAGTGGCACTGATGGGCACAGGTGGCACTGGTGGGCACTCTGGTGGCACTGATGAGTGCTGTAGTGGCACTGACGGCACTTAGTTGGCACTGTAGGGCACCGATGTGGCAGTGTGGTGGCACAGATGTGGCACTAGCAGCAGACCTTGAACACTGCTGGGCACAGTATAATATCAAAAAATATAGCACAGTATATTAGCAAAAAAAATTGCACTGCGGGGCATCGATCTCTCTCCTCTCCTCACAAACTGGATCGGTGTGAGGGAGGAGAGAGCTGGCACTCACGATGAGCCTGCATGGTTTGCATTGTGATCACACCGTCATTGGACAGCGTGATCACGTGGTAAAGGGCTGCTGCCATTGGCCCTTTACCGCGATCCGTGAACCCGGCAAGCACGGAGACTCCCGTGTGTGCGCCCCAGGGGGAGTGTGCGATTCTGGGAGGACGTTATAGTATAGTTATAGTAAGGATTTTGCTAGCTTTGGAAACCGCAGCTTGGCATTGCATGCCATTATTAAGCTTATGATCTACCAACACCCACAGATCCTTCTCCACTATGGATTCCTCCAGCTGTACTCACCCTAGTGTGTATTATGCATGCATATTCTTAGCCCCCAAATGCATAACTTTATATTTATCAACAATAAACCTCATTTGCCACAGTCGCCCAATTAGACATTGAGGTCTGCTTGTAAGTTGGAGACATTCTGTAAGGACTTTATTCCACTGCATAGCTTGGTGTCATCTGCAAACACTGAAATGGCACTTTTAATCCCAGACCCTATATCATTTATAAATATATTGAAAAGTAAGGGTCCCAACACTGAACCTTGGGGTACATCACTGACAACTTTAGACCATTCAGAGTAAGAATCATTAACCACTACTCTCTGAATTCTGTCTTTTAGACAGTTTTCTATCCATTTACAAACTGATCTTTCCAAGCCTGTAGACTTTGCCTTACACATTAGCCATGTGCGGGGAACTGTGTCAAAGGCTTTTGCAAAATCCAAGTATACCATGTCCACAGCCACCCCTCTGTCCAAGGTTTTGCTTACCTCCTCATAAAAAGAAATCAGGTTTGTCTGACAACTTCTGTCTGTTACTTAAAACATTTTTTTTCCATCAAGAACTCAGATCAATGTGGTATTTTATTAAACTCTCCAGTATTTTCCCAGCTATAGACGTTAAACTAACAGGTCTATAGTTACTTGGTAAAGACTTTGATCCCTTTTTAAATATGGGCACCACCTTGGCCCTATGCCAATCCAGTGGTACTATTCCAGTCATTAAGGAGTCCCTAAAAATTAGATACAATGGTTTTGAAATTACAGAGCTCAATTCTTTTAAGATCCATGGATGGATGCCATCTGGTCCAGGTGCTTTATCTACCTTTATTCTGTCTAAATACTTCTGGACCATTTCACTTTTAAACCATTGTGGATCATTTGGTGCTGTCACTACCACCCCCATTATGGACATGAGCTCCCCTCTGCCTGCAAAAGAGTTGTTTGTCTATACATCAATTGCGGCATCATCTGAGTGAATTGTGTGTGTGTCCAGACCGAGCCATGTTCAGTGCGGTGTACTGTAGGATGAAGGATTACTCAGTACCTTCATTAGCTCATCTCCAGTCTCTTCCCTTGTCCCGGGCGGTCAGCCTCTTCCTGGTTCCTCAAGTTATTCCTTGCGCTGCCTACATTATCTCTGCCTCTCATGCCCCCCCCCCCATGGATCTCTGGCGCTGCCTCGCTCTGTCACCAGCAAGAGTGGTGTTCTGCCCTTGTATTTCCGCTGCAGCTGTTCATTCTCACCCGGTGTGTGTCCGGCCTGGGCCCCTATAGCGACGCTACTGGCGGGGATGGCACTGACTGGAGGAGAGGAAGAGGCAGTCCACTCCTAAGCGACGTCACTTCCGGTATCAGCCAATTTTCGCGAGTACCGATACTCGCGAAAATGGCTAGTATCGGCACTGGTATTGGTGCATCCCTACTATTAAAGCAGGTGAGGATAGTCTACTATACTCAAAGAATTTACTCAACAACTGTGTGATGAGGTCTGGCACAGTAAGCCAAAATGGATCTATTTTCCAAAGTAAGCATTTGAGTTGTTAAATAACTTTTATCGGGGAATGGTCAGAAAGCCCCCTTGCATGATAAGATATCATTACATAAAGAAGGATAGTATTCGCCCCTAATGTTAGATCTATGTGCAAAAGGAACCGTTAAGTAAAGGAGTAGCATGAGAACTGTTGGGCAGCAGAGTGTTGCGTCCTCCAGATGTCATACGGCTCAACTCTCATTTATCAAAAAAATAGAGTATCCACCTCTATACGTGCTGCTCCGCGGTCTATACCTACATAAAGAATGTTATTAAAATCTCCTATTATAAAAAGTGGGGTATCCAGGTATTTAGACAAGACTAGTTGCTATTCTTAGAACCTCGTGATTATAAGGGAAGGGGGGGGTAGGGTATATAAATACTCCAAAGTATACAGTACAGGCAAATCCATTTAACTTGGATAACAAAAAACATATCTGCTCAATGGATCAAGCCCTGCCAGCCTGCAGTAAAAACACACCTTAGCTGTTATTAATGCACTCATACCTCTTGCATATTTAGAGTAAACTGAACGGTATTGGCGCTCTGTTTCTTAAAATCTTTACCCCCATCATATTTCATGAGGTAATCGCCAAACCTTTAGACGTACTAAACATAATTCAAACTACATAGGATACGAGTAGACAACACATCCGTCCAAGGCCTGAATACAACCTAATTGCAAACTGCAAAGAGGCAAAAAAAAAAAAAAAAGCACAGTTTAACAAAAATGCAAATAAAACATGCCACCTGCAGAAACCAACATAGTGGGAAAAAAGAGAAATGCCCAAGACTTCTTCAGGTTTGGTAGAATATGAAAAAGAATATTTGACAAAAATGTCCTAGAACAAATATCAATATAATGAAAGCTACTACATTCAAGAATCCCGCTATTAGGCATATACTAAGGAGGAAAAGTATACCATTAGGGAACAGAAAAAAAAACAATTCAAGAGCAGCTATTAGAGGGACTTAAATGTTCATTCCTATCCAACCGTTGCAGAGCAGTTTTAGGGTTATCAAAGAATGGGTTTACCCCCCTAGCCACTATTCTGAGCCTGACTGTATAGAGCAATGCATAGGAATTTTGTAGACAGCGAAGTCTCTTTTTTGAATCTGCATATTGAGCCTATTTTTTTTTTTATTTTTTTTTAGAATGAGCCATCTAGAGAATATTATAGCAAGTATTCTATGTGCCCGCTCCAGAACGAAAAATGGAGTACAATTTTTCTTATCAAATGTCTCCAAAAGCCAATACTCTACAGCAGGATTTCTTCCCTCAGCATGTCCAGGCAGTCCCAAAATTGTTATATTATTTCTCTGTAGCCTATTTTCCATATGAATACATGAATTCTGGTTAGTGACCAATAAACCTTTCGTTTTAAGATCTTTCATAAGCTCATCCTCAAGACAGCTCACACAATCTTCCAAAGTGGATGTGTTCTTGAACGTTTGGCACATCCTGGCGCAAATTCACATCTTCTCTAAGATGCTGGAACTTAGTAGTTTAAGCCAGCAATGTGGAATTGCATCTTTTCACCACTCTAAACACATCACTGAGGGTAGGTTTCTGGTCAACAGCAGCATGCCCCTGTATAACCTGTGCCCTCTCTGGAACTACAAAACTCTGCCCTCCACACTCTGCCCTTCAGGGGTATGAATCCTTCATGGCCAAGCCATCCATTCACCACCACGGCTTCAAACTCTGCAGCCTCAGGAGCCCCTGCAACTACCGTTGCCACTAAAGGGAGAGCAGATCACTCAAGGTGATCTAACCTAGGCGATCTGCTCCCGTCCAAGCTTCTGCCCCTGTGAAAACACAGTGGCAGCTCAACAGAGCCATCTTGAATCAATATTGTCTGATTTATTCATTCTATCTGGCAATGTAACCTCCATATTTCTTTTTGTTGTGGTCCTGGTATGCGGGCGCTACTGCGCAAGTGGGAGGCAGCAGGAACTACAGGATGAATAAGCATATAACAGGAGCTTGACCAATCCACAGACCAGCACACTAACAAAGTAGGCAAGCTGATATAATAAACTTGCAAGGTCCTATTATACAACCCCCAGGTAATGGCACAATTCTTGGTCCCTCCACACATGCTTGGGTGTTAGGTGTAATCAGACTCTGACCTCTTATTTGGACACCACAACCAATCTTTGGGATAAATCTTTCTGTCTTAAGCCCCCTACACATGGGTCGAATGTCGGGAGATAATGGGCAGTTGCAAAAAAAGAACGTGTATGTGGGACTGTCCGACAAAAGACTGCTGTGCATGTTGGAATACCAGCATCCGACTGACTCATGATCAGCGCTTTCAGACAATGGCAGAGAGCGATGATCGGAGAGTCCTGGTGGGGCGTCCCCCTGTCAGAACAGCTCAGCAGGGGAGATTGCTGAACTAACCCTGCATGGTTAGTACAGCGGCTCTGGCTGGAGCTGTCAGTTTTTTTGTGCGACCCAGCAGTTGCATGTAAAAACTGTTAGTGTGTACCCGGCTTTAACCTCTGTAACATTGCCAGAATTTGCCCCTCCATAATTAATGACACCATAAAAGAAAATTCACTCCCTGGTTATCGCCCACCTTGACTACTGCAACCTCCTTCTAACTCGCCTACCTTTACACAGGCTATCTCCCCTTCAGCCTATCATGAACGGTTATGATTTATACACCTTACTAACCAATCCATGGTTGCTGCTGCCCTCTGCCAATCCCTTTATTGGCTTCCACTAGCCCAATGTATACATTCAAATACTAACTACAACATACAAAGCCATCCAAAACAGCTACATCACCAACCTCATCTCAAGATATTACCCAAATTGTCCTCTCCACTCCTCTCAAGACTTCTTGCTCTCCCAACTCCCTTGCTACCTCCTCCTATGCTTGCATCCAGAACCTCTCCTATCTCTCCCTACTTCAGTATGTCAGGTTAGCTCCAACCCTCTCCGCCTTTAGGTAATCCCTGAAAATGCATTTATTCAGGGAAGCCTACTCCATCTAAAAACTGTACTTTGGCCACCTCCATCAGATCATCCCCCAACTATTACCTTTTGTACCACCTCCCCCACTTTAGATTGTAAGCTCCATGAGCAAGGCCCTCCAATTCCTTCTGTATTAAACTGTATTGCAATTGTACGGTCTCCCTTTATATTTTAAAGTGCTGCACAAACTGTTGGCTTTAAATAAATCCTGTATAATAATAATAATAGAGATGTGCATGAAAAATATGTGCTTTGTTTCATATTGTTTTGAGTTAATCATTTTGTTTAATCATATTCATTGTTAGAATGATTCATTTTCTGAATTTGCTTTCTATATTTGGATTTGTTTCATATATTCTTTATTTCTAATCCAGTTTCAAATGGAAACTTTGCAATAAATACAGCAATGTATAAAAGTGAAATAAGATGATGATTCCTATTTAGGCTGCAGAATAGAATAAAATAGATAGAATGGAATAAAATAAAACCGAATATAGAATAAAAGAGTAGAATAGAATAAGTCAGAAAATAAAATAATAGAATACAACAGAATAGAAAATATTTTATTCTGTTTTTTTATTTTCTATTTAATTCTATTCTGGTTTATTCTATCCTTTTTCTATTCTAATTTATGCTATTCTATTCTTTTTTTCTATTCTATTTAGCAGTCTAAGTAGGAATCATCAACTTATTTCACTTTTATACCGTGCTTTATTATTTATTTTGGATTTGTTGAAATTCATTACTATTGTGATTTGGAAATTCGTACACATCTGAATCTCCGAATAATTAAAATGTCAGAATTTTGATTAGTAACGAAACGAATGCCACATGTCTAAATACTAATAACATTCCATGCAGGAGATGAATGCTATTTAAGGTTTACCATTTCGATAGTACCTTTGTATTTTCAAGTTTTAAATCTTTGTGTTATATTCAAACAGCTCTAGTTCTGTTTTTATATATATTTTTTATCATTGCTTGACAATGTTCATATTGCCTTATTATGCAGGTTCTCGAAAAGAACAAGATTCAGTTTTATTTTTTTAATTGATATGCAATGTATTTTATGGTCAAGTCATATGCAGTTCTGTAACCATAGCCTGAGTTCTCCTTCAAGTAAACATTATGCAAGCCAGGGTAAGTTTGATTTGCCTATTACACATATCAGTGGAATTTATTCTGCCTAGCACCATATAGCACAATGCACTACATTTCTCCTCTAACTCTGCCTGACAAATGTTAAAATTTTACTGCCCTGCACTTTAAAGTTTAGACAGGTGGTTATCATTGTCGCACCTTCTGTTAAACGATCCATGGTGGATCGCTTTTCTGAGGTGTTCGACAAGCAGTAAGGAAGCAATGTGTCACCGGCATACCACCTCTAAACTCTCTAAATGCCATGCCACTATATGCTTTACATGCAGTTGCGGCGTGGCACGGCCCATTTCACTTCAAAATGTAGCATTCAGTGGGCAGTGCCAGTTTATGGGTTTTGCAGTGGTATGTTTGCACCCATCCAGCTGTTTTTTTTCAGCTTGGGGGAAGGGAGCGGGGCAGTTAAAAGCAGCTCAACTACCTTTTTTTAGCCCTCACAACCGCAAGTGTAAAGTCCTAAAGCTGCATTCCAACCATGATGTTTTTGTTAAATTTACCTTGGTCCAGCTTGTTTCAATGTGATCCTGCATCTGCCACATAACAGAGGGCATTGGGGATGCACAAATACACTGTAGTTAAAATCTCACCAGTGAACACTGTGTTGCTCACTCCCATACCTCGGCCACTCAGAGAACGTATTTTTTTTTTTTTCAATTAAATAAAAGTTGTTCTCTGACTGGACAAGGTGGTGATCATGATGTCATCCCTTTCCCTCCCATTCAGAGAGCATCTTGTATACACAGTGTTCACTGTATAAAGCACTTCCTACTACAGTGTATTTCTGCATTACCAATGGCCCTCCAGGTGTGATACATGCAGGATTTCATTGAGCCAAGCTGACCCAAAGTAAGTTTAACAAATACATCATGCTTGGTCCTGACCACTTCTTTATTGCCCCCCCCCTCAGCTGAAACTGAATGCATACTTGTTCATTCATGGGTTATATGTATTTTAGGGAATTATAGATTTAGCAGGGAATGCCTGCACAATACATATGTGCCAGAAAAAAGTAACACAAATAGGCTTTTTAGCATTATCATGTACATCAACCAAGGTCCTTGTCCTCACAAGTACCAATAGAAATAAAGGATGGATCAAAGCTCTTTTGGCCATACTTCCCCTGTGGGTCACGGGAGTGCACTTATTTCCTTCCCCACTTATTTCTGCTCTCCTTTGACCTAGATTCAGCTGACAGCAGGCATCCACCCAGATGCCTAACCAGCAGCTGGTTTAGTCTCTCACCCAGGAGCCTGAGCCAGCTGCTCCCGCCCCCCACCACAGCCTGGTGTTCCAGTGAGCGCTGGAGGGGCAGAGCAGAGATTGATGACTGACAGTCACCACTCTGCGCTCAGTGAAGCTTGAAACACACACCTACACAGGTTGAACTAGATGGATTAGTATCTTTATTCAACCTTATGAAACAAGTTTCTCAGTCTTAGAGCCGGCAGGTGTCAGCTGTAGCAAAGGATTGATGCTGCAACCATAGAGATATGTTTGTTTTTTTTTTAATCCCGCACTTATCTTTTAAAAGAAGAGAAGAATTGTAGATGTAAAAGTATATAACACTAAGCAGGATGTACAACAATGTGTAATGTTATCCCATACACAATACCAGTATGACAAACCCTGGAAGCCATCCTCAGCTCTGCAGATCTTGTACCATTCGTTTATTGGCCATGATCTTCATCACAACCTACCAATCACATAGACGTGTACTTTGACAGTGCCAAGGGGTGTAGTGGAAAGCTATGTGCTATAAACCAGATTGTGTTTGCAAAACATCTGACAGTAGGCGTGTTGGATATTCAGCAATAGAATTGCATCCTGTTGAAATCTCAATTCAACCACTGTACACAATTTAGATTTTGCAATAACCCCCATACTGTAGTTATTATAAGGCAGTAACAGCATATACATGTTAAATTGTATATAGCACAAAAGCTGAGGTATCATCATGAACATACAAGCAATAATAACATTGTGTTTCTTTTTAGGTTGTGTTTTTTTTTACATTTTACTGCACGTGTTCTCCTGCAAACAAACCCCCTCAGAGCTGTTTGTGTGTGTGATCTTTGAAATCATCAAAGTTCTGAGTTGTCATTTGCTGGGAATATGATGTGGATTTCACATTATAAACCCTTGCACAGGCCTTTAACTTATTGGATATTTTTTTTTTGCTGGAGTCTCTCCATGGTGCTCTCTCTACAGTGCCTTGAAGACATATTCATACTCCTTGAAATTTTCCATATTTTGTCAAGTTACAACCAAAAATGTAAATGTATATTATTGGGATTTTATGTAATAGGCCAACACAAAGTGGCACATAATTGTAAAGTGGAAGAAAAATTATTAGGATTTTTTACAAATAAATATCTAAAAAGCGTGGCATGCTTTTGTATTCAGCCCCTTTACTGATACCCCTAACTAAAATCTAGTGGAACCAATAACCTTCAGACCTCACCTAATTAGTAAATAGAGTCCAACTGTGTGTAATGTAATCTCAGTATAAATACAGCTGTTCTGTGAAACCCCCAGAGGTTTGTTAGAGAACCTCAGTGAACAAACAGCACCATGAAGGCCAAAGAACACACCTGACAGGTCAGGGATAAAGTTGTGGAAAGTTTCAGGCCGGGTTCACACCAATGCGAATTGGATGAGGCTTACACTGCATCCAATTCGCATGACAATTGAAAACACATTGTTTTCAATGTGTCAGTCACATAGGTGCGGTGCATTCGCACTCCGCATTGCACAGAAAACATGTGCGTTTAATGTGCAATGCGGTGCAAATTCCCAGCCTATTAAATTCAATGAGAACGCATCTAGCACGGAGATGTGTTCTGCACTGAACGGGGATATTTTCCCCAGATCGCGGCTCCTCCCTCCACAGCAGCTGCGCCGTGAGAACTGACAGGAGCTGCTCCGCCCCTTCTCGGCAGCAGACAGGCTGGAATTCGCACCAGACCGGTGTGAATCCAGCCTCAAGCAGGGTTAGGTTATATTAAAAAAACACACACCTCACGGAGCACTGTTCAATCCATCATCTGAAAATGTAGAGTATATCACAACTGCAAACCTACCAAGACATGGTCGTCCACCTAAACTGACAGGCCAGGCAAGGAGAGCATTAATCAGAGAAGCAGCTAAGAGGCCCATGGGTACCTCTGGAGGAGCTGCAGAGATCCACAGCTCAGGTGGGAGAATCTGTCCACAGGACAACTATAAGGCCTCATACACACGGACGTTTTTTGGCATTTTTGCAGCTCTCCGTGTTAGTCAATGGCCACATAAAAACGCCGACGTTTTTGAGCTGTAGAGGACATCGACGTTAGTGAGCTGAAACTAGAACCCACGGCCAGTGTGTTCTGAGGCTGTAACGTTTTGGCGTTTTTGACGCCGACGCCACAAAACGCTCACTAATGCCCACTGACACCATACCGGCATTAACCGGCGTTTTTGATGCAGACGTTTTTTGGTTAAAAAATAGCAGAGGATTTTTAAAAAAAAAAAAACGCCTATTGACGCCGACGCTCAATAACGCTCATTAACGCCGATGCAAAAGCCAAAAAATATTGCCGATTTTTTTCCCTGACGTCGGGCCCGACGTTTTGCTTATTTTTTACCATACGCCCATGTTTATGAGGCCTTAGACATGCACTCCACAAATCTGGCCTTTATGGAAGAGTAGCAAGAAGAGGAGGAGCCATTGTTGAAAGAAAGCCATAAGAAGTCCTATTTGCAGTTTGCGAGAAGCCATGTGGGGGACACAGCAAACATGGAAGGTGCTTTGGTCAGATGAGACCAAAATTGAAAAGCAAAACGCTATGTGTGGCGGAAAACTAACAATGCACATCACCCTGAGCACACCATCCCCACCATGAAACATGGCAGCATTGTGTTGTGGGGATGCTTTTCTTCGGCAGGGACAAGGAAGCTGGTT
Source organism: Glandirana rugosa (assembly GCA_018402905.1). NCBI lineage: Eukaryota > Metazoa > Chordata > Amphibia > Anura > Ranidae > Glandirana > Glandirana rugosa. Next base: position 1,330,416 of record BLSH010059482.1, on the reverse strand, counting down.
AAAGTTGATGGGAAGATGGATGGAGCCAAATACAGGGCAATCTTAGAAGAAAACCAGTTAGAGTCTGCAAAAGACTTGAGACTGGGACAGAGGTTCACCTTCCAGCAGGATAACAATCCTAAACAAACAGCCAGAGCTACAATGGAATGGTTTAGATCAAAGAATATTCATGTGTTAGAATGGCTCAGTCAAAGTCCAGACCGAAATCCAATTGAGAATCTGTGGCAAGACATGAAAATTGCTGTTCACAAACGCTCTCCATCATCCAATATGACAAAATGTGGAAAATTTAAAGGAGGTATGAATGCTTTTTTAAGGCACTGCACAACCAATGATTATAGTTGGTCTCAAGGGCATAACTACAGGTGTTGCAATTGCAACTGGGCCCTGTGCTCCAGGGGGCCCGTGTGCCTTCCTTGTACACCTGGATAGGAGGGATGGCGGGGGCGGTATTTAGAGGAACCAATCTCCTCCATTTTTCTCCTAATGGAGGAGATTGGTTCCTCTTTATTCTGCCCCTCCTATCCAGTTTACTTGTCTTCTGCTGTTCCCAGGGTCCCTGTGTGCTTCCCTGGTCCCCCCGACAGAGCTGCTGTCTTCCCCCCTGCTGTCATTTACCGGCTCCTTCCTTTTCTGAATGGACAGAGTCAGTGATTGGTACCAATTGGTTCACTCCTAACTGAAGCATAGTAAACTCTTTTTACTATACTTCTGTTTCTGAATGAATGGGAGGCTCAGTACACAACTATTTGTGTATTCGGTGAGACTATAATAAAGGGACCTGCGACGGGAGTAAAGGGCCCCAGGATCAGTGGGAAGAGGGAAGGTCCCTGCCTAGGGGTCAGGGGGGCCCTTCATAATTTCTTGAACCGGGGCCCTGAAGGTCCTAGTTATTCCTCTGGTTGGTCTACTGTAGACCCCCCCAAAAAATCATTTTTTATCTGCACCACATGGCTCATGAGACAGAATAATTTTGTATATTTTTTTGAGAAGGTGGGGGGGGGCATACACTGATCAAGATTGAATAGATCATGGGGGAACTGTCCAAACTTTGATCAGTTATGTGCATGCACTGCTTCGTATAAGTCCAGCTGACTTTTGCTGAAGGACCTGTCCCAAAAACCCTTGGATGAACAGTGTGTGCAGCCAATTTGCTACAGCCGCAGTTCTGGGCATTCTGATGGCAATGGTTGCCACTTCCACATTACAACTGCCCAAATGGGCGGGGGGGGGGGGGGTGGCGCCAACAGTCACAGGTGTGTGAAAAACCTTAGCTGGAAAACAATTGTCCGTCACCAGTCTGTGTAAAAACTTGCACTAAGTCTCAGCTCTTCAGCATGAAGTCCGCTCCAGCAATCAAAAGTAAGAAGAAAAGCGCCTCTAAGTGCAGGGATTTTTATTACAATAGCACGAACATAGCAAACTTACATGAAAGTAAGCATGGATGCATCTCCTCTGTGGATGGAAAGGAAGGGAGGAAAGGCGAATCGCCCATATCCCGTAGAGTCTCTCCAAGAGCGGTGTGTACCCGTATCGCCACTGAATCAGAAGACACCGGCCGGTCTCTGTAGGATGCCCAGGTTGGTGGAGGAAAACCCTGGAACGCAGCATGAAGCTACGTAGGACAACTACGGTGTGGGAGATGGGCCAAGAAGCACGGCGCGTTTCAGAGCGTGCACATTAGACCCGCACGCTCCTTTCTCAAGTGTATGGGAGAGAGGAGAGAGAAAGGATATATATATATATATATATATATATATATGCACTGGAGGAGGGACCTCCGTGCATAATAATTGGATAAAAACAAATTCACTAAACCAGCAAAGAAGACCATGAAGGCCTGGAAGTTTAAAAAGAGGGGGTTATATAGGAGACCATAAGGATGCATATTCAGGAAGTCATAAATGAAATTAAATAGACAAATGTGCCAAAAATAACTATTACCATGGAACCCTAAAGCCCCAATGAATAAAAATTGTATTAAAATGTATAAATGTGGGTAAAACGATCTATAAAAAAAAAAAAACTTAAAATACAAAAAATGAGTAGGATAACGCTGTTGGAGAGAGTACATTCATGGATAAGTATATAAAAAAAGAGAGGGGGGGGGAAGGTAGGACTAAATATTATTTATAATAAAGCATATTAATAAATTACATTCACAATGCATTCAAAATGACATGGATACCACTATTTAACTAATATAATGAAGAATGGAAAAAGGAAAAGGAACTACAATAGCATCAATCATCATAATATTGGATTGACATACATCATATAGATTGTAATGGAAATTTGTAAGTTCTGTATATAATTGTATTCTATTTTGTATATATTGCACACTGCACTCATTGTACACACGGCACTAATAATGTTTTCATTACATGTTTGCATTCTTTCGAGTCCTGATTAGAATTAGTCTGCATAGGTTATGCCCCTTGTTACCATACAAGTACAATTGTAATATTAATGTGACACCTACGTAATCATGTGTATAAAAACCATCAATTGCGTCATAATAAAGCAGAACAGTTATTTGGAAAGATGCTGAGTGTATCTTTTGTGTCTGTTCCCTACTGCAGTAGTTATTAATTTGGAACCACTAATCAATATGAGGATAGGAGTTGCCTATCTATAAAATTCAATGTCAGATGGCAAGCCAGCCAGGAGGTATTTACAGGTGACCCTGAGAATCTGAAACGAGGAGCTTGAGACGATCCGGGAATTTCTGATAATCAGCGGGTTGAGGTAAGCCTTTTTGCTTACTTTTGAGTTATTAGACTTCCCTGATCGGTAAGGCATTTTTGGGAAAAAGGGTACCTATTTTACACCCCTTAATTGAACTGATTGATTGGTGGTTATATGTTATGCCGTCACTGTATACTGTCCATCAAAGTGTTATAGATAAGAAAGGGAAGAATAGTGATGTTCACAGGTTATATATGAAATACACATCTGCTAGATAAAGTAGTTTTAGAGGCAAGGGGTATAGGCACAAGTAGAGAAGAGAGAAGACTGGCCAGTCAATGAAGTAAGGGAATGAAGGGTAAGAGACCCTCAAAAATGCCCAGCGCAAGAGGAGCGCTATAAAATATATGAACTGAAGGTGCGGTTCACGCCTATACTGAGCCCCTAGATAAATGGTTAGAGTGGACAGCGATCCACAATAGGTAACTGGGTTACCAAAGGACTAAGAATCATGCAGATTTAAACAGCTAGAGGAACAGCTATCTATGTGAGCGGGATGGATGAAGGGTGACAGACATTTAACGCTCGACAGAAAGACACATTGTGATGTTAAGTTTTGGGATAAATTTAGGGTCAGGCACTAAAACTAGTAAATTCTAAACAGAACACTTTATATGTTGTCAGAGAGGAAATATGGGATGAGCACTATGGCTGCCCGTTTGATCATAGAAGCTACAGTATGTGAAGTATGGGATTACAGTACAGATATCAGAACAAAATAAGGAAAGCTGAATTTAGGGAGGTAAAACTCAATTTAAGCATGGAAATATTAAAGAGAGTTAAAAGAAAGCGAGAGTTGATATGCATGTGTTGTGTACAAATGGGAAAAATGTCATTGATTTTAGAGAGATAATTGTGTATGTGTGTGAATGCTGGAACCTTCAGTCCCACATCATGTGTGCTCTGTGCAGCTGTGACCCCATCCCAAAGAATGTCCTGGGTGAGGCTTTAGTGGCAAGGACACCCATGATATGACTACACGTATATCATAACAAAATGTGCAGTTAATTAATCTAATGATAAACAATGTGATCACAATTATTTTGAATCTGTTTTCCAAACATGGTAAAATGAAGGTTACATTTAAACGCGTACATAGAAAAGTGCACAAAGTATAGAATTAAATGGAATATTCTTTGATAGCGGAAACTGCATTAAAAAAAAAAAAAAAAAAGGAAATTAAGTAAAATGTCCTCCTTTAACCACTTGCCGACCGCCAACCGCAGGTTGACGGCGACAAGGTGGTTCGTTATCGCAAATCACCGCCATACGACGGCGGCTGCGATAACGCTCACTGTGTTCGGGGAGGGCCAGGGAGCGGCGGCTTCGATTGCCGCCGGCTACCCGCAATACCCCCCCGGAGTGAAGGAACGGAGGTCCGTGTAAGTAAACACGGACCTCCGTTCTGTGAAGGGGGAAGGGCTGTGATCACAGCCTTCCTATATACGGAGGCTGTGACCACTTCCCTTCCCCAGCTAGGGCAGTCCCCTCACAGTTAGAACACGCCCAGGGAACATAGTTAACCCTTAGAGCTCCCCCTGCAGGTTAACCCCTTCACTGCCAATGGCATTTACACAGTAATCAATGCATTTTTATAGCACTGATCGCTGTATAAATGCCAATGGTCCCAAAAAAGTGTGAAAATGGTCCGACGTGTCCGCTGAAATATCGCAGTACCGCTAAAAATCGCAGATCGCCGCCATTTCTAGTAAAAAATAAAAAATAAATAAAAACCCCAAAAATGAATTCTCATCATCCGTAAACGCGACCACTTTTCTTTTGCGCAAACCAATCAATAAATGCCGATTGCGATTTTTTTTTATCGCAAATATGAGGAAGAATATAAATCGGCCAAAAACTGTGAAAAAAAATGTTTTTTTATATTTTTTTTTTGGATTTGTATTATAGCAAAAAGTAAGAAATTAGTTTTTTTTTGCAAAATTGTCGCTCTTCTTTTGTTTATAGCGGCGATCAGAAATGACGCAGAGGGGATCAAATACCACCAAAAGAAAGCTCTGTTTGTGGGAAAAAAAGGACGCAAATTTCGTTTGGGTACAACATTGCACGACCGCGCAATTTTCAGTTAAAGCGACGCAGCGCCGAATCGCAAAAAGGGCTCCGGTCCTAAAGCTGGAAATCCTTCCGGGGCTGAAGTGGTTAAGGAAATATATCTGTGGATATATATTAGAATTAGGGTGTGATATTGAGATTATCACTGGAGTATTAATTTCTGATATGAATTTAACAATTTTATTAATAGTATAGGTATATTGTAATTGGTTTAGACAACCTTTGGTTGGAAATGAAATCTAAAGGTCTGGTAATAACTTGATGTGCGGTCCATGATGTGAGAGTAATTAATAAAAATGTAAATATAACAGACCCATCACATCAAGTCCACACACCCTGTTAGGGTAGATGCCACATGCAGCCAGCTGTTTTATAGTTTTTGATCTGGCCGAGGGCTTTCTGTTCTGCCATATACAGATTGTTGGTTCTTTTGTTTTTATTTATTTTTGAAATCCAAAGCAGACTGTGTGGATTGTGAAACGATCTGCCCCTTTCCCTTGTAAGTGTTATAAGCAGAAGAATACTTTAGATTTAGGGACATCTCTGCATGACTGCACAGTATTGTTATCATTTATTATGATATGACATCAGGAAAATAATGTCAGATGGAAACTAAAGACTTGTGTTATTTTGCTAAAGTTAACAACAGAGCAAGCAATGAGAAATTATTTTGCCAGGAAAAAGTTGTCTTTTTGAAACATGACATTGGAGTTCTTACACAAACAGCATTATAGGAAAACAAGCCATTGTAATATATTTATGCATGTTGGACTTCGTAGTGAAGGCTTCACCCCAATATATCAGAGTAGTAGTAGTGTTACAAAGTTACAGGCATTATTTTGGTCAAATATTACATTTTTAATGATCCCACATTTCTGAGCAGCAAATATTGCAAACAGCTAAACTAAATATTTGTCTAATAAAAGGTTTAAAATATGAATTTGTATTGTTGTTTAAGTACAGATCTAACAATGAAAAATGCGTACATTTGAATCCAGCCACTTTATTTGCCTCTATGGGAGGAGGCTGGAGACAAAGAAAACCACGTGTGTTAAATTGATGACGTAGGAATAAGCTGCTGTGGGCCCAGTGCAGGACACACTCCCTTAAGACCCAGATATTTGTTTTTTTTGTAGATTTGATCCCGGTTTTATGCTGAGGATGGCAATGCCCATGCGGAGTATGCAGTTTATCCCCCAGAAGGACGCTCTGTATTCAGAGTCATAGGATCCTTCTTTCCCAGCTCAACAAGCAGAGCTCCATGCTTTATCAAAGCCTGTGAGCTATCAAAAGTGTATATATTTATATAGATAGTAGGGAAATTAGAGAGCTTTTGGTTCCATTAGAAGGGCTAGACGTTGTCTTTACTTCAGGAGGTAAAGCAATCAAGCATGCTAAGTTAATTGATTGGCTGTCTTCAGCCTTCCAGCTTCTTGCTGAGGTAGCCATACTAACAGTAAAACTCACACATGGAAGCAGACCAGGCAACTAAGGATGCTGCATTATGGCCCCGGACACTTGCTGGGTTTGTGCAACTCACAGATTCCAGACTAGTTCTGGCCCAGTATAGCTGGGATTAATAATTCTACATTAAGGACCCCAGAACGAGAAGAACAAGTGGTCCACAGGGGGCATGTTCTTATGAAACAGGCCTTTGGAAAAAGGTGATCTTTTATGTCCACCAGCCACTCTTTTCCCTTCAGCTTGACACATGGACCATGTCATCAGTCACAAACACTTATGGCTACCTTAGTAAATGAGTGTGGGATAGAAACAGGGTTCTCCACAGTTGTTTTTATAACATTCCACTTCTTGTTTTACCTGTTACTAAAAGCTGAACTTCCTTCCAGAGATTACAAAAAGATATATCCAGATGCCCAAGTCAGGATCTTACGAGTATGCATTTTGTTTGTATGGACATGTTTTCTGGATGTCCAGTGGCAAATACTACTGCAAAGGCCACAGTAAAAAGTGTTATCAGAAGTAGTTTTTAAGTACAGAGTGCCAGATTCTACAGAGAGTAACAGAGGAACTATTTTTATGGGCGAGTCCTTTCTAGAAGTTTTGAGGTTTTATTTTTACACCCCCTACAGTCTACAATGTAGTGGGAAAAGTAGAGTAAGAAACTAGAAAACTATTGCCTGAATGTTTTCTTATATTTTATTAAGCCCCTAAGGGGGGGGGGACATCAGACTCTCTCCTTATGAGATTTGGTTTGGAAGTGTGTTACTTACTTGCTTCTTTCTTGTCTCAGCAGCTGAAGCCTCCACTTGAATCACAGAGAACGTTGCTGATCTTTTAAGGTTTTTAACAAATTAATTTGTGTTTTCTCCCCAATTCCAGATCCTAACAGTTTAGAAGGATCTCATAAACGAAAGCCAGATGACTTGTGGATTGTTAAGAGACATTTATATATAAGGAAATGTTTGGAGACTCAATACAGCGTCTATGCATGTACAGTCACCTGGATCCACACCAGACACTGCAAAAATGACTAAATTAAAGAATCTCTGTGTTTGATTTGTTTCCCTCTTGGAATCACAGTCTAGGGTACTATTTATTCAAATGCTTTAATTGTAAGGAATATAAATATAGATATATTTAATGGGATTTGAAAAGTAGTTCAGTCATGTTGAAGTCATATTTGTCTTTTATATGTCTTCCATTTTATGTAGAATTGTCTGTGTTTACACTTGCTGATAAATCAGCATGCCAGCAATTAAGCTAGAAGGCCATTCTGGCCACAAGAGTGTACAGCCAATATTCTGTAAATATTTCTTATCAAACATTTGTTTTTCACAATGAAAAGTCATTTTGTAATGAAAAAGCTTCTCAGCTATTATATTCTCCACAATGGAGTTTTGCATTTTTGGCCAGGACTACCCCCATATAAGCGTGTGGAGGTTCCAGGTTAAAGGTGATAGCAGGTATGGTTAGTGATCAAAATATTGATCAGAAGAGGGGAGATTGTAATGGAAATTTGAAAGTTCTGTATATAATTGTATTCTATTTTGTATGTATTGTACACTGCACTCATTGTACACACCGCACTAATAATGTTTTCATTACATGTTTGTATTCTTTCGAGTCCTGATTAGAATTAGTCTGCCCATGTTACGCCCCTTGTTACCATACAAGTACAATTGTAATATTAATGTGATACCTACGTAATCATGTGTATAAGAACCTTCAATTGCGTCATAATAAAGCAGAACAGTTATTTGGAAAGATGCTGAGTGTATCTTTTGTGTCTGTTCCCTACTGCAGTAGTTATTATTAATTTGGAACCACTAATCAATATGAGGATAGGAGTTGCCTATCTATAAAATTCCATGTCAGGATTATTTCAAGATAGTATTGATATCTAATTCTTCGTTAAGTCCATTAGGGGATAAAGAATCCAAAATGTAAATCCAATACGTTTCGCGTTCACATAGACGCAAAAAACGTTCAGCCTCTGACAGATTATTGGGTATAGATTCCAACACCCAAACCTGTAGACCTGTAGTGGACTTATTATGGTGCTCCAAAAAGTGTCGTATAGAGCAAAAATTGTACATCTTTTTTAGGGCTGCTGTGCCTGTACCAACATGAGCCGCACCAACTGCATATGTGTCAACCAAGCCTTAGGGCACATGGAGCATCTTGTCCTGTACAGTATGATTGTTTTGTTTTTACAAGCCCAGAGATGTACAGACAACTTGTATAATCAACAGGAGAGGTTGGTTGCTTCATAACTAAATAACAGACGCCCCTCAACCTGAAAGTCCATGCAGGTCCAGTGCAAGTGTACGGAGCTCTGGAGGTTCCTGCTAGCCACATTAGCAATATGATATTGTAGATCGTCACAGTAGTGGGATCCCAATACTCCGTTATTTAACGCAGGATTAAAAAATCAAGCGTGGCTTTGCTGCTTACAGTTTTCAGCCCTGCGTGAGATTTAATCATAGGGGCTATGATTAAAGCGGAGCTCCACCCAAAAGGGGACCCTCCACTTGTTCACACCCTCAACTGCCACATTTGGTACTATTTGGGGGGGAGCGGGTACCTGATTTGACAGGAACCTACTCCCACCTCCAGATAAGATTGCTGCAGCGATCTCTGAGTATTTCTGGCCCCTCCTCCTCCCCCCGCTGTCTTCTGGGACACAAACAGGTCCCAGAAGACGGTAGGACCTTTCAGAAAGCACAGCGTGACTCACACATGCACAGTAGGAAACTGGCTGTGATTGCCGGTTTCCGTAAGTGAAGATGCCTGTACCTGAAGCCGATTGATGAATCAGCTCAGGGTGCCATTGCTGGATCCCAGTACAGCTAAGTGTAATTATATGTAAAGTCAGCAGGTACAGCCAGCCCAGACTGGAGCTCCTCTTTAGGGCCCACACAGGACTACAACAACCAACAGCAGACACTTGTTTTTCTTTTAAATTCTGTGTTAAATAAAGGAGTGTTGTGATCCCACTGAAATGTGCCGGCCTACAACTTTGTAGGTCACACCACGAATCTCCCGATTTGACGGCTTACAAAGATAGATACAGACAACATGGATCATGGTGCATATATCCGTCCTGCACTCCTATAATAACAGAGCTTTGGGGAGCATGTGCATCTCCATGATTTGCACAAACTGCGAGCTTCTCCCTGCAGCTATAGGCACATAAACACATGCTTATTCAAAAGTGCACAGGGTGCCCTGTCTGAATGAATTGATCATGTCAGTGGAGTACCACTTTATAATCACATTGCATGGACATCTAGTCAATGCAAACTGACCTATTTTGTTTCCCGCCATGGCCAATCTGTCAACAACAAGCAGGGCTGGCAGCCATCAATCAGCTTTTGTTTCCAACTTAGTGATTGATTTGAGTGCTATGTTGCATCGAACATGAATCATTTATTATACTAATTTTGTCACTATTTTCTAATCAACTGTGAGATTACTGTGTGATGAGAGCAGGATGATCTCATTGGTACATGCTTGTACCAGACCACTATGTGCTTTCCTTTAGCCTTTTAGATTGAATACATTTTTGTTTTTTAAATCAAAACAATATTTTATTGCCGTCAAACAAGAATGCGCATGCACTTATTACAGTATCCATAGTAGGGATAGTAGTAGTAGGCATAGTAGGCCTGTTGGGGGTAATTGAGGACAGGGTTGAGAACCACTGTTGTAGTGTATATAGAAGGTCCCACAAAGAACGGTTGATCCATTGGCATCCCATTGCCATCCCTAACCCATCCAAGTTCAACCCCCTAGTAAAAAAACAAAACAAAAACAAAGTACCGGCCTGTTCTGTGACAGATGAGCCACTGCATTCAACAACCTCCAAGGGGGCATTGGCTACATAATGATGGGTGTAAGCATGCAACCTTTGCATGAAGTGCCTTAGACAGGAGGCTGTGGTGGACCAGTCTCCTGGATTGGGGAAGCCTGCCTGAGCCAGGAGATTTTTAGATATGTATGATGTTTACTTCTCAGATCACTCAGGCTACTTGCTATGGTGTTTATTGCGCACATATCAATTGATTCTGCAATGGGCCCACACTCAGATTTGCCTGCACCACTCTAAAAACCCACTTCTCACTTGTTATCAGACGTTTTAGGGCCATCTGCCTGTGCCTGTCTTGCTGCGCCATACAGGAAAAGATAAATGTGCACTATAAGTACAAATGCATGCCAACACCCCATGACTGGCATTGCCCACTGTCCCCATGGTTGAAGAGTAGAGTTTTTACTTTTGGTGTGCACTCTCTCCCCACACAGCAACTCTGTTCTGTGAGGTAGAAGTGCTGTTTGTTACTGTGTAACTGTGGTAAATGACATGAAGAGGGTAGCTTTTGGAAGAAAAAGGGTGCTCGAGCTTAGAATAGCTAGCCCAATGGAGGAGTCTGATTAGAGACAGGAGGTTTGTGCCCACAAATGGGAAGAGTCTGCACTCAGTCAGGGTTCTTCTGTGGAAGCTGTTGCTGTTGAGGCAGCGTGTTTGAGGTCACGATATGTGAATGACAGTTGGAGACTTTTGAGGGACAGAGTCAGGTTCTTTGTAAACAGATTGGTGAGTCTGAGCTTATTAACTATCTGTGAGCAAAATGAAGGTCCAGTATGGAGACTGATAGACCCAGTCTAGCAAAGAGGCTGGAACTCACATAACTCTTGATGAGAAAACAGTCAGACCTGTTCAACAGGTTGGCAGGAGGCTGGAAGAATTTAGGCTTTATGCACTCTGACCATGTGGTCAAATCCCAGAGTTTTCAGGTGCCTGTGAGGCACAGGGGCTGGAAGCTGATGATATATTTTTTTTTTAATCAAAACAATATTTTATTGCCGTCAAACAAGAATGCACATGCACTTATTACAGTATCCATAGTAGATTGTACAGCATTACAATTGATTTGTCCAGAATCGCAAAGTAATATGCATCAAATGGGGATAGTCATTGTAATACATCTCAAGAATTGCGGCATTTAATGAATAAGAAAAGATAAAAGAAAATAATACATGACTTCCAATCTGTGCTTGTTCCCTCCTTTTCCCCCCTTCCCTATGATTTCCATAAAGTATTATAAGGTGGATAAACCTTGTAGCCTACCTAGGTTTGTTATCAGGCTTACTAGGGTACCTAAATCCTTTTTGCTCATATGTGTCAAACATACTATGCCCTTAACCTAGGAGTTCATGCTCAAGACTTCCTGTTATACTTGCATCAGCAGCAATCTGTCTCTAACCAGTTGTACCGGGGCTACTGAGGTATTAGATAGCCAGTTTTGCCATGTAAGATCAAACTTTTGAGATACATTGCGGTGACGGTAAGCCAGCTGTTTTCTAAGGAGGGTGTTGTTGACGCAATGTATCCATTGGGCTTTAGTAGGCAAGGAATGTGATATCCATAATCTTGCTATCAACTTCCTGGCTAGATATAGCAGTCTTGTGATCATGTAGTATATGCCTCTGGGGAACATCTCATCTATAGCTCCCAACAGGCACATCAGTGGGGTAAAGGGGATAGGAAGTTGAGCTACTTCAATAATCGTTTTAATGACCTCAGCCCAGTATCTTGCCAGTTTGGGACATCTCCAGGTCATATGTATAAAGTCACCTGTATGAGCTACACACTTTGGGAAGAGAGGAGTGTCTCTTCTGCTCCAAGCAAACAGTTTGGCCGGAGTACGATATGACCCATGAAGGATGAAGAGTTGAGAAAGTTTTTGGGAGGCAGAAACTGAGACTACTGGGAGGGATTCTAATGCCATATCCCACTGCTCATCATCTATCTCTCCTATGTCTGACCCATGAAGACCTGCGTTTAAGTAAGGAGGGATTTTGGATGGTTGACATAAGGACAGAGTTCATGTGGGAAATTAGACCCTTACAGGAAGTGGCCCATATAAGATTTTGTATTGTGGGGGAGGAGGATATAGAGAGGGATGTCACTTGCAAGGCATGCTGAAGCTGAAGTATTGATAAAATTGGCCATTAGTGAGCAAGAATTCATTACGCAACTGTTCAAAAGTTTTTAAGGTGCCATTGGAGTTCAGTTGATGGAGGAACCGTATCTCCTGTTTCTTCCATAAGGAGAACCCCCTGTAGCTTATTAAATTCCGTGAAATTGGGATTGTGCCGTAGTGGAGTAAACTCCATCATACCAGAAAGAGACAGTGCCTGTTTTGTTGTTTTCCAGACCGTTTTAAGCAAATTCCCTGTAGGTGAAGAGTGAGGTATGCCCAGGAGGTCCATTTCCAAGTGTGATACGGCCGGGACACCAACCAAGCAGCTGGATCCAACTTATCCTCAGCACCCCAGCCCGCAAACTGTTGCAGCTGGGAGCCCAGTAAATACATCTTGGGGTGAGGGACTTATAAGGGCCTGCCCCCTTCTCCATATAAGATCCCAAAATTGGGAATCTATACATTTAAACAATTTGTTCGAAATCCATATGGGTGTGTGATGAAAAATATATAATAGCTGCTGGGCCCACACCATCTTTAAAAGGTATACACGACCTTTTAACGATAGCGGCAGTTTGCACTAGCTATTACCTTTGAGTTTTTGTTTGTTTAATAGGGGAGCTAAGTTAAGTGACAGTCTGCTGGATCTTTAGACACCATGACCCCCAGGTACTTAAAGGAGTCCACTATGGCAATTTGTGCTGCCCTGTGTGAGAGAGGTGTCACAAGTGGGCCTAGCGGCATAAGCACCAATTTGGACCAGTTGATGGCAAATCATGAGATACTGTCAAAATCTGAAATGAGTTTCATGACTGTGGTTAACGAATCCCCCGTGTCACCCAGATATAGTAGTGCATCATCCGCATAACGGGACACCTTATCTTCCATGGGGCCTCTGTGGAATCCAACTATAGATGGGTGATTACGAATAAGCATTGCCAGAGGCTACACTGCCATCGCAAACAGCAGCAGCAACAGCGAACACCACTGCCAAGTGCCTCTATGTAAGGAAAAATAGGAGAAAAGAGCATTATTTATTCTTAATCTAGCACTTGGAGCTGAGTAAAAGACTCTAATCTAATTAATATACCTTTCCCCTATGCCAAACCTAGACAGGATATCCAGGAGGTAGGGCCATTCAACACTATCAAATGCTTTTGCCGCGTCTAAGGATAAGATGGCCCTACCTCCAGGATTATCCCCAGGAATCTGCAGATTTAAAAATAGACGTCTTATGTTGTCTACTGTGGACCGGGCAGGGATGAAACCTGATTGGTCTTGGTGAATACGTTTGCCAATAAATTTAGATAATCTATTGGCCAGTACTTGGTCAAGGAGTTTAACATCTGTATTCAACAGAGATATAGGTTGATAGGAGTCTGGGATGAGTTTGTCTTTTCCTGGTTTGGGGAGCACCGCTATTATGGCTTCCTGCATGGAATCCGGCAATTTGCCTGTGTCAGCTGCCTCCTGAAGTGCCCGAAGCAGTGGTGGGAGGAGAACATTCCCATATTTAAGGTAAAATTCTGTAGGAAGGCCATCAGAACCTGGTAATTTATGGCTAGGGGTCATAGCTAAGACTTCACTCAGCTCCTCCAGTGTGAGAGGGGAGCCCAAGGCTGTACATTCCCCCTCCGATAATTGGGGGAACGCGCAGTCCCGTAGTAGCTTCCGTCAGTGCACCCAGAGGTGCATCTGTCCTAGAGGCATACAAATCTGTATAAATGTTGGAATGTACCCAACATATCCTCCCTAGTAGTGCAGATTGTTCCGCTCGGGGACTTAATGGCAGTGATATTGCTTTCTTCCCGTTGTGCTTTTGCTACCATGGCCAAGAGGTGTCCTGTATTCTCTCCCTCTTCAAAGTAATTTTGCTGTAGGAAATACCTTCTCTGCCGCTGACATTATCACCATATTGTAAAGGGATTGGGCTTCTGTCCAATTAGCATAATTGACCGGGTTAGGGTTAGTAACATATACTGCCTCTATTCTGTAAATCGGAGTGTACTGTGTCTTCCCATTCACGTGATCTCCGCTTAATACCTGTAATTTCCCTTATGATGAGCCCCCTAAAGTAGGCCTTTGGGGAGTCTCAGACAATGCCCCTGCTGGAGGAGTGTTTGTTGAATTGCAAATAGTCTCCCAAAGCCAGAGACAGTATCTGGGACTGGGAACAGTGGCAAACAAAATGGATTCATTCGCCACAATGGGCGCAGGGGATTGTCTACAATATCTAGGCATACCCAGAAGGGCGAGTGATCTTATAAGCAGCATGGGTCTGCCGCATATGGGATTAGGGCCCGATTTCCCAGTCCCATATCAATTTGCGATAGCCCCCCAACATGAATAACATTGGCATTGCGGGTACGCCACACGTCCCTCAGACCCAACTCACTGGTCAAGATGGCAAATGGGGTTTTACTAGGTGTGTGGGAAATATTACTCCACTGAGTCATCAATCTGTCTAGATGGGGATCCAGGACATTATTAAAATCCCCCATCATCAGTACAGGTATCCCAGGGTGCAATGCCATAAATTGAGCTAGTTTCTTTAGCAGGTCTAAGGAAAAAGGCGGCGGGCTATACATAGCTGCCACAATACATACAAAACCTTTCAGTTTACAGAATTAGAAAATGTAGCACCCTTCCCTGTCAACCTGCTGCTCAAAGCAAACATATGGTACAGCACGAGATATTAGCACACTAACTCCCCTGGAATAGGAGTGAGTGGCATGAATTTGCGTAGGAAATTTACGGGATCACAGCAGGTGTAGTGCCCTGGCGCAAGTGCGTCTCCAGGAGGCACACAGGTGGGTTTTTTTTTATTAGTAACGTAGTGAAAGATGGCCCCTCGCTTATTGGGATTACTCACCCCCCTTATGTTCCAAGAGAGGAGGAGCAAACCTCTATCGGAAGCTACAGACATTTTAGCATTTTGTTGAATGGTTCGTGAGTGGCCGAGGACATCCACATGACTATGCGTAAGCTGCGGCAATGTATATAAGACAGACAACCAACGTACATGAAAAGCAAGTGAACATAAAACCAGAACCTCCTGTAGTATCAATGTGTGATCAGAGCACCATCTAGTGGTGAAGTCCAGAACACTCAGTCTAGGAAGAACATATTGTAAATCCACCTAAGATAAGAAAGGGGGAAGGGAAGCATGTGTGCACAGATATGAATAACAGAACAGTACCCGATATCCAGGGTCAACAGGACCCAACAGATTAGAGTGAGCCCCTCGGGGAACGCAGGGCAAAGTCCTCTCAGGACTAACTTATAAGGGTTCCAGAGTGGCTTGGTAGGCAGATGTGCCAAATGCTTTGCATTTATCCAGGAATGTGCATAGGGTAGCGGCACATGTACCTTGCAGAAGCCAAAAGTTTTTCTGATGGTAGAGTTTGCTAATGCAACTTTCAAAGTCCGCTCCACCGCTTATTAAAATATAAACTGAACTGAAGAACTATAGCAAAAAAATAGAAAGGAAATTTCTTCTCTTGCATCAATCCAGTCTGCGCGCCAAGCTATATTCCTCTCTGTCCAACCAGTTCATTGCTGCAGTAGGATTTTCAAAGTGTGATGTTTCATTAGCGATTACTTTCAATTTTGTAGGGTATAACATGAAATACTTCACATCAAGTGCACGTAGCCTCTTTTTGATATCCAGAAATTTTTCTCTCTGCCTCTGTATCTCAGCCGTGAAATCAGCGAACAATGAAACTTTAGCGTTGTCTACTTTGAGGGACTCAGCTTTCCTGGCATCTCTATCTCTGTAATTAAGAAGCCGGAATAGGGAGGGTCTAGGTGGGGCACCTTGAGGTGGAGGCCTCGCTGGGACCCTGTGCGCCCTTTCCCCAGCAAACATATTGGAGAAAGCATCCCTTCCAAATGTGTCTGTCAGCCATGCCTCTAAAACGCAACAGGATTTTTACCCTCCGCTTTCTCCGGGATGCCTACCGCGCTCATTGTTGCGATGGAGGCGGTTCTCCATATCCTCCAGGCGCGTAGCAGAGGCAGATGCAATGGAGTGAACATATTTCACATCTCTTTGTAAAGGCTGCCATTCATCTTCCAGTGTGCTCACTCCATTGCAGCCGTGCACTCCCTCAGCTTCTGCATGTCCTGTCTCACCAGGGCTATCTCCATACCCTTCACCTCCCCAGTAAGGTCAGCTATTGAGGTACTACATGGTGTTACTGCAGTTAGGATATCTCTAAGCATAGGCTCAGTATCAGCATGAACCCCAGCCACCGCCATGTTGGAAGCCTGGGAACATGTGGTGTGGGTACTCACAGTTGTGGAGGCTGCAGTTGCTGCAAAGGCACATGAAGTATCATCTTGGTCTCCCCAGCCCTTAGCTGGGTCAGGCTCCTCCATGTCCAGGAGTGGAGGCATTGGGGTGTTCCTAAGGCCCTTAGAAAACAGCCTTTGTGCAGCCTCTTTAGCAAAGCAAGGTGGAAGACCAACATCATGGCCCGGTGTGTCCGGCAGGAAGTGTAGGCCCTGCAACCGTTTAGCCATGTTGGATTGCGGCGATGCTGGCAGCAAACTGTAGCAGGGATGGAGGGTAGATGATCTATGGTGCTTTCAAGGCGATGCAGAGTAGGATGGCAAAGATATCAGCAGGATGGACGGCGGAGCTCACTCAAACTTCCTGCTACATCAGGCTCTCGGCCACACCCCCCAAATACATTTTTATATAGAGAGCATTTTGCATATGGCTATACATTAAGTACAGAATATTCAGCGCAAACAGAAAAAAATTGTTTAAAATTATACAAAGGCGGAATGCTAGCTGGACACTTAAAGGTTATTTATAAACCCTCCAAATCATGTAAAGCAATAAAAATTCGTGCAGCGCAAACACAGTCTCTCATTATTATAATAAATGAACAGTCTCTTATACTGCTGCTCTCAATCCAAGAATCCCATTGGGGTGAAAAACTTCATAAAGCATGCAGGTTAGCAAATCGTGGATCCTGTCACCACCGACACTCAGAGCCTCTCACCTCCTTGCTGCGACCTATACGGGTCATACAGCATAATATAAATCTCCCCAGATGGGAACTGCTGAACCGATCACACTCCAGATGTCCCGACTGCTCATCAAAGCATATAGTCCTCAATAGTATGCAGAGAGAAAGGGAACAAAGACATCTAGTGCTCTCTGTTTATATATCAATCCGTTTATTCAAAGATAAAATTGGTTACTCACATTGTTATGCACCTCCACTGGTGCTAGTATCCAAACATGCAGACAAACAATCCTAAGACAGCGGTAAGGGTGATGACCAACGCGGCTTAAACTCCGTACTGGTTACGTCCTGTGGGCGGGACTTCATCAGCGCTGATGTGTCGGTGGTGGCAGGATCCACGATTTGCTCACCTGCATGCTTTATGAAGTTTTTCACCTTTTTCTCACCCCAATGGGATTCTTGGATTGAGAGCAGCAGTATAAGAGACTGTTCATTTATTATAATAATGAGAGACTGTTTGTGCTGCACTAATTTTTATTGCTTCATATGGCTATACATCTCTGAATGGTATATACGGAGATTAAAAAGAGCAGTTAGTAATCTGACACCTGCAATTACCCAGAGGTGGTGTTAAGAGAAGTTTGAGTCCAGCCCAGAGGATAATACACTGCTCAAAAAAATTAAAGGAACACTTTTTAATCAGAGTATAGCATCAAGTCAGTTAAACCCCTGGGATATTGACCTGGTCAGTTAAGTAGCAGAGGGGGTTGTTAATCCATTTCAGCTGTTTTGGTGTTCATTAAATTAACAGGTACACTAGATGGATAACAATGAGAAAACCTCCAAAACAGGAATGGTTTTAAAGGTGGAGGCCACTGACTTTTTTCCCTTCTCATCGTTTGTTTTTCACTAGTTTTGCATTTGGCTAGGGTCAGTGTCACTACTGATAGCATGAGGCAATACCTGGACCCTATAGAGGTTGCACAGGCAGTCCAATGCCTCCAGGATGGCACATAGATACGTGCCATTGCCAGGTGGTTTGTTTTGTCTCCCCACATGAAGGAGAATCCAGGAGACACAGTTACTCTAGGACAGTGGTTCTCAACCCTGTCCTCAAGTACCCCCAACAGGTCATGTTTTGGGAATTTCTCTTAGATAAAATAGCTGTCCAAAATATCAAGCCATTGACTCTGATTTAAAGCACCAGTGCAAGATAAAGGAAAACCTGCAAACGTGGCCTGTTGGGGGTACTTGAGGACAGGGTTGAGAACAACTGCTCTAGGAGAGCTGGACTGGGCCATAGAAGGGCCTTAACCCATCAGCATGACTGCTATTCGGTATTAGGGAAATCTTTGGACCCATGGTCAGACCCTATGCTGTTGCAGTGGGTCCTGGGTTCCTCCTGCTGCACAATGACCGGCCTCATGTGGCAGGAATATGCAGCCAGTTCCTGGAGGATGAAGGAATTGATATTATTGAATGGCCCCCACGCTCACCTGAC
Organism: Glandirana rugosa; assembly: GCA_018402905.1. Taxonomy (NCBI): domain Eukaryota; kingdom Metazoa; phylum Chordata; class Amphibia; order Anura; family Ranidae; genus Glandirana; species Glandirana rugosa. Next base: position 1,311,670 of record BLSH010059482.1, on the reverse strand, counting down.
CTAAATCCAATAGAGCACCTCTGGGACATGTTTCGGTCTGACACCGACAGGTTGAACCTCAGTCAGTTTAGGAGCTCAGTGATGCCCTGGTCCAGATCTGGGAGGAAATACCCAAGGACACCATTCATCATCTCAGACGTTGTCAGGCCTGCATACAACTGAATACCATTTTGAGTTGCTGCAAAATGGACTAGCCTGCTGCATCATTTTTTTCACTTTGATTTTCAGGGTGTCTTTGAATTCAGCCATCTAGGTTGAGAATTTAAATTTCTATCACACCATGTAGCATCAGTTCATTCCTAACACATTACCCAGTCCATATCAGTATAGATATCCAGCATGATTTTTTTTCCCCATTGAGATCTGATGTGTTTTCAAAGTGTTCCTTTAATTTTTTTTTTGAGCAGTGTATAAAGCATTTTCCTGGCTCTGCCCCATGGCAGCACAACCTTGGGTCAACCCCGCCCCCTTGACCCCGTATAGGACATCCCTGAATAGAGTATAAAAGGACAGCAGTACCTGGAGACGATGTTCTTATCCTGTCCTTGCTCCGGATGTCCTGATTTCCTGCCGTCTGTCCCTGCGGTGGAAGGTCCCTGTTAAGGGGGTAAAGCCCTCGGATGGTGACGCTCCTGGTGCCGGTGGTAGCGCTGGCATAAACTGCCATCAGTCGCGCGTGAAGCAGCCACCCTGGGCTTCTATCTGGTATGCCTGTGTGGGTGATTAGGTAGGCTTCAGTAGCCATCATAGGGATCCGGGCGCCGCTGCTTTCCACTCTCCTCCACTTCTGGGTTCTGCGTTCCACCCGGCTGGCGCGCCTGTATGACGTCACAGCATCTTCCCTGATTGGCCGAGCGGGCGCAGCTGTGATTGGTGCGCCGCCTGGCTGTGCCTGATTGGCCGGCGGGGGGGCGGCGGTTTTAAATCCAGGGAAGAGCGTTTCCTTCCCTGTGGCTGCCAGCTGATCAGGACGTGTTCTCGGTAAGTGGGGGAGAGGATGGGGTGGCTGGAACTTTGTATCTGTGTCCCTTGTATGTACTGATATGGCACCTTTCCCTGCAGCTTCCTCTGGCAGTCTCCCTGCATATTGTGGCTGCTGGTGAGTGAGGGATGCATAAGGGAGAAAGGAGGATGAATAGTATGGACTGTATGTGGAAGGTTTTTCTAGAGAGTTCGGCTTCTAATGGACAACAAGACAGCAGTGTCTTATGTAGCGAAGCAGGGGGGGCGACAAGGAGCCTGTCCCTTCTTCAGGTGACGGCCGAGATATTCAGTTTTGCCGAGATTCACCTGGCGGATCTGTCAGCAGTCTATCTCCCCGGGGTTCAGAATTCCATGGCCGATTTCCTGAGTCGCACGTTCTCCCACAACTCAGAGTGGATGCTAAATCCGAAATACCTGGGGCAAATCTTCAGGCAATGGGGGATACCCGATGTGGATCTGATGGCAACTCCAACCAATCGTCAGGTGCCACGATTCTTTTCCCGATACTATTGCCCTCAGGCCCTGGGGCAGTATGCACTGTCTCAGAGATGGAGCTTCAACCTAGTCTACTTATTCCCTCCCACAGCGGATGCGGATAGTTCACTTTTTCACCTCACCCTGAAGCTTGTGTTCCTCACTGCCGTGGTTTCAGCAAGGCGTGTGTCGGAGGTGGCAGCTTTTTCCTGCAAAGAGCCATACTGCACATTCTTTCCGGATGGGGTCGTGTTGAGGCCCTCTCCAAAGTTCTTGCCGAAAGTATCTACGCAATTTCATTTCAACTGGCAGTCGGTGCTTCCTGTTCTTCCTCCTGCAGCAGGCGATTCGGAGGACTCGGCCCTGCAGGGTTTGGATCTCAAATCCGTTCTACAGACGTATTTGCTAAGGACGAGTCCATTCAGGAAGTCGGAGGCTCTCTTCGTATACCCATCTGGCTCCAGGAAAGGCATGCCAGCATCCTCCAGTCATTTCTTCATGGGTGGTAAAAGCAATCCAGACAACATACTCCCTCGAAGGCCTCTCCCCTCCACAGGAGATCAATGTGCATTCAACCAGGGCGGTCTCATCCTCCTGGGCAGCCTAGTGTAAGGTGCCGGCAGACAAAATTTGTAAAGCTGCAAGTTGGAGTTCTCCGAATACGTTCATCAAGCATTACAAGCTAGATGTCGCTTCCCATTCCAATGCCTTGGGGACTTCGGTGTTATCCTCTGTTTTTTCTGGATGTCAATTTTTTTCTGAGCAGCACCTGGTGTCTATTCTTGAGATTTATCTTGCCCTCCCATATTGTATGCTAGTTAGGTCCCAAGGTCGTGCTGACATGGGGCTGAGCCAGGAAACCGGAAAATTGTTATCAAATACTTACCATAATTTTCCTTTCCTGGCTCTGCCCCATGGCAGCATATACCCACCCTGGGCCGTCGCAAGCTAGTTACAGAACATCGTCTCCAGGTACTGCTGTCCTTTTATACTCTATTCAGGGATGTCCTATACGGGGTCAAGGGGGCAGGGTTGACCCAAGGTCGTGCTGCCATGGGGCAGAGCCAGGAAAGGAAAATTACGGTAAGTATCTGATAACAATTTTCCGTTATTTGACCTCATTACCTTTGGCAAGGTCAAACTTCGAGGGGAGCATTCAATGTGCACATTGGGTGGATGCACGTATGGCACTTGAATTTCAAGACTTAAGATACTTTTCTAGGTTTATCACATGGACTGTTTAGCATGGACTTTATAGTAACAGTGAAACGCAATCATATATATTGTATTTTTCTTTTTTTTTTTGCAGTAACTTTTATACTTAGAATGTGCTTATTGTCCTGTTTACACTATTCATAAAATCACACTGAATTTAGGATTGGTGGTATCCAAAAAAAAGAAAAGAAAGCGCACACACACACACACACACACACACACACACACACACACACACACACACACACACACACACACACCAGCAACAGTCAATGCAAACTAACCTTTTTTTCCCCTGCCACAGCAAGTCAGTCAAAAACAAGCAGTGCTGGTAGCAATCAATCAGCTTTTGTTGCAACTCCGATTCAGTGACTGATTCAATAGCTTTGTTTAATCGAACATCGATCATTTATTTTTAATTGCTCCATCACCATTTTCTAATTTTCTTACCAACAACTGTGTAATGCAATGACCATCATGATTGGACACAAATTGGATAGGCTTTTTGTCCTCATCTCACAAAATTTTGGCAAATCTAAACCTGGCAACTAAGATTGCTATCCAATAGCAACACATATGGCCACCTTAAAGGGTATGTAAACCCTAACAATGAACGGCCCTTATTTGGTCCCTCAATCTGTTAAATATACTATTAAAATCATTTTGTTAAATCACTTTAATTGCAAAAATTCTAGCAAGATCAAAAAGGTATTTTTTTGCAAGTGGACAACTGCCCATGTTCTCTGCTGCCCCCACACATATGGACGGGTAAGTTGCAATATATTACATTTTTTATTTTTGGGTTTAAATACACCTTAACTGAAAAGGCTGAACTATGACCCCCCCCATTTTGAACCAACATCATCACAATAAGCTTTTTATACTCTAATACAATCTCCTTTGGGCTTACCAATAACTATGTAGTATGAAGGTCAATAAAGGGAAGACATCACACAACAGTTTTGGAAAATCTAAAGAAGACTGTGGAAACAAATTATATTGTGGCCAAGTTTATATATGTGCCTCCCGACAGTTATTCATGCCAAAAATTTGATGCAGAAACAATCAGATCTATGCAACATATTCATAGAAAATTCAAGGGTTACAACTTGCCAAAAAATAGGAGCTGTTTACACACATATGCATTCTCATAATCAAAGACTAAATGATAAAAGTTGTTAACAAACGAACAGTGTTTAAAATCTGTAATGTAAGATAAAAAATAAAATAAAAAAACAAAAACACAATATCGCAATGCAGTTAAAAATAATTTTATAGACGAATGTGACTGCAAATCGTCATCAAGAAGGCTGCACTCCAGTACAGCACCACGTTTTACTTGCACAGAATCTTTACCTGGCAAGCCTTTGAATGTTTCCTTAATATTTTAATACAGCATGGAGAGGGAACAATGACATTGAGAAACAAGAAATCAAACAGAGTCCAATAAACTAAAGATAACAGGGAAAAAGTCCTTAAAAGAGCTGGCCTAAATAAGGGTTAAGGGGAGGGGGTGCTAAAGAAGTTTAGCTTGGTATAGGATGTTCTCTTTATTGCTTTATTTTGCTCAACTTGCTTCCATTCGTAGTTTCTTTCTGCTTTGAGGTTCTTCTGGTTCTGACTCTGAGCTGGAATCAGATCCTCCATCAAAGGCTGATATGGCACTGCCATTGGGATTGGTGTAAAGACTGCTGTCAGAGGAAGAATAGCTGGACTGAAGCCTTGAGTTTGATTTTGCTTTCTCCAGCGCACGAACTGCAACACAAAATAAAAATATTTGTTAATATCAAAGTTTTCAGAACATACCTATAATGAAAATAAATCCGGTCGAGAAAATTCCTGAAAAAGGGACAATAGAAATCAAATAACCTGAGACAAACTAAAGAACAAAGAGTTACAGTAACAAG
>BLSH010059482.1:1269955-1303795 GCA_018402905.1 Glandirana rugosa | reverse complement strand
AATGCCTGAGTAATCTTGTGGTCTATGGACCTCAAGTCGCATCAAAGTCGGACCAAAGTAGTGCAGGGACTACTTTGAAGTTGCACAGATATGAATGGTAGTCATTGGAAATCATGGGGCACGACTTGTCATGTGACTTTGCAGTCCCAAGTCACAGTACAAGTCGCACAAAGTGTGAAAGGGGCCTTAACTCCATTCCATTCAAATGATCTTCACCAGGGGATAAATATTGGTGGTATGGTCTGAAATACAAATAGATACATGTCAAAACATTTGAACAAATGATATCCATAGGAACTACAACATAACATACTACATATAAACTTACAAAATCTAAATCAGAGATATTGGAGTGGGTGTGGCTGCCAATTTGAAACACATATCTAAACTTGAGCACAGAGGATGCCAAAAAAAAAAAAAAAAAAAAAAAAAAAAAAAAAAAAAAAAAAAAAAAAAAAAAAGATTTATTTCTATTTTGATTTGTGGGAGGTCCTTTTTTTGGAGTTTTGTGCTCCTCAAGTTTCGATATATGCATTTCACATTGGCAACCACACCCACTCAAATATCTGATTTTGATTAAGTAAGTTTATATGTAGTATGTTATGTTGTAGTAATTATGAATATTACTTGCTCAAATGTTTGGACATTTATCCATTTATGTTTCGGACCATACCACCTATATTTTATCCCCCTGATGAAGATCATTTGAATCAAAATGCATTGGGGTTAACGGTTATTTGTGACGGGCTATTTTGCTGTCAGGGTGGTGCTTGTAATTTGTATCAGACTAAAATGGTTGTTTTTATAATTATATATGTGGTTTTTAAATGCTTTGTTCTAAAATAAAAATGTGTAATTTTATGGATTTATGTCCATAAAATGCCGAAAAAAAAAATTTCATCCTCCTACTACATATGGATTCTAAATAAAATATATAATTCTATTGAACAGTTTTTAATTTAGGGCAACCTGCTGGACAAGTAAAATCTTGTCATTGTTCACATCAGGAAATTATAAATCTCTTAACCACTTCAGCTCTGGAAGATTTGGCACCCTTCAAAACCAGGTCATTTTTTGCTATTCGGCACTGCGCTACCTTAACCACTTCAAGTAAATCGACATACTTGTATGTCGGTCGGGAGAAGTCGATGTATTGGGGTATAGCCTGCAGCTACAGGCTATAGCACGGTACCCTTTTTCAGAGCAGGCGGTCGGCTATCTGGTGATAACGACCGATCCAGCTTGGCAGCCGCTTGGCCGTTTTCCCAGGCAGCGGGAGGGGACACCCCTCCTCCCGCTGCTGGGGACACACCCCCCTCCCACTACTCTTCCAATTGGGAGAGCGCAGCTTTCATCCGGCGCATCCACCAGTTACTAGGGGTCCCGAACGGAATCGGCTCCAAATTGGGTCTCCTTTGTGAAATTCCGAAAGCACAGATTTTAAAAAAAAGGGACAGAATTCAGAATCGCCAATTCTGGCAATCTGAATGCTTTTAAGTGCAAAGGAGTGATTAGGGGTCTTTGCCATCCATATAGAATACCTGTCACTGACTATTACTGTCGCAAGGGATGTGTACATTCCTTGTGACCGCAATAAAATAATTCCGTGGACAATCTGACACTAACAGACATTGGGGGGAAATTACTGACTGCCACTGACATCACCAGTGCCATTAATACAGTGATCGGGGCTAAAAATATACACCGCCACTGTACTAATGACACTGGCTGGGAAGGGGTTAAAATCTATGGTGATTAAGGGGTTAAATATGTGCCTAACTTTGTGTAGTGTGTGTAAAGTGTGCTGCTTTTTGCTAATGATCTCTTAGTTCAGGATGAGAAACTTACAGATCGCTCCTTGTGCACAGAGCTCTCAGTTGTGAATGTACGCAGCCGATCAGCACATCCTGGCCGTTAATCATTGGCCGGGACTTGCTGACAGGCTTCCACAGTGTATAAATCACAGCGGGAGGTGCCCGGAGGGGCGTGAGCGCTAAACCCAGAAGTGGGCAGCAATGTACCAGTACGTCACTTTGCCTACAGCGGCCACTCATCCACAGTACAACGTGGGCGGTCCGTTAAGTGGTTAAAAGAAAACTGGGGTAAAAAAAAAAATCCACACGATTTACTGAAATTTACCAGCTTGGCAGCATTGTCGCTGAAGCCAAAGCGCAGATTTAGATGGGTGCTACATGTATCAGTGAAAACAAACTATATTCTGTATGTAAACTATACTCAAGAGCTAATGTCCGATTTCATCAGCTTGCCATCAAACAAATAGGTGCCCATCTTGGCAAGTTTTGTCCCTATAGCTATTATGATGTTAGGCTAAAGTATGTATAAATAGTTTTTTTATATAATTGGGAAGGATTAGCACTCCTTTTTATGTCTGTGTTTTCGCTGGGGATCTTCTTCACTTCTCCTGGTGACCACCATCACCAAAACAGAAACGGATGGGAAATCCCAAATGTTACAGTTTTCACCAGAAAAGAAGGCAAAAGGAAATATTTCATCAAGCACACCTCTCTGAGCAACCATTGTCTATACTTTGTAGAGAATTCTTCTCACTTCCTGCTCTATCTTTAGGATAGGAAGCGGAGGTAAATCTTCACAATCAGACAAAGACAGTCAACAATAAATTGACAGGTTTTAGCCCTTCCCTACTCAATCCAAAAGTTTAGAAAGGAAAAAAAAAAAAATAAATAAAAATTATATATATGTATGTGACAGATATATATATACACACTATATTGTCAAAAGTATTGCGACGCCTGACTTTACACACATCCCAGTCTAAGTCCGTAGGGTTTACTATAGAGTTGGGCCACCCTTTGCAGCTATATAACAGCTTCAACTCTTCTGGGAAGGCTGTCCACAAGGTTTAGGAGTGTGTCTATGGGAATGTTTGACCATTCTCCCAGAAGTACCATTTGTGAGGTCAGGCACTGATGTGAACGAGAAGGCCTGGCTTGCAGTCTCCGCTCAAATTCATCCCAAAGGTGTTCTATCGGGTTGAGGTCAGGACTATGCAGGCCAATCAAGTTTCTCCACCCCAAACTCGATCATCCATGTCTTTATGGACCTTGCTTTGTGCAAATCATTTCATGGAGGGGAGTTATGGTGTGGGGTTGCTTTTCAGGGGTTAGGCTTGGCCCCTTAGTTCCAGTGAAGGGAACTTTTAGGGCATCAGCATACCAATACATTTTGGACAATTTCATGCTCCCAACTTGTAGGAACAGTTTGGGGATTGCCCCTTCCTGTTCCAACATGACTGCTCACCAGTGCACAAAGCAAGGTCCATGAAGACATGCATGAGCGTGTCTGGGATGAAGGAACTTGACTGTCCTGAGCTCAATCCGATAGAACATCCTTGGGATGAATTTGAGCGGAGACTGCGAGGCAGGCCTGATCAAACATCAGTGCCTGACCTCACAAACGCGCTTCTGGAAGAATGGTCAAACATTCCTATATATATTGAATATATCTGAGTAGAGCCGATTTATATGTAGCTAAAGAAAAAAAAAAAAAAAAGAAAAAAAAAGGAAGATGTTTTAGACAGGGTTTAATTTTTATTTATTCAATTTTGGGAATTTATGTAGCAGTGTTAGACTGAAGATAATCTGAATTCTGCCTGCAATCAAAATCTGGTTGAGTCAAAGCTGTTGTCGATAAAATCTACTAATATATAACCCTAGGAAACATCAGCAATAAAGCCAGTAAAATGTTTTAGCGTTATATGGGATACCCTAAAACATATTACTATTAATAGGGGGTTCCTCCCCATTACATATGGGAGAAAAGTTTCTAGTCAATTCCTCTAAGGGTTATTGCTAGTAATAAAGCTTATGTAGTCCCAAAAACCGCAGAGGTTAAGACATTGGATGTGGGAAACTTTAAACCAATAGGTCGAACGTATAAATTGGTAAATTATGTAAAAGGGAGATTAATAGCTCATTCACACCATGTCCGTTGAGCTGTGTTGCTCTTCACACAGGCTAGGGAACATAGAAAAGAATTGTTTTCTATATGCTAGGTTTACGGCCATAACAATGATGAGGTGTGAACCAGGGAGATAGCACAACTGGCCCAAGGTGTAAACCAGCTTGCCTTTTTAGTGATGCATTTAAAAGCATTTAGGGCAGGCTGTACCTGCAACAGTGCAGACAATGCAAATGGGGCAGCTTTTCTGTGGCTATAGCAATCCTTATTAATGTTAAAAAGATAAGCTGCTACCATGTCATGGCCCCATTTCCTAACATTTCAAACATTAATTCTTTGCACATATCGGCCTTAAAAAGACCAGCATGAAAGACCTATTTAATCCCTTCCTGCTCAGCCCCGGTATACGCTTACTGTATGCCTGGGGGGGCGGGAAGGATTGGCAGTCAGATGACCAATGTGATTGGCTTTCACGATTGGGAACTGGTCCCGACACCTACTGATCGTTACTGTCCTTCACAGCTTGGTCTCCGTGCTGGAAGCGTGCTCTCAGCACAGAAACATTAGCTGCCCAGTGACACACATTGCAGCATGTGTTATACAAGCAGCAACAGGTTAAGGGACAAATCGAGCATAAGCTTAATACAAAGTATTTACAATTGTGTGTGTATATTTATTTTAAGCCTCAAGTAAACTCACCTTTTCCCCTTGGAGTGAAGGTACTGAGTCTCTTAGACTGTGGAAACTGTCCTTGATATGGTCCCTGCGTTTACGTTCTAGCGCATTGTGATGTGCTCTTTTGTCCGCCTACAAAAAAAAAAAAAAAAAAAGTTAAGATTGATTTAATAATAGGATAATTCCCTGGAAAAAAATGTTCTATTTATAGAAACGACTAGATGGCACATAATATTGCATTGGAACCATATCAAAAACATACTACCCATACTATAGAGTAACAATTCTATTGTAATCTTGTATAGAGACAACAATAACAAAATACCTACAGTCTTGAATTTCTGGAGTATCAAAATAATGGCTGAGCAGCTTCACAGAATGCCTAAGAAACTTCTGAAAGGCTGCATGTGCTAAACCTGTTAAATTATTTTACTAAAATAAAGAATTTTCTTGTTATGAATAAGGCCCCTTCCACATGAGAAACCTACTTGTGTGTCCTGTCCGTTATTCAGGCGGATCCAAGCAGGCCACCCATTAACTTCTATGGGCAGTCCGATGTCAGCGGAGATGTGTTCGCAGACACCCGTCTGCCATCCGATCCATCAAGATCCGCTCAAAATGGACGTATGGGCAATGTTTGCCATCCGTCCAGCGGATCGGATGAAAATGGACAGACGGATTCCGTTTTCATCCAATCTGCCATTGGTCTGTCCCTGCACAGAGAGCAGAGATGTCATCCGCCGGCTCAGCAGAGATCAACGGTGCGATCTCCCACAGAGCAGATCCGCCCCATGTGAAAAGGTGGCTCAAGTTCTTACACAATCAAGAAGTGTTACTAATGTTGCAGGATGCTGTGCTATAATCACAAATGGGATCAGGCTGCCAATGGCAGTAGTGCTGGGTTTGCTGTTTTTCTAAGTAATCTCTGGAACATAAATACCCGTTTATCCTGCCAAAAGAATCATTGGTTAAGTTGAGGTTCTTCCATCCTTCCAGTGCAGCAATGCCAACAGTTTCTCAGACTGTCAATGCATTGCTCTATCTGCAGGAGATTAGGGATATAAAAGCCATTCTCAGTATCCCCCCAACAGAGCTAATGGTTCTATGTTAAGAATACCCTTATGAAAAATATCAGATCAAGAATTTAAAATAATTTCAAATTGTGTGCTCAGAGTACAACAGAAAATTGTTTAGTGCTTGTTCGAACGTATCTTGAGTGATGCGATTTTCAGCCTACTCATTTTAATGAGCTATAATCGCACTGGATCATACCAAAAGTAGTGCATGGGCTACTTTTAAAAACACACTGCATCCGGATTGCATGGTACTACAGTACCATGCGATCTGCGATTGCTAAGGGTATTAATAGATGTCTAATGACACCCCAGATTGTGGGTTTCCAGCACCGCGTTCCAGTGTAAACGGGTAACTGATACCTGCTATGTATTTATATGCATGTTGCATATATCTATTCGAAAAAGCTTATGTGTGGGCCCTGAAACATTAGTATTTGACAAAAAGGTTCACTTTTTAAAACAGTTATTCTACTAGAGTACTAACAATGCAATGGATTGCATTACAACCAAAGGACATCCCTATGTATTTTGTTTATTCTAGTCATGTTTGGGGGCTTCCTCCTAAAATCAAAATATCAGAGTTGGGTTGCACAGGTCTGATGCCTATTGGCTCACATCTGAATAGTCTGTAGGAAACAAAAGCCTTGAAATTATATTTCAATATCTAAATTTATATACTGCTAAGAAAACCCAAATGGAAAGTCCAAGAGGCAAACTCAACAGCACTAGACAAAATGCAGTAGAACCAGAAGAAAGACGTGTGCACCACATGGTATGTGGCGAGACCTATACAAATTAATCTTCATAGGCATGGAATCTGCACACATGACCACATCAGCAAGATTTAGACACTGAGCCAGTGCGTCGATCGGGGGTTCGGGCTTGTCCCTCGGACAAGCCCAACCCCAATCACGGTAAAGAGCCAATCATATTGGCTCTTTACCACGTGACCGGCTGTGTCCAATCACAACTGGTTACAGAATGACGAGAATCCGCGGTAACGAGCGGTTACCGGGTTCTCCTCTTCACACACCGATCGTGTGTGAGGAGGAGATAGCGGTAGCTCGTTACTGTTTACTGTGTGCACCAATCACACTGATTGCCCCCCAATAAAGAATACCTGTCACCACCCCATCAGAGTACCTGTCACCTGCCCATCAAAGTACCCGAGTACCTGTCACCAGCCCATCAAAGTACCCGAGTACCTGTCACCAGCCCATCAAAGTACCCGAGTACCTGTCACCAGCCCATCAAAGTACCCGAGTACCTGTCGCCATCCCATCAAAGTACCCAAGTACCTGTCACCTGCCCATCCAAGTACCCGTGTACCTGTAGCTAGCCCATTAAAGTACCTTCGTACCAGTCACCTGCCCATCAGAGTACCCGACACCAGCCCATCAGAGTACCAGAGTACCTGTCACCAGCCCATCAGAGTACCAGAGCACGTCACCAACCCATCAGAGTATCCGAGTACCTATCACCAGCTCATCTGAGTACCTGTCACTAGCCCATCTGCGTACCCTAGTACCTGTCACTAGCCCATCTGAGTACCCGAGTACCTGTCACTAGCCCATCTGAGTACCAGAGTACCTGTCACTAGCCAATCTGCGTACCCTAGTACCTGTCACTAGCCCATCTGAGTACCCAAGTACCTGTCACTAGCCCATCTGAGTACCCGAGTACCTGTCACTAGCCCATCTGAGTACCCGAGTACCTGTCACTAGCCAATCTGCGTACCCTAGTACCTGTCACTAGCCCACCTGAGTACCCAAGTACCTGTCACTAGCCCATCTGAGTACCCGAGTACCTGTCACCAGCCCAGAGTACCCGAGTACCTTTTACCAGCCCATCAGAGTACCCGAGTACCTTTTACTAATCCATCAGAGTACCCGAGTACCTATCTGCAGCCCATAAGAGTACCCAAGTATGTATCTGCAGCCCATGCCTCAAAATATACACTGGGGTGTTTGCTTTCCAAAATGGGGTCATTTTGTGGGTAATTCCGCTGTCCTGGGGCTCCAGGACCTTCAAAAGCGTGATAGGTAGGAATGAAATTAGATGTGTAATTTATGCTCCTAGAACGCCTGAAGGTACTACTTCAATGATGGACCTTTCTATGTGGCCGGGCTGTGTAAAAGTCTCACACATGTGGTATCGCCATACTCGGGACGAGTAGCAGAATATATTTTGGGGTTTTTTTTTGCTATGTACATGATAGGTGTTAGAAATATCATATAAATTGACAACTTTGTGTAAAAAAAAGTTTTCATTTTCTTTCCATGTTTTTCGAAGACTCGTGGAAAAAAATGAACCCTACAAAAGACTCATGGAATATACGTTGGGGTGTTTGCGTTTCAAAATGGGGTCATTTTGTGGGTAATTCCACTGTCCTGGTGCTCCAGGACCTTCAAAAGTGTAATAGGTCATTAGGATATTTTATGTATAATTTATGCTCCTAGAACGCATGATGGTGCTCCCTGCATGTTGGCCCTCTCTTATGTGGTCAGGCTGTGTAAAAGTCTCACACGTGGTATCGCCAGAATGTATTTTGGGGTGTAATTTTTGCTATGTACATGCTATGTGTTAGAAATATCGTATAAATAGACCATTTTGTGTAAAAATAAGAGTTTTTATCTTCTTTCCGCGCTTCTTTCCATGCTGTGTGAGAAATAACTTAACAATTTTGTGTAAAAAAAATAAATTCTTCATTTTGCAAAGAATAGTGGGAAAAAAAATACAAATTAAAAAAAAACTCACCATGCCCCTTACTAAATACATTGGAATGTCTACTTTCCAAAAAGGGGTCATTTGGGGGGGTATTTGTACTTTCCTGGCTCGTTCGGGTCTCAAGAAATGATAGGTGGTCAGTACATCAGGTGTGATCAATTTTCAATGATTTGCACCATATCTTGTAGACGCTATAACTTTCAGAGAATAAATATCCACGAATTTGGGTTATTTTTACCAAAGATATGTAGCAGTATAAATTATGGCCCAAATTTATGAAGAAAAACGACTTTTTTGCTAAATTTTTCAATACAAACTAAAAAAAAGTTGTTTTTTTTTAAAATTTCCTCTAATTTTTTGCTTATATTGAAAAAAATAAAAAACCCAGCAGTGATTATATACCACCAAAAGAAAGCTCTATTTCTGAGAAAAAAATGACAAAAATTTTGTTTGGGTACAGTGTAGCATGAATGAGTAATTGTCATTTAAAGCGTGAGAGCGCTGAAAGCTGAAAATTGGTCTGGGAAGGAAGGGGGTGTAAGTGTCCTGTATGGAAGTGGTTAACCTATCGTTTTCAGCAGCTGATGTACTTATGCAGAGCAAAACTATACCTTCTGAGAGGTGGGGAGAATGTGGCAGGTTGCCACTTGCTAAAGAATCCCTGTCTGTTATAACAAAAATGATTCTGGTATCAAAAAGGATAATTACCTTTTTAGTGGACCCCGAAACAGCCCTATCCTAATCCATGCAGTGCATCTCCTGGACTTTTTTTTTTAAATTGTGACTTTGTAGAACTAAAAATATTTTTTAGTTTAGACCACATCTCCAGAAATTGGTCCCTGAAATCCAAACTGCCTCCAAGATGGAGATATCAGGTTTTAAGGTATATATAAAAAAAAAAAAAAAAAAAAAAAAAAAAACTACAGTACCTCTGCTCTTGACATATAAACTAGGATCTGTGAATCGAAGGGGCAGTGCTATCAATCATCCACCTGTCCTCCATGAAAGCTCCTGACAGCCCTTTAGTTGTATTAACCAGAGGATTATGGCAGCGGGTTGGGGGGTTTAAGACTTTAGAATTCTCCTAAAAGAAGAACCAGCACAAGGGACACAATACAGGTCTCCAACTCTTTCCAGTTATGTGTCTCAGTTGACATGGTTGGCTATATGTCAAGTGGAATGCAGTATGTGCCACTCTGTTCTCTATCATCAAATGTCGATACCACTGTTCACCATGGTCAAAGAAAAATATGTAAAATAGACACCCGAGTAAATCTATATAGTTTGTATTGCTGGGATTGCGCTATATCAATGCCGCTCCAGCAGGCAAACTCACCCTCGTATAGGGTGTGGTTCCAAGGAAAAAAAGGGGGGTAGCAAAAAACAAACACTCGTGAAAGATCACAAAAGATACCTTGCTGGAACCACTCTGCCATAAAAACACTCTTTATTGAAAAACTATTAAAAAATACACATAGTGCAAGAAATCACCATATGTACAACAATTTAAAAATGACAACGTTGTCAATAGCAACTGAGGAATGGCCGACCTCACTCAAATAACCTCCATACACACTTGCATACACCACCATAGATCAAATATTCTTCCATCAACTGAATAAAGGTGCTGAAACAGTTAGATGCTGTAATAGAGCTCTCTCTTACAAGTCCAGAATCAGTTTGGAGAGTAAGGGCATGAAGTAGGATATGAAGATGGTAAACCCCAGGTTGTACAATCCGCTAGTAAGGTAGGTGCAAAGGGCTAAATGATACAGGTAATGGTGACCTGCCATCTGAGTAATAACCTACTCCTATGCAGGGATGCAGTCACTTACAGAGGAGTCAATTGCACTGAGACGCATGGGACAAAAGTCTGTGCTTGCCGACTGGGCAAAAATTGTAATAGTCCTGGTGGACTGTAGTAATGACAGTCCGTAGGCACAGTAGTATGGATGGATTGCTGCGGACCACTGGGCTGCAAAAGGACTGAACAGGGGGATATGTGGCATTCGCCACGGCTCACCTGTAGAGGCTGCAGGTTCCAGAATTAGGTTGGGCTGGTATACAGGGATAGCCGGTCCACCCAGGCTGTGTGTCCGACGTGTAGAGTCCCGATGCTTCAAAAGGTATCCCACGGTCACATACGAGCTAGTAGCGGTGAGTCGGCCGTGTGGGGGTGGAGTGGGTCAGCCCAGACAACCCAGGTGGCGATGGTGACGTTACTCTGACGTGTTTTGTCCACCAATCACCGGACTTTCTCAAAGCGAGGAGGGGCCGAGGGGAGCATCCTTAACCACTTCCTTACTGGGCACTTAAACCCCCCTCCTGCCCAGACCAATTTTAAGCTTTCAGCGCTGTCGCATTTTGAATGACAATTGCGCGGTCGTGCGACGTTGTACCCAAACA
This sequence comes from Glandirana rugosa, assembly GCA_018402905.1. NCBI lineage: Eukaryota > Metazoa > Chordata > Amphibia > Anura > Ranidae > Glandirana > Glandirana rugosa. Next base: position 1,292,972 of record BLSH010059482.1, on the reverse strand, counting down.
AAAATTTTATCATTTTTTCCCCACAAATAGAGCTTTCTTTTGGTGGTATTTGATCACCTCTGCGGTTTTTATTTTTTGCGCTATAAACAAAGAGCGATGATTTTTAAAAAAGAACAATATTTTTTACTTTTTTGCTATAATAAATATCCAAAAAAAAAAAAAATATAAAAAAGAAAATTATTCATCAGTTTTGGCCAATATATATTCTACATATTTTTGGTAAAAAAAAAAAAAAACGCAATCGGTGTATTTTGATTGATTTGCGCAAAAGCAATTGCGTCTACAAACTATGGGAATAGATTTATGGCGTTTTTACTATTTTTTTTTTCACTAGTAATGGCGGTGATCTGCGATTTTTATTGGGACTGCGATATTGCGTCAGACGTTTTTGACACATTTTTGGGACCAATGACATTTATACAGCATTCAGAAATTTAAATGTCCACTGATTACTGTATAAATGTCATTGGCAGTGAAGGGGTTAACCTGCAGGAGGCAGCGAAGAGGTTAACAATGTTCCCTGGGTGTGTTCTAACTCTGGGGGGGGGGGGGGCGGGGCTGGTCGGGACATAGCAGATCTAACTGATCCCAGTGACAGGGATCAGTAGATCTGTTATGTCCCATTCAAAGAACGGAGAACCGCCGTGTTTACATCGGCGGGTCCCCGTTCTGAGGCTGCTACAAGTGATCGGCGGGTCTTGGGCGGACATAGAGTCCGCCCGACCCGTGGGCACGCCCACGCAGCGTGCGGCGGCTGCGAGAGCGCGCGGGGAGTGCACACGAGGCAGGACGTCTTTCGGCTATAGCGCGGTTCTGTACCGGTTAAATAATGTTAAGCATCAGGCTGTAATTGCCTCTAATGTCCACAGGAGGTCCTCAAAAGCCTTGCACCATCCCATTGTACACCAACACACATGCTTAGAGATGAACATACAAAAAAAAAAAAACCATGGGGCCATCCTCTCTTCCCACATAAACCCTCCACATAGCATAGCTCAGCAGTTTGTAAACAAGCCGTACCAAAAACAGAGCAGAGGGGCGGGTGCTGCATCTGTCAGTCAACTCAGAGAAAAGGATTTTACGGTAAGTTTAAATAAAACCCCTTTTTCTCCTACGCTCACTGACAGACGCAGCTCTTCATTGATTTGTGGGGATGTCCCAAAGCTGTGTCAAAAAAGAGGGGCGGGTAAACGATAACAACTGTACCCAACAGAACCTCTAAGGAGGCGCCAGACGTGCCTACACTGCCGCATGCAAAACTTTGCGGTCAAAAGCAGCATCCGAAGATGCGAACACATCAACCTTATAAAACTTAGTGAAAGTGTGCACCGAGGCCCAAGTGGCTGCCTTGCACACCTGTGACACAGAGGCCTGGTGTCTGAAAGCCCAGGAAGTGCTAACCGCCCGGGTAAAGTGACCGGAAAGGGGGGAACCTTGCCCCGAACAGAGTACGCGTGGGTCACGGTCTGTCTAATCCAACGAGAGATAGTAGCCGACGAGGCTGCCAAACCTTTGCGCTCCCTCTGTCAGTACAAATAGAGCATCAGACTTCCGAAAAGAAGCTGTAGCAGCTAAATACACTCGTAAGGCCCTCACTACGTCCAAGGCATGCAACTCAATTTCTTTGGGGTGTGATGGACGTGGGCACAATGAAGGAAGAATAATATCTTCGTTAATGTGGAAAGAAGAAACCACCTTCGGAAGAAATGAAGGAGAGGGTCGCAAGACCGCCTTTGTCCTTGTGTAGGACTAGGTAGGGAGACTTGCACGACAGTGCTGCCAACTCAGACACCAGTCTGGCGGAAGTGATGGCTACCAAAAAGGCCACCTTCTGCGACAGCAGCTGCAAGGAAATCTCCCTGATTTTTTCATAGGGTGGTTTCTGAAGATCAGAAAGCACCAAATTCAAATCCCACGGAGCCATCGGGGCCTTCACCCGAGGCGTCACGTCGCACACCTTGTACAAAGGTACGAATCAACGAGTGCGAAGCCAAAGGTTTATGAAAAAGAAATCGCCAGAGCCGATATCTGGCCCTTGAGAGTACTCAAGGCCAGTTTTTTGTTCACGCCTTGCTGCAAAAAAGTCAGGACCCTAGACACCACATAGGAGCGAGGATCATGCCCCTCTGCCTCGCACCAAGCTATGTAAGCCTTCCAGGTGCGGTGGTATATCTTGCGAGAAGTACACTTGCAAGCTTTTAGCAAGGTAGGGATCACGGAGTCAGCGACTCCCCTGTCCCTTAGTACCTGGGACTCAATAGCCAGGCTGTCAAAGCCAGCGAGGGTAAAGCATGGTGCAAGACGGGCCCCTAAGACAGTAGATAGTCTCGCAGCGGGAGCTGCCAGGGATCGTCTGCCACCATTCGCACCACGTCGGCGTACCACGTGCGCCGAGGGCAATCCGGAGCCACCAGGATCATTGGTATCCACTCCGCTACTACCCTGCGTATCAATCGCGGTAGAAGTTTTAGCGGAGGGAAGGCGTACAGAAGGCGGTAACGGCCCCAGGGGGCCACCAGAGCGTCCGTGGTCACTGCCAACGGATCCTTCGTTCTGGACACAAAGTTCTTCACCTTGTGATGGAACCGAGACGCCATGAGATCCACGTCCGGCGTCCCCCATCTGCGGCAAATCTGGGTGAATACCTCAGGACGGAGAGACCACTCTCCCGGGTCCAGCGTCTGGCGACTGAGAAAGTCCGCCTTCCAGTTTTCCACACCTGGAATGTAAATGGCGGAGATTCCTGGAACGTGGAGTTCCGCCCAACGCAGTATCAGGTCTGTCTCCGCCACAACTGCTGGACTCCTCGTGCCACACTGATGGTTCACATATGCCACTGCTGTGGTATTGTCCGACTGAATTCGAATCGGACCACCCCGCAACCTCACTGTCCAGTGAGATAGACATAATCTGATTGCTCTCAGTTCCAGCACATTGATGGGGAGACGAGCTTCCTGTGTCGATCAACGGCCCTGGGCATAAAGATGTCCCAAGACCCCGTCCCAGCCCGAAAGGCTGGCATCCATGGTGACAGTCACCCACCGAAGGGGCAGGAACGACTTCCCCTGAGTCAACGCCGAGTCCCGAAGCCACCAGGTCAGAGATGCCCTGGTCTGGGAGTTCAGGCTGATCAGAAGGTCCAAGGACCGGGGAGACCTGTCCCACCGAGACAGGATCGCTCGCTGAAGAAGCCGAGTGTGACTCTGGGCGTAAGGTATTGCCTCGAAAGTCGAGACCATGAGCCCCAGGTACTCTAGGTGATGAGATGGGGAGACCGTTGATTTCTGCAGGTTGAGCAACCAGCCGAAGTCCTGCAGCGAAGTCATGGTGATTCTCACATTCTCCTCCAGAGCCGAGGCGGACTCCGCTCGCAGGAGCAGGTCGTCGAGGTAGGCTACTACCGCAATACCTCTCTGTCGCAGTAACGTCAGAACAGAGCTACCAGTTTTGTGAAAACTCGAGGGGCTGAGACCAGACCGAAAGGGAGTGCCACAAGTTGATAATGGAGAGGTCCCCCACTGCAAAGCAAAGGAACGCTGATGCCGTGGACAAATTGACACATGGAAGTACGCATCCCTGATGTCCAGACGCCAGAAATTCCCCCTGATGGAGGGCGGCCACAACTGGGACCACGAACAGGTTTGAGTAGAAACCTCGAAACCTCTCCGTTGGAGGCACTGGCACAATCACCCCTTGGTCCGAGAGTGCTTGGACAGCCCCGAAGAGGGCCTCCCGGCGTGCCTGCGGGAGCCCTAAGTTTGAAGGGAAGAACCTGTCTGGGGGTAGAGTGTCGAACTCTATCCTGTACCCGGTGGGCACTAGTTCCTGGACCCACCGGTCAGGAATGTGAGCAAGCCACCAGTCTGCGAATCCCAGCAGACGTCCCCCCACCCGAAGTCCGGGCGGGGGCAGCCCATCAGGCTGAGGAGGGCTTGTCCTCCGCCTTTTCGGTTTTGCGCTGCCACTGCTGTTTTCCATCCCCTGCAGCGGCCTTACCGGAACGGGACCCTCTTCCGGCTGCGCCCGGGGTGGGAAAAAACCTCTTCTGACCCGAGGGAGGAGGCCCCTGTCTACGGTGAAACTCCCGTCTCCGGGGCTCTGGAAGGAAAGTGCTCTTACCTCCTGTGAAATCCTTAATGATCTCATCCAGTCGTGGACCGAATAGCCGTCCACCCTGAAAAGGGAGGTCTGCGAGACCTTTTTTGGACGCATGGTCTCCTGACCATGAGCGTAACCAAAGAACCCGTCTGAGGATGACGGCAAAAACCGCCATTCTGGACAACATAGGCAGTAAATCCACGGCTGCGTCACAAAGGTAATTGAAGCCCTGATGCAAAAAGTCAGCCCTCTGCGGCGCATCCATCAGACGGCCGCATTCCAGATAACTCTGGAGCTCCGCCATACGCTCAGACAGATATTGCGCCGCCATGGCGGACGCCAGGGCCGGCCGCAGAGCTGAGCCTGCCACCAGGAAGAGCGCTTTTAACAGCGCCTCTGTCTTTCTATCAGCCGGGTCCTTGAAGGAAGGGGCCCCTTCCAGTGGAATGGCCGTCGCCTTATTCAGGCGAGCTATCGGTGGGTCCACCACAGGCGACTCCCGTTTTTTAAGAAAGCTTTCCTCAAAGGGATAGCGAGCGGCAAACAGTTTGGACAGCGAAAAAGAATGCTGCGGACGCTGCCAGTCACGATAAAGCAAATGATCAAAAAATTGATCATAGGGATAAGCCTTGGGGGCTCTGGGGGGCCTGGTGGACCCACACACATACGTAGAGGTCTGCAATTCGCCATCTTGGCTGAGTCGCAGAGAGGTGCCAAATGGCGAAAACCAGCGCTTTTTCACACGCAGTAGCTGCCGCCCCCTGGTCCCCTTCTCTGTCCGAGGGACTCAGTTCACCATCAGAGAGGTCCACTGAGGTCCCTGTGACCCCCGAGGCCACTTCCGGATCAGAGTCCTCCCCTGAAGAACAAGGGGGAGGAAGACGCTTCTTAGGGGCCTGATGGGCGACATCCGCCTGGGGGAGAAACTCACTAAAGACCGCCCGCAGCTAGTCTAAAAAATCCCCCTGCGCAGATTGCGCCTACGCTGAGACCTCCCCAGCAGGTTCAGCAGTATGGTCTGCCATCGTTCTCCCCTGAAATCACCCTCAGTAACACACAGGTGAATAGTAACACTTGAGGCACCCCCACACAGCCGCCCCACAGTACACCAGGGAGACCCACGAAAATCAGAATAAAACGGCGCCAACGATTGGGTGCGGTGCGGGGGGGGGGGGGGGGGTTGAAAAAGGGGGCCCATGCTCCCCTTAACAGCGCCTACCCAGAAAATCGCCGGGGGGTCATTGGTCCCCCCTCCACCCCTAAGGGTGGGGGGAACTCTCACTCACCACTCCTGTAGGGCGTAGCTGGTAGCTACCCGTATAGAGACCTTCCGCCCCAGCCTGAGTGGGATGCTGCCGGCCGATAGCGAGACACCCGAACCGGATCGCAAATGGGGGGAGACCCCAGGCCGTCCGCACGGAACGGCATGATGCGGCAAGTCCTCATACCGCGGGACTGGCTCGCATCGGTCGGCCAGGCCGGGGACAGTACAGTGTTTGAACAACCCTCTATGCCCCGGCCGGCTTCTTGATAGCAGATTCAATGCTTGATAGAAGTAGTGAAATAAATAAGAACAGAAAAAATTCTGAAAAAAACGATCACAATCAGACCGCAGTCCCCTAATGGAAGCCAGGTCAACTCCTTGCAAACTAGGCATTAAAACTGCTAAGCTATGCTATGTGGAGGGTTTATGTGGGAAGAGAGGACGGCCCCATGGGAGGGGCCAGCTGTTTTTTCCTGCCTAGTTAACTCCTAGTGGGACAAGCATAAACCCCACAAGTCAATGAAGAGCTGCGTCTGTCAGTAAACGTAGGAGAAAAACGATCCTTTAAAAAAAAAAAAAAAAAAAACTTTTATGGCATAAACTTCAAGTTACCCATGACTGTCTATCATTCCACATCAGGCAATTTAATCACCAGCAAATAACCTTGCAGCTTTATTAATTGTACATGAAAAAGGGGTATGTAGTACAATGAAGAGGAGACCGAGGAAATCAGAAATTTTATGAGAAAACTTACCTATAAATTCCTCATAGATGTAGGGTCATGAGCGTAATTAAGAAAATGGGGCACTAAGTTTTCAAGAACACAGAAAAGTTGCATTCTGTGTTCAACCCATGTGGCACCATCAAGTCCAGAAGGAAAATCCACATTTTCTCCTTCTGCAATAGGATGGTGTCAAAGTCTCCCCTTCTCAAAGGGAGGTCAAGTGCATAGATGCCTTTGACCTTAAGGTCCCGTGGGTCTCCCCCATGGAACTGTTTGAAGTGGTTTTTCATCCTCTTACTTTTGAGGATTGCAATATGTTCACCTATCCTGACCCGTAATGATCTCATGGTTTTGCCTACATATGCTTTTTCACATGGGCAAGTGATCATGTAGAGGACTCTGGTAGTTGAACAATTTATGAACCTTCTGATATTGAACACCTTGGAGTTGTCAGCATTGGAGAAAGTACTAGTTTTCTCCACGTACCTGCAGATATTGCATCTCCCACATGCATACGTTCCTGGTTTAACCGACAATTCCCTGAGCCAGTTGGTAGCCGGGGTCCTTCTGAATTCCGAATGGACAAGGGAATCCGCCAGATTTCTGGCTTGTTTGCCAACCAGTGAAGGACGTGGACCAACAATTTCATGAAGCAGAGGGGTTCTTGTTAATAGATGCCAGTGTTTAATTAGCACTTCTTGTACTTGCCCCCATTGGGCTCCATATCGAGTTTTAGTCGAGTTGGAGTTGTGGGTGCTGCATTCTGTGAAGATGCAGAACAGTCCACATCAATTAATTCCCTGTGGTTGCGGGAACTAGGCCGATGTTTGGCCCTTCTAATAGTTTAAAGTGTAATGTGGATATAGATCACCGGCTTCATTCTGGAACTGCTGATCAGATGAGCAGTTTCTACGTATTCTCATAAATTGTCCCAACGGTATACCACGTATCAGGGAAGGGGGGTGATGGCTACTGGCCTGTAGTAAGGTGTTGGCTGAAGTTTCCTTTCTGAAGGTATTCATCTCAATTTGGTCCCCAATAAGGGTAATCGTCAAATCAAGGAAGGGCAGGGTGGTAGCATTAACACAAAATGTCAATTTGATGTTTCTATTGTTGCTATTACTTTTTTCCACTGTTCACCATATACTGAAGATGCATCACATTTACGAACTGTAGGATATATATTCCATACCAGTCCACTCTGTACATGGTGGTGGTTTACATAAAATGTTCAATAACACTCCACAATGTACACTGTGCGGTTTATTCTATACTCCATGGATTGATTTATATTAATAATATACTTCATAACACTCCGCTACATACACTACCCATGCATATAACATACCCACATACAAATCTGGTATGTACAAAGTCCTTTAGACTTATTGCTTGAAAAGATGGCTATGCAAATGACGACATGGGTTTATATATAGAACTTATTTTTTTTCAAAAGAATGTGATTCAGTCCATTATCTTTTGCGTGAAACAGAATTATTATTCATAGTTATTAGTATACAGAATTTATATAGTGCCAACAGTTTGCTCAGCGCTTTACAAAATGAAGGCAGACGTTACAATTCGGTACAAAAGGAATCAGAGGACTCAGCTCGTTAAGAGTTCAAAAGGTTTCCTTTCCTGAGTACTTTTAAATTTTTTTTTAAAAAACAAAAATGTCTGTCTCTCAAATAATAATCAGATCATTCTATAAAAGACACAAACGCTTTTAAAAAAAAAAAAAAATAGCTTTCTCATACAGTCAGAGCTTTGCGTCTTCTGCTTTGGCCTCGAAACATAAAATCTTACCACAAAATCTCAACCTTTCCGTGCTAAAAAAACAACAAACTACTGCACCAGCATCTGGAGCCATCATAATAATTACGCTTCAGAATCCTACGGATTTATTTTCTAAGTTAGTGCGGTACACATTCTGTTCAACGGTACCAAACCAATCAAATCTCAATTACATACATTCTGCTTTTGATGCTTTCCTCTTTGCACATTCAATCTCTAAGAAACGAACAGTCAGCCCAGGGACAATCTCTCAGGCAGAAAGAAACTGACAGTCCCATGCTAGCAGTTCAAGCGTTTGTTAACAACCCCCCCCCCCCAAAAAAAAATGCTGCTCCTGTCTCTTTAATGGGCAAATAGCAGCATAGTGCTTTTGCAAGTATCCCTCTGTATCCCCTAAAATATACGTTTGATAATGCCAGGTCATGACTCCCCTTGTATATTGCTTATCTTGAGAGCCCCGTGGTCTACGCAGGCTGTCGCTCCCAGCTCTCCTATCTTCAATTTCCCCCCTCCTCCATCTCATAGCTTCTCCGCTGCTCTCATAATTAACTCTAAAAGCTCCTATCCCTCTGTATTAGAAGAATAAGTTCACCCAAGTCAGTGAGTCTCTCCAGCTGATGTCAGCAGCAGTGCTCAGCCCCACCCTCAGGACTTCTGAGCTGAGAGAGAAAAGCTGAAAAACGACAACTGATCCTAGTAAGGTGTATTATTCATACAGAGAATTATATATATATATATATATATATATATATATATATATATATATATGTTATAACACAGACACAGGGAAACTTCTGGTTATAATACAGAGTGGATGGGGAACTTTTTATACAAGTGGCTTAACAAACACTTTCATTATACTTTAAAGCTTGAGAGGCTTTCAGACGCAAAAGGTCTTTTACACACTTTTCCTTAGTCATTGGGAGGTTGAGGATATCCTCTTCAGGACATGAAAACAATCTAACAGACAACTCTATGTTAGCAACACCTTGGGCCTTTTCTTAAGAGCAGAGCCTTGTATTTCTTGTCTTAAAGCTACCGTCGCCTTGGTACAATATGCTTATTCTTTCAAGGACCTTGAAGAAGGGGACACAGCCCGACAGCTTTTGTTCTGAAAAATTGTATGTTAGTGCACATAAAAACGTATCACGGACAGTACTCAATTTTATCTGGCACAATTGCACCAATATGGCTACAATCACCTCAAGTATCTGTCCTATTAAAGTTCTATTTTATACTGCAGTGATCGGCTTTGTACTCTATTTGAGAAAAGGATTGTATGGCAAGTACTAATGCAGAAAGCTTGGAGGAGCTTGGGAGCATGTGATCATGTTATGGAGGGGGAAGGAGGGATATATTTCACTGCTACTGAGTATGTGAGGGGGGATAATCTAATGGACATCACTGCTGGGGGGGTATTACTGCAGGTATCAAGACTATTATTGTGGTCACTGACACCAATGCTCAGGGATTATTATTGTGGCTTAAATTGGATTGCACCCTGAGTACCTAGGGCTTGAGATAAAGAGCAATGATCAGTAAGTCGTCGTGCAGGGCTGTGTGTTTGTTACCAAGTGCACAGTCAAAAGTGCATACAGTATAACAATGAGGTAGCCTAATAACTGACCATCTATCTTAAGCCATACAACTTGCTATCTGATTGTAGATCTAAACAATGTTACACACACGCAAATATGTTCTATGAGGGCAGTACAATGGGGGCAATTATCATGGTGGCAGTACAATGTGGCAATTATGACAGGGGCAGCATGACAGGGGGCAGTATAACGGGGAAATTATGATGGGGAAACTTTGATGGGGCAATTATGACGGTGGCACAATTATGACGGGGCAATTATTACAGGATATGTACAGTGCCTTGCGAAAGTATTCGGCCCCCTTGAACTTTGCGACCTTTTGCCACATTTCAGGCTTCAAACAAAGATATAAAACTGTATTTTTTTGTGAAGAATCAACAACAAGTGGGACACAATCATGAAGTGGAACGAAATTTATTGGATATTTCAAACTTTAACAAATAAAAAACTGAAAAATTGGGCGTGTAAAATTATTCAGCCCCCTTAAGTTAATACTTTGTAGCGCCACCTTTTGCTGCGATTACAGCTGCAAGTCGCTTGGGGTATGTCTCTATCAGTTTTGCACATCGAGAGACTGAAATTTTTGCCCATTCCTCCTTGCAAAACAGCTCGAGCTCAGTGAGGTTGGATGGAGAGCGTTTGTGAACAGCAGTTTTCACTTCTTTCCACAGATTCTCAATTGGATTCAGGTCTGGACTTTGACTTGGCCATTCTAACACCTGGATATGTTTATTTGTGAACCATTCCATTGTAGATTTTGCTTTATGTTTTGGATCATTGTCTTGTTGGAAGACAAATCTCCGTCCCAGTCTCAGGTCTTTTGCAGACTCCATCAGGTTTCCTTCCAGAATGGTCCTGTATTTGGCTCCATCCATCTTCTCATCAATTTTAACCATCTTCCCTGTCCCTGCTATAGAAAAGCAGGCCCAAACCATGATGCTGCCACCACCATGTTTGACAGTGGGGATGGTGTGTTCAGGGTGATGAGCTGTGTTGCTTTTACGCCAAACATAACGTTTTGCATTGTTGCCAAAAAGTTAGATTTTGGTTTTATCTGACCAGAGCACCTTCTTCCACGTTTGGTGTGTCTCCCAGGTGGCTTGTGGCAAACTTTAAACAACACTTTTTATGGATAGCTTTAAGAAATGGCTTTCTTCTTGCCACTCTTCCATAAAGGCCAGATTTGTGCAGTATACGACTGATTGTTGTCCTATGGACAGAGTCTCCCACCTCAGCTGTAGATCTCTGCAGTTCATCCAGAGTGATCATGGGCCTCTTGGCTGCATCTCTGATCAGTCTTCTCCTTGTATGAGCTGAAAGTTTAGAGGGGCGGCCAGGTCTTGGTAGATTTGCAGTGGTCTGATACTCCTTCCATTTCAATATTATTGCTTGCACGGTGCTCCTTGGGATGTTTAAAGCTTGGGAATTCTTTTTGTATCCAAATCCAACTTTAAACTTCGCCACAACAGTATCTCAGACCTGCCTGGTGTGTTCCTTGTTCTTCATGATGCTCTCTGCGCTTTAAATGGACCTCTGAGACTATCACAGTGCAGGTGCATTTATACGGAGACTTGATTACACACAGGTGGATTCTATTTATCATCACTAGTCATTGAGGTCAACATTAGATCATTCAGAGATACTCACTAAACTTCTGGAGAGAGTTTGCTGCACTAAAGTAAAGTGGCTAAATAATTTTGCACGCCCAATTTTTCAGGTTTTTTGTTAAAAAAGTTTGAAATATCCAATAAATTTCGTTCCACTTCATGATTGTGTCCCACTTGTTGTTGATTCTTCACAAAAAATTACAGTTTTATATCTTTATGTCTGAAGCCTGAAATGTGGCAAAAGGCGCAAAGTTCAAGGGGGCCGAATACTTTCGCAAGGGTGTGTGTGTGTGTGTGTGTGTGTGTGTGTGTGTGTGTGTGTGTATACACACACACACACACACACACACATATATATATATTTTGTGTGTGTGTGTATATATATGTATCTAAATATCTGCACATTAGCAAGGGATAGAGGGAAAAAATGTGTGAGATAAGAATTACAATTACATTCTGTGATAATACTGTGTTTTGCAGTAATTTTTAAAAAGATATAACTTTTGAAAGTGCTTTCTGGAAAACTTGATGTACAGTGCTGGTGTATGCTGTGAAACTTCCTGCTTTCTGGAGGGGGAAGAGAGGTTTCCATAGCTAAGGGGCGTCAACTTCCTCTAACCCTGCCGTTGCTATGGAAACCTGACCCACAAGCTATTATACTGCTTGCACAGCACTGAGCATGTGTGATATTGCCAGGTGCATGATAGGAAGAGAGACATAAGGGAATACAGGAAGAGATACACTCTGGCTTCAGATGCCCACACAGAAGATGGCCGTGGCCACCTGGAACATTATAAGGTAAGAAATTGATGCTGCTAACATGCTAAATGGACCTTAGTGTACAGCATACCTTTACTAGAATACACTAGAGTAAACCCACCACTCACCAAGTATAAACTAATGGCACAGTATTAATGTATATATACATGCAAGCCTCCTGCATGTATCCCTACCTTGCAAATGTCACCCTTTTCAGCTGTAGCAGCATTGCAAAACACTGAAATCAGTGGGCGTCTCTTTGCTGGGGCTCGGTGGGTGGAGTAGCGATGTCACAAGACTTACCAACCAGCTTTATACTGAGAGCTTGGAAGGAGATGGGAGGGGGGAATGTGAGGCTCTTTTTGCTCTGTGCAGGAGAAAAGAATATGACCTGTCAGTCACACAGTACAGGATGAAACGTCTCTCATTTCTCCCTCAGTCTGTTATTTTTTGATACTGAAAAAAGATAAGAGCATTACTCAGAATTGAATTAACTCTTCATGGCAAAACTGGGCACAGATGATATGAAATTGAGTGAAGGTACTGCGCATGCTGCCAAAGTAAGTGACATACAATGAATTAACATAAACCAAATAATAACACAACAATAATATAAAAATCAATATCAGTGCAGTCTCAGGATATCATTAAATGTCCAACAGTAGTGGTCCAAGTGAAATACGTTTAGGAAAGTGCATTGTATCAATGAATAACATGAATAGTTCAAATAGTGTAAGTGATCCCCAATTAGTGGTTGAAATTCTTCGTCCTCCCCCCAGGTGGGGAACAGAGATACGTGTTGTGGACCCCCGGGCTCACAGGCCTCTTACCTCAAGTAACTCTCAAAAGCGTAATGGGTATAGTCCTCAACGGATATCCTTGTAGGATGGTCCTCCTCTCCTTTAGGGCCGTCATCTTCTCATCTAGATCTAATAGGTGTATAGGGAATGGTGGTGGCATAGGGGTGCCTCCTAGATGCGGTTGGATGGTCCAGGGTCAGCCTACTACTCCACTGGTCTAAGCTGGGCTAATACTCCGTCATACAAAGGAATAAAAGAGTTCCCCCATAGTGTAGTATGTTATAAAAGCAGCATGTTTATTAAGTAACAAGTGCCTGCTTACATTTAAAATAGTAAAAAACGCTGTGGATATATAAAATGTGAACACAGTGCCAGACCGCTCCTATCTGTGCTTCCAATGCTCGTTTACAATCCGGCCACGTCCTACGCGTTACTTCACGTGACTTCATCATTGTATGATGGAGTATTAGCCCAGCGGAGAAGTAGGCTGACCCTGGACCATCCAACCGCATCTAGGAGGCACCCCTATGCCACCACCATTCCCTATACACCTATTAGATCTAGATGAGAAGCTGACGGCCCTAAAAGGAGAGGACGACCATCCTACAAGGATATCCGTTGAGGACTCTACCCATTACGCTTTTGAAAGTTACTTGAGGTAAGAGGCCTGTGAGCCCGGGGGTCCCCAACACGTATCTGTTCCCCACCTGGCGGGAGGACGAAGAATTACAACCACTAATTGGGGATCACTTACACCATTTGAACTATTCATGTTATTCATTGATACACTGCACTTTCCTAAACGTATTTCACTTGGACCACTACTGTTGGACATTTAATGATATCCTGAGACTGCACTGATATTGATTTTTATATTATTGTTGTGTTATTATTTGGTTGATGTTAATTCATTGTATGTCACTTACTTTGGCAGCATGCGCAGTACCTTCACTCACTTTCACCTGCCTCAGTATTATTGTGTTTAATACCTAGTATTGCAGCAGCTGTCCCTGTCAGATAGCAGTTTTTTTTAGTGGCGCGAGGGTTTATTCACTTTAATTGCCTCTAAGTTGATATCAAATCCTCTCCTGTACAAGGTAGAAGCGTCAGTAATTTTTTTTTCGGGTTTATATCCACTTTAAAAGTGGTTGTTAACCCACTTTGCCAACTACAAAATCCTCCTTGTTCCCCAATGACAGGAGCTCCTATCTCTGTGTTTTATAAAATAAATGCCTCCTTTACCGTATTTCAGAGCCGTTCCCCGTGATCAAGTGACCCAAGGGCTCTCTGCCCGGCTGACAGATGCAGCAGGCGGGGCCAAGATTCCCCCACTGACGTCAGCCAGGATGCGTGGAGAGGAGAGAGCGAGCTGGCCAGTCACGTGATCGCGGGGAAATCGCTCTGAAATTCAGTAAAGGAGGCATTTTTTTTTTTAATGAAGACAGACAGGAGCTCCTTCCATTAGGGAACAACAAGAATTATGTAAGATTTTAACAGTTATGAGAGCAGCAAGACACAGGAGCTGACAGGCAGAAAGGGAGGGGGGGGGGAGAGGGAGGACAGGAGAGCTGTGGCTGATGGAGGCACGTACCCCGACCATGGTGCAGGGCTCAGCAGCCCTGATATACCGTGGTCAGCTTACCGGGGGGAGGGCACAAACTGGCAGGATCAGCCAGGTATTACAGGTGTTACAGGGGGGCAAATGACACAAGCACTGTGCTGTGTAACATGCTTTAAAAGGGACAGGATCCATTTTTTTTTTATGCTAACAAATGCTTTGAGTGCCGTTGCACTTACAGATACAAATCGGCTCCTCATCTTGTTGTTCAGTAATAAAATCCTAAACATCTCTCTTCACAAAGCTTTTGAGAAGTTTAAAAGACTACTCCATATGAATATGGAGTAAAATACTGCTCTAAGGTCTACACATGAACAATCCTCTTGACAACTTGAACTGTAAGGGGGCAATAGTAGATTTGGCCAAAAAAAACGTTTCTCAGCCAGGAACAGAACTACCAACACAATTTATAGTTCTGACTGAGGTCCTTAACATGGTAAATAAGTACTGATTATGACCTCCCAATATGCCATTTCCGGTACCTCGAGTTACATTTGGATTTAATGCTTGAATTTGCAACCAATATTAAAAAGTGAAAGTTTTATTTATGATTGTTAATCTGTCCCATTACTTTCGGTCCTTTAAAAAGTGGGAGGCAAATATACAAACTGTTGTAATTCGTACACCGTTCACCTGATTTGGATGTAAATACCCTCAAATTAAAGCTGAAAGTCTGCAGTTAAACACATCTTGTTCGTTTTATTTCAAATCCATTGTGGTGGTGTATAGAGCCAAAAAGATTAGAATTGTGTCGATATCCCAATATTTATGGACCTGACTACATATATCGGCCTAAATTGATGAATAAATTCGTTTTTTTAATATTTTTTTTGGATATGTATTATAGCAAAAAGAATTTTTTTTTTCCAAAATTGTCGCTGTTTGTTTATAGCGCAAAAAAATAAAGTCCGCAGAGGTGATCAAATACCACCAAAAGAAAGCTCTATTTGTGGGGGTGGGGGGGGGGGGGGAAGGACGTCAATTTCGTTTGGGTACAGTGTTGCACGACCATGCAAATGTCAGTTAAAGAGATGCAGTGTCGAATCGCAAAAAGTGCTCTGGTCAGGAATGACTCAAACTTAAAAATCTATTACAGAAAGTTTTCTATTTGAGATATTAATAATTGTTTATTCAGCACAAAATGGAGCTCAGTTATGTAGCACGGGTCTGTATATTGTGCAATATTTACATTTTCGGTAAACTCATAAAATGAATCCAAGCTCTGCAAGCTGAGACGATAACATGCACTGCGTTGATGCATTCACACAATTTCACACTATCTGCAAGAGAACATTTAAAGAGCACCTGTCATTTCAGATCCATCATTGCAGCGCCTGTTAGCGGGCATCAACTCACCTTCTGCTGCCACGTCCCTCACCTTGTTGTCTCACTGCCGTATCACCAGCCGTCCCATTAAAGTGAAAAGGACTGTTGGTGAGTCAACAATGGGTCAGAGGAGGATCTGCTGCGTGACAGAGATTAGCGTTGCTCTTTAAAAAATATGATTTAAATTGAGTTGATTTAAATCAAACCCTTTTACTAGTGATTTAAAACGACTTGATTTAAATCAAATCCATCCTGGTTAATCTGCATTAAAAAATTCTGGAACACCTCAGGGCTCCGATAGGTAATTAGACCCACCCTCTGATCTGAGCCAGTCTGCTGCATGTGAATCCACATCGGACCTGTGTGAAGTAAGCCCATAGAAGTGCAAGTGCTGCACAGACACAATTGCTTCTTAAAATTTGCAGCGTGTTCGGATCCATGCACCCGCTCCTGCCAACATGTCACCCACTTCTATGGTCTGCCTGCACAACTCCAAGGTAGATTCACAGCAGACAAAAGCTCAGATCAGAGGATGAATCTGAACGCCCGTCAGAATGAGTCTTTCATCTTCTCTACAATTTCCTCAAATATTACAGTTGATTATAAATGATATGTACTCTAACTAGAAAAGAAGTTATATAAATTAACCTAAAAGGTGAATCAAGGTCTGGCCTGCCCTCTCCTGCTTCACTGTAGGTGATTTAGGACAACCACCACAGGCATGGGCAATCAGAAAGGTGCGGGCAAGTCAGCACTCAACGCAACCAGGAGAATTCCAAATTCACACATGTACATGCAGGTTCCATATATTAAAATGCCCTTTTGCTCTTAGCACCATTGTGTGGTGTGACAATAGGACAGGAAAGCATTTACTGATCTAGTGAAGAATAAGAAGAAAATCAGTTATGGAGTGTTCCAGTTTAACAGGCTTCCCTTAGTGCTTGCAAATAAACAGGCTTCCCTTAGTGCTTGCAAACAGGCTTCCCTTAGAGCTTGCAAACAGGCTTCCCTTAGAGCTTGCAAACAGGCTTCCCTTAGAGCTTGCAAATACTGTGGCACTACTCGGCCAACACAATCAGTCCATTAACTAGGCAGGTGATCTATACAGCAGAGGTCAAAGGCTACCACACATAGCGTGCACAGAGCATTTGAAGATGGACACTATGCTGGCCAAACATTCCCAACATTGCGGTTTAGAGTAAGATTTTTCTTCAAAAGGCTGGACCTGTTAAACTAGCTAATATCCACTAAAGACTACTACCTGTCTTTTAAACAGACCCGGTCACCAGACCTTTCATCTTAACCTTCCCAAAAGAATATATGCATTTTAACCTATTTTATGTATGTTATTTACCTGTAAAAGTCTCCCTTGTATGAATATTTAAAATTCTTGAGACTGCCGCTGTGCCCTGCCATCTTGGTTGTGAGGTCAGCAACCCCAGCAGACTAAGAGCGGTCATTCAAGTCACACCTATAGTAGCCTTGTAAGGGGCCCCTTCACTGAACTATAGTGTAAGGGGGCATTTCTCTGCTAACCATCAATGTAATCGCATCTGTACTTTTTTAGACCAATTTTATTTTAAATTTGAAACCATTTGACCACTGGGCACTTAAACCCCCTTAACAACCAGACCAATTTTCAGCTTTCAGTGCTCTCACACTTTGAATGACAATTACTCAGTCATGAAACTCTGTACCCAATTAAAATG
Organism: Glandirana rugosa; assembly: GCA_018402905.1. Taxonomy (NCBI): domain Eukaryota; kingdom Metazoa; phylum Chordata; class Amphibia; order Anura; family Ranidae; genus Glandirana; species Glandirana rugosa. The sequence continues at coordinate 1,275,675 of BLSH010059482.1, read as the reverse complement.
TTTGTCCTTTTTTTCACACAAAAATAGAGCTCTCTTTTGGTGGTATTTAATCACCACTGGGTTTTATATTTTTTGCGCTATAAATTAAAAAAAAGACCGAAAATTCTGTAAATTGCATTTTTCTTTGTAGTACAATTTTGCAAATGAGTAATTTTTCTTAATAAATTTTGGTAAAAATCTATACTGCTACATGTCTTTGGTAAAAATAATGCAAATCGGTGTATATTACTTGGTCTTTGTGAAAATTAGGCCCCTTTCACACGTTTTGACGGGCTCCGCTGCTCAGTGGGGATTCGTCCGTTTATCCCCGCTGAGCCGGCGGATGACAGGACAGTCTCTGCACTTCATGCAGAGACTGACCTCTCCATACTCCTCTATGGAGGATCGGATGAGCATGGACTGTCTGTCCGTGTTCATCCGATCCGATCCACCAGACGGATGGAAAATAGGGTTTCCATCCGTCTGTTTTTGGCAGATCGGAGGTCAGCGGACATGTCACCGCTGACACCTGTCGCTCCATAGAGGACAATGGAGCATCCGTTCAGGTCCGCCTGAAAAACTGAGAGGTGGATCTGAACGATCTGCTTGTGTGAAAGAGCCCTTATAGACTACAAGCTATGGTGCCAATCACTGAAAATTGATCACACCTGATGTACTGACAGCCCATCTAATTTCTTGAGACCCTAACAAGCCAGGGAAGTACAAATCCCCCCCTTCCCCCCAAATGACCCCTTTTTGGAAAGTAGACATTCCAAAGTATTTAGTAAGAGGCATGGTGAGTTTTTTGAAGTTGGCATTTTTACCCACAATTCTTTGTAAAATGAAGTTTCTCCCCCCCACAAAATTGTCATATTAACAGGTAATTTGTCACACACAGAATATGCATACCGCAAATTACACCCCAAAATATATTCTACTACTCATCCAGAGTATGGCGCTACCCCACGTGTGAGACTTTTACACAGCCTGGCCACATACAGGAGGCCCAACATGCAGGGAGCACCGTCAGGTGTTCTAGGGGGAATACATTTCAAATCTAACTTTACTACCTACAGATGGGGGACCACTGAGCACAGATGGGGACGACAGATGGATGGCTGGACCGATGGCGACGACAGATGGATGGCTGGACCGATGGCGACGACAGATGGATGGCTGGACCGATGGCGACGACAGATGGATGGCTGGACCGATGGCGACGACAAATGGATGGCTGGACCGATGGCGACGACAGATGGATGGCTGGACCGATGGCGACGACAGATGGATGGCTGGACCGATGGCGACGACAGATGGATGGCTGGACCGATGGTGACGACAGATGGATGGCTGACTGAGCATGGCTGGATAGGTGAGCATGGATGGGGGGGTGCAGACTGGTACATAGCAGTGCTGTGGGCACTTCAGATCCTCTGCCCACGGCACTTCTGCATCTTATCTCTCCCCTCACACAGCACTGATCGGTGCGGAGAGGGGAGAGACAAGCCGGGTATCCGCCAGCTTGCTTACATGTGGTAAAGAGTCGCTATGAGCGGCCAGTTACAGTGATCCGTGAAGCGCCGCGTCCCCTGAACCCGGCGGTCACGGATGTTGCCGTGTGCGCACCCCAGGGGGCGCGCATTCATGGGAGGATGTCACTACTGTACGTCCTCCCAGAATTAGAAACCGCCCTGTAGCCATCAATTGGCTATGGGGAGGTTAAGTGGTTACTTTTATAAATATTACTGCAATTCATATTGCCAGAGCCAGAGGAGGGTCAAACACAATGACAAATTAGATAAATATGAACAGGGGTTCCCTAGCAATTGAACTTTCATTCAAGGGTTCCTCTGCGGTAAAAAGTTGAGCAAAGCTGCTCTCTAAAAATTCCCCTAGGTTTCCTCCTCAACTGCTACAGAAAAGGGGGGCAGAGAAGCTGAACCAGCACAAGCAGTAAATATTGCAACAGTTTATATAAAAAGGGAAACCACTACAAGTAAGCATGTAAAATACTTGATTTTTCTGTGTATTTACTGCCAATGTTTTCAATCTTCATTATTTTCTCCAATTTACAAGGTGAAGGGACATGCAGATAAAACATTTGGTTCACCTGCATTATTTAATTTAAATTGGTGACATGGTCTCTTTAAAAGAGATATTAGTCCAAGCTGTATTGCCAGAGGAGGAATAACTAGAAAGAACAATTTTGGTATTAAAGATATCCCTATTGCTAAATCACACTGGTTAAATATTACTTGATTCTTACCACCAGGATTTCAAGCACAGGCCTATAAGGGATATTTAAATTACATAATAGTAGGTATTGAAAACAGAGTGATAATGAAAAATAACTAAACCAAAACTGAAGACCAGAAGAAAAACGGATTGGTAGGGAAATGAACATACCGAGGAGTAAAATCTTGAGCTTTCTTCCTAAAATAAAAAGGAAAAATACATACATGGCTCTGTTATTTTTTTTCACACTCAACACATTAAAATCAATTCAGTAGTAATTGTCGACTGAAGTGAAGAGTAAGAATAAAAAAACAGATGTGAAGAAGAGTATATTAACAACTTGCTTTATTCATCCTTAGACACACAATGTATGCTAGCATGCAAGTCTGTTCAACTGTTTTGTTTTATTTTATGCAACAAATGAAAGGGGTTGTAAAGTCAGAAGGTTTTTTTATCTTAATGCATTAAGATGAAAAGCCTTCTGTGTGCAGCAGCCCCCCTAACACATACCCGAGATCCCTCTCTGTCCAGCGATGTCCACGAGTGTCTCTGCCATCCAAGATTCTCCCTCCTGATTGACTTAGACATAGCAGCTGCACCATTGGCTCCTGCTGCTATCAAAGTCAGCTAACCAATCAGGAGAGAGAGGGGACGGGGCCAGGTCGGGGCTCCATGTCTGAATGAACAGGAATCTATGACTTGGCTTGGGTGTACCCATAGCAAGCTGCTTGCTGTAGGGGAACTCAACAGGAGGAAAGGGCCAGGAGCACGGAAGAGAGACCCGAGAAGAGGAAGATCCAGGCTGCTCTGAGCAAATCCTCTGCAACAGAGCAGGTAAGTACTGTATAACATGTTTGTTATTTTTATTGGAAAAAAAAAAAAAAAACATGAGACTTTACAAGAACTTTTAATGGTATTCCTTTTCAGTTCCAAAGAATGCAAACTGTGCACATGAAATGGAGTGTAGGAGGAAACCGGGGCACCCGGAGGAAACCCACACAGGCACAGGGAGAACATGCAAACTCCAGGCAGGTAATGTCGTGGTTGGGATTCGAACCAGCGACCCTTTTGCTGCCAGGTGAAAGTGCTATCCACTACACCACTGTGAGATCATGAAATTGTGTGCCAAACTCAGACATTTTGTATTCATTTACAGAACACAAAGCTCTCTAAGTGGCTGAACAGCTTTCAGCCTGACTCGATCTTGTTCCACATGCGGGACAGGAAGTCCCCATCCTGCTGCAGGAACACAGCGCTGTACACTGTGTGTAGCTGATGATACATACAGTTTTTACAGCGCACACAAACGATGCATCTGTTAGCGAAGTAGTCAGTTTGGACTCGCTTGGTCCAAGCACACTAAAGCGAAACAACACCCTCCTAATCTTTTCAGCAAGGAATCTGCCATCTTAGCTTCTGTTTGATCTGCGAATGCCATGATGCTCTACATGTGATCAGTTAGGACACCTGCTAATTGATGGTTTGACAGTTTTGGTTGAGAGCTCAAGCAAATGTGACAGTTAGCATTACCGGTTTTTAAACCGTTATGGATGGGTTTAGTTCCATCTTAACCAGTTCCCACCCAACAGCAGTGTACGAAAGCAAAGATTCCCAGCTCCAACCCCAGGTGGATACAAATCTATGATTTAAAAAAAATAAAAGATCAGATTTTTTGATTTTTATCAAAACTAATTTTACAAAATGCTTTTGGAGTAAAATTTAGCTAAAGATAGTTTTCTATTTAACCCCTTCCTTACCGGGCACTTAAACCCTTCTCCTGCCCAGACCAATTTTTGGCTTTCAGCGCTGTCGCATTTTGAATGACAATTGCGCGGTCGTGCGACGTTGTACCCAAATAAAATTTGCGTCTTTTTTTTCCCACAAATAGAGCTTTCTTTTGGTGGTATTTGATCCCCTCTGCGTCATTTCTGATCGCCGCTATAAACAAAAAATGAGCGACAATTTTGCAAAAAAGAACAATATTTTTTACTTTTTGCTAAAGTACAAATCCATTAAAAAAATTATTCATCGGTTTTGGCAGCTATATATTCTTCTACATATTTTTGGTAAAAAAAAAAAATCGCAATCGGCGTATATTGATTGGTTTGCGCAAAAGTTATCGCGTCTACAAACTGGGAATTGATTTATGGCGTTTTTATTATTTTTTTACTAGTAATGGCAGCAATCTGCGATTTTTATCGGGACTGCGATATTGGGGCGGAAATGTCGGACATTTTTTACACATTTTTGGGACCAATGACATTTATACAGCGATCAGAAATTTAAATGTCCACTGATTACTGTATAAATGTCATTGGCAGTGAAGGGGTTAACCAGCAGGGGGCAGTGAAGGGGTTAAATATGTTCCCTGGGTGTGTTCTAACTGTGGGGGGGCAGGGCTGGCCGGGACATGACAGATCTCACTGATCCCAGTGACAGGGATCAGTAGATCTGGCATGTCCCCTGTCACAGAACGGGGAACCGCCGTGTTTACAACGGCGGTTCCCCGTTCTGAGGCTCCTAAAGGTGATCAGCGGGATTCGGGCGGACATCGAGTCTGCCCGACCCACGGGCACGCTCGCGCAGCGTGCGGCGCGCATGCGCGCGCGCCGCCGCTGCCGCCAGGGGGCGCGCGGGAGCATGCGCAGTGGAGGACGTCCATGGACGTCCTCCGGGCATTTCAGATCCGCGCTGGAGCCGTACTTTGGCTATAGCGCGGATCTGAAGTGGTTAAGTACTAACATTTTGCTAAAGCATAGTGGTTGATTTACTAAAGCTAGAGAGTGCAAAAACCGGTGCAGCTGTGCATGCTAGCCAATCAGCTTCTAAACTCAGCTTGTTCAATACAGCTTTGACAATAAAACCTTGAAGCTGCTTGGTTTCTGTGTGGAGCTGCACCAAATTTTGCACTTTCAAGCTTTAGTAAATCAACCCCATACTGTCAACCTAATTTCGCTACGATCTACATAATACATGTAAACTGCAAATTTAAGGTATGCAAATGGCAAGCTGTACTGGGCAAAATAGAAAGGCAACTTTTCCGAAAATACTAGCTGTTCTTCAGAGTTGCTTAGCTGTTTTTGTCTCTAATGTTTTTTCAGTTACTGACCTTAAAGAAGTATCCAAATCCAAATTTAGTATTGAAAAAATTATCAGATCACCAGGACAGCCCAGGAACCAGCATTATGAAAAGATCTGCAATGGACAGGACCACTAGACTATTAAAAAAGTTATGATTTAAACCTAAACCTATGAAGAAATTCCAGTCATTGACTTTTTTGTAATCTCTGTTTTTGTCGATTCGTTGAGACTTCTTGTCGATCATAAAAGCCTTTTCAACGGAAAGATAAAACGGGTCATGTCGAACGGTAAACGTATGGAATTTAAACGTCAAATGTACATAATACATCTAGCATCGCTTTAATCCAACTGTCATACCCCAACTAAATGATTTCGAACTTTCACGTTTTAAACCACGTCGAGGTGTGTCTTTGGTTCGTCGAAGT
>BLSH010059482.1:1254518-1269945 GCA_018402905.1 Glandirana rugosa | reverse complement strand
CCCTCTGCGTCATTTCTGATCGCCGCTATAAACAAAAAATGAGCGACAATTTTGCAAAAAAGAACAATATTTTTTACTTTTTGCTAAAGTACAAATCCATTAAAAAAATTATTCATCGGTTTTGGCAGCTATATATTCTTCTACATATTTTTGGTAAAAAAAAAAAATCGCAATCGGCGTATATTGATTGGTTTGCGCAAAAGTTATCGCGTCTACAAACTGGGAATTGATTTATGGCGTTTTTATTATTTTTTTACTAGTAATGGCAGCAATCTGCGATTTTTATCGGGACTGCGATATTGGGGCGGAAATGTCGGACATTTTTTACACATTTTTGGGACCAATGACATTTATACAGCGATCAGAAATTTAAATGTCCACCGATTACTGTATAAATGTCATTGGCAGTGAAGGGGTTAACCAGCAGGGGGCAGTGAAGGGGTTAAATATGTTCCCTGGGTGTGTTCTAACTGTGGGGGGGCAGGGCTGGCCGGGACATAAAAGATCTAACTGATCCCAGTGACAGGGATCAGTAGATCTGTTATGTCCCCTGTCACAGAACGGGGAACCGCCGTGTTTACAATGGCGGTTCCCCGTTTTGAGGCTCCTAAAACTGATCGGCGGGTCTCGGGCGGACATAGAGTACGCCCGACCCACGGGCACGCTCGCGCAGTGTGCGGCACGCGCGCGGAGCGCACCTGGAGCGTGCGCAGTGGAGGACGTCCATGGACGTCCTCCGGGCATTTCAGGTCCGCGCTGGAGCCGTACTTCGGCAATAGCGCGGACCTGGAGTGGTTAAGATACATTAATAATTTTTTATATTCAGCATGAAATGGAGCTTAGTTATGTAGCATGAGGCTGTATATTCCGCAATATTTACATTTTTTAAACTCATTCAATAAATCCAAGAGGAGGTAACATGCACTGCATTGATACAGTCACACAATTTCACAGTAACCATGCGATAAAACAAACGGGCATCCACTCACCTGCTGCCACCACGTCCCTCACCTTGTGTCACTGCTGCATCATCAGCCGCCCCATCAAAGTGAATGGGACTGTCGGTGAGTCAACAGCGGGTCAGAGGAGGAGCCGCTGCGGGACAGAGATGACAGTTGCTCTTTAAAAGTTATGATTTAAAATCGAGTTGATTTAACCACTTCAAGACCGCCCGCCCTCATATTACGGCGGCTGTTTGAAGTGGAATACTTAGATAGCTACCATAACCCCCCGTATCTTTTTTTTTCAGCAGGCGATTCTGCACAGGATAAAAAAAAAGTGTTCTCAGCGGCGGATTCGCCACTAGATCACTTAACAGCGGCGGGAGAGGTGGTGCCCCCCCCCTCCCGCCAGTTTCTGGTCATATCCGTCGCTTACCGGACTCGCCAGCAGCAGCAGAGATGATCGGTTCCTCTCCCCCCAGTGTCCGTGAGCCATGTGAATGGCTGAATCCGTTCGCTCGGCTCCATAACCTGGCAGAGCGGAAGCGACATCACTTCCGCCCAATGCGCTTAAAGTGCCCATTTTTTTTTTTTTGAACTGTCATTTTTTTCAAATTATGTTTTTTATTTTTCATTTTACTGTAAATATGACATCTTTTTGACCCCAGATCTCATATTTAAGAGGTCCTGTCATGCTTTTTTCTATTAAAAGGAATGTTTACATTTCTTGAAACAAGAATAAAAGTGATTTTTTTTTTTTTTTTTTTACCACTTCAGTCCCGGAAGGATTTCACCCTTTAGGAGCAGAGCATGTTTTGCGATTCGGCACTGCGTCGCTTTAACTGACAACTGCGCGGTCGTGCGACGTTGTACCCAAACTAAATTTGCATCCTTTTTTTCCCCCACAAATAGAGCTTTCTTTTGGTGGTATTTGATCACCTCTGCGTCATTTCTGATCGCCGCTATAAAAAAACAGCGACAATTTTGCAAAAAAACAAAACAATTACTTACTTACTAAAATACTAAGCCAAAAAAAAAAACCCCAAAATATATAAATAAAAAACTTTTTTCATCGGTTTTGGCCGATTTATATTCTTCCTCATATTTTTGGTAAAAAAAAAAAAAAAAACGCAATCGGCGTTTGGTTTGCGCAAAAGTTGCAGCGTTTACGAATAATGAGAATTCATTTCTGGGGTTTTTATTTCTTACTAGTAAAGTCGAGGATCTGCGATCAGTGCTATAAAAATGCACAAATTACTGTGTAAATGCCATTGGCAGTGAAGGAATTAACCTGGTGGGGCGCTCTAAGGGTTAACTGTGTTCCCTCAGTGTGTTCTAACTGTATGGGGGCTGGCAGGGGGGAGGAGAGTGATCACAGCTTCCATATACAGGAAGCCTGTGATCACATCCCTTTCCCCTCTGTCAGAACAGAGATCCATGTTTACATACATCGACCTCCGTTCTTTCACTGCGGGGGAGCCATGGCGGGTAGCCGGCGGAGATAGAGTCCGCCCTACCAGCTCCCTGGCCCCCTGGAACACAGTGAGCACGTGATCGTGCCTCCGGCGGCGTGCACTCACAATACTAGTTATCTCAGCTGCCGTCAGGTGACGGCGGTTTGCGATTAAGAGCCACTCTGCCGCCGTCACGCTGTGATGGGCGGCCGGCAAGTGGTTAAAAAGAACAGTGTAAAAATGAAAAGTAAAGTAAAATGTTTAATTAAAAAAAAAAAAAAAAAAAAAAAAAAAATTTAAAGCACCCCGTCCCCGCAAGCTCACGCGCAGAAGCAAACCTATACATTTGTCCCGCCCACATATGAAAAACGATGTTCAAACTACACATGAGGTATGACCATGATCGTTAGAGCGAGAGCAATAATTTTAGCACTAGACCTCCTCTGTCACTCAAAACTGCTAACCTGTAGCACTTTCCAAAGGTCGCCAATGGAGATTTTTAAGTTGAAAAGTTTGTCACAATTCCGCGAGCAGACGCAATTTTGAAGCACGACATATTGGGCATCATTTTACTCGGTGTAACATTATTGGCCTAACTTTACTGTTGTCTTATTTTTTTAACTTTAAACTTTTTTAACTTTAAAACTTTTTAAATGAATTAAAAAAAATTTGCGCTTGTAAGACCGCTGCACAAATACGGTGTGACAGTTTTGCAACGACCGCCATTTTATTCTCTAGGGTGTTAGAGTAATTTTATAGCGAAAAAAAAACCTGGTCTTAACTTGTAAACACCGAACTCCAAAACGTGGTTCGGTCTTAAAGTGGTTAAGGACCAAGCCTATTTTTGACATTTGTTGTTTTAAGTTAAAATCATTTTTTTTTGCTAGAAAATTACTTAGAACTCCCAAAAAATATATATTTTTTACAGACACCCTAGAGAATAAAATGAAGATTGCTGCAATACTTTGTCACACCGTATTTGCGCAGCGGTCTTACAAATGCAACTTTTTTTTAAAAAATACACTTTTATGAATAAGAAAAACATTTTTGTTTATATTGTGAAAGATAATGTTACGCCGAGTAAAATAAATACCCAACATGTCATGCTTCAAAATTGCGCCCTGCGAGTGTCCAACCTACATAGGAACAAACCTTGATGTAGGTTTCTTTAAAACACAGTCAGGTGACCCAGAATCTGGAGTTCCGGGTCCTGATCGTTAGTACAGGACCTGGGGCTCCCAGTGAGAACCCAGTCTCTGTGCTGGGAGCCCGCTTTGTGGCATGCTCTCAGCACAAAGACAGATGTGCATATATGCGGCCCCATGGCAAAAAAAACCCACCCAGTCAGGCCACATATGTGTACTATCAACGTTAAGGGGTTCATCGGATAATTATAAGGGGTACAGATGTACAAATACGATTAATACATAAGGAAAATTAAATTTATGTTGTAGTAAGCAGTACATTAAACAGGCTCACTTAGTTTAGCAGCAAAGATAGCCCAGCAACAGAAGAAAAAAATGATATAGAGAGTAGGGATCGACCAATATTGTTTTTTCGGTGCCGATACGATACAGATATTTCGGCCACCTCTCCTGCTATTCTGTGCCGATATTTTGTACATTTAAACTTTTCAATAATAACAAAAATTGTAAACATTAAGGGCTTGTTCTTCACACCATACCTGCATGAAAACTGATGAGAAAAAGACAGATTTCAAAACTGGCATCTCTGACAATACACTTTCTTCAATACTCCCAGTTAAGTAGAACAGTATTATAGTGCAGAAAGCATAACATTTCAGTACGTTCTCATGTTAAATGGGTTCTGTTTTTATCATATATTGCTGCCACTTCACTAAAAACACGCTCACTTGGTACACATGGAGGAGCAGAGATGTATCTTCTAGTATGAGTGGCAAGTCTTTTGAGCATGCCTCATTTTCTTTCCACCACTGAAGAGGACCTCCATTTCCCTGCACAATTCTGGCCAAAATGAGAATCACAACTTTTTTGCTTAGAATAAAGATCACGATTCTCTCACGATTCTCGCGGCGTAATATATTACATATACTAAAAAAATTGGGCTAACAGCACTGTTTAGTTTTTTGAAAGGGTCATTTTTCCAAATAAATTGCGTTTAAAAGTCCGCTGCGCAAATACTGTGTGACATAAAATATTGCAACAATGGCCATCTTATTCTCTAGGGTCTCTGCTTAAAAAATATATATAATGTTTGGGGGTTCAAAGTCATTTTCTAGCACAAAATAATGGATTTTTATTTGTGAACAGCAAATGTCAGGAAAGATTTAGTCTTCAAAAATGATTAAACCAAACATCTTCTATACAAGGGGAGTTCATTCAGAGTTCATTTCTTTGAAGTAATTACTTTGTATCTCTTAGCGTTTTTTATCAATGGTAAATTCAGAACTTGGCTCTCTGCCCAGACTTGGCAGTCTCCCCTGAGACTCAAGTCGCTCCGACTTAGAAAAGACTTCAGGCGGCTTTCATTGACTTTTATTACAGTCAATTCGCGCTGAGTTGCCCCGCAAGTCGGACTCCATTAACTGCACTGAAAACGCGGTAATGCCCAATGGAGATCGCAGGGGGGGGGGGGGGGTGAATCGAGATCGCGATTTTAATACGATTAATCGTGCAGCTCTACAATTACTGGATCATTCAAATGGAGATTAAGTTCATCATCCAGGCTGATTATTGATGCACATTCAGAAGAATCCCCCGCATGAGGCCCCAATAATACGCTCAACATGGCATCAATTCTCTTCTGCTTGTTGTCTTTTTTGACGTTTAATTTTGTAGCATTCTGCTCCTCCAGATTAACATGCTCTTCCAAACTTGACCTTTCTGCAGGAACCTCCAGCAGCTCTTGTTGATCTTCTGTCAGCCATTGTTTTTCCTTAGCCAATACATCAGAAGAGAAAGCATGATTCTTGTATCGAGGATCCAAAAGACATGCCAGCACAACATTTTTATTCTCTTCCTCATGCTTCTCAAAGCGTTTGGTGAGGCTGTCCCTCATGACCTGCCTTAAAATTTTAATGCCACTTGTGTTGGGTCCTAAATTCTCTTGAAGAAGCATCTTCAGCACTCTCACACATGGGATGACAGATGACACAAATGAGTCTTAATGACTCACCTCTAGTGTCAAATCCTCTATGGGGAGGAGGATGACTTTGGCTACAATGTCCCACTGATCGGCAGTAGAACAACTATATCCTCCATGCTCACCTGAATAGATGCTCAGAGCTCGCTTCTGTTCCAGCATTCTTTGCAGTATGTGAAGTGTTGAATTCCAAACGTGTTGGAACAGCCTGAATTAGGCTGTTTTTGGGTAGGCCAAGGTCTGCTTGAATGCACCTCAGTCTCTGCTTGGCAAAAAGACTGATGGCCTGCGCACCTCTTCAGCATGCCAATTATATCAAAGCTCTCTGGCTTGACAGACCATCATTTACCACAAGTTGCAGGGTGTGCGCCATGCAAATGAGGTCTGACACTTCAGCAAGCCTGATTCCTTTCACCATGTTTGCGCCACTGTCACGAAGCACAAGCATCACTCGGTCTTTGTTTATTCCCTAGTATTCGAGTATGCCTAGAAACATTTCTCGAATGTACTCTCCAGTGTGGAATCCTTGCATCACCTTTGTATTCAAACACCGATTGCCTTTTTGTCCATCCGCTATCAATGAGGTGGCATGTAAGACTCATTAGTGACTCTGTTGGTCCTGAGCAGCAGTCAGTCGTGAATGACAGTTGCCAGGATTCCCTTGTTGCAGCATAGCCTTTACTTAATCAACTACCTTTTGGTAAATCTTACCCAACATTTCGGTTCGCTAATACTTTTCACTCTTCAGTGGGTACCTTGGCACAGCTATGGACACCAACCGCTGAAATAGAGTCAGAAACCATTGTAAATGGCTAGTTATCCGTAACCATCATCTTGGTGATTGCTTTGTCCAGCTGTTGGGATCTTACATCCGAATTTAGTCACTTAGCTTTTTCTGAAACATATCTTTTATTGTTGTTTGGTGGGATTGTGGGATTTCACTTTGTGATTCAGTTTGTTTTCTCTGTGCTTCATTATATAATTCAACATGATGAACTCTTAGTTGGACACAAATATTTTACATATTTTTGGTTTTTGCAGTTGTTGTTGCTCACATTGTTTGTGCATATGTTGCACACTGCTGCTTTTCCTGGAGATGGTCGAGACGAGAAATAGTCCCAGACCACACTTTTACTTTCTCTTTGCATCAATTTGCACTGAAGTTTGAAAGAGTAAAGGTTAAAAATGGCTGCCACCCTGCTGTGGGTGGGATTGCCGGCTGGCACCCTGCTGTGGGTGGATGGGTGTGTGGCCGCTACATTGCTGTGAGTGGGTGCTGGCCTCAGTGGCCTGGCACCTTACTGTGGGTGGGTGGCTGGCACCCTGCTGTGGGTGCCTGGGTGGTTTGCTGGCTGGCACACTGATGTGGGTGGCTTACATTGTTACAAAGTTGCAAAAATACACAAGTCTATCCAGTCCAACCTGTGTGTGTGCGCTTAATAGTACATTGTATACCCTTGTATATTGTGGTCATTAAGGTGCCCATCTAACAATTTTTTTAAATGATCGATGCTGCCCGCTGAAACCCCTGCTTGTGGAAGGGAATTCCACAACCTTACCACTCTTACAGTAAAAGAACCCTCTACGCAGTTTAAGGTTAAATAGATTTTCTTCCCATTTTAGTGAATGACCGCGTGTCTTTTTAAAAATTCCCTTTCACAAAAAAGCTTTTTCCCTATTGTGGGGTCACCAGTACGGTATTTGTACATTGAAATCATATCCCCTCTCAAACGTCTTTTCTCCAAAAGAGAACAAGTTCAATGCTTGTAGTCTTTCCCCATAGCCGAGAGCCTCCAGTCCCCTTCATTAATTTTGTTGCCCTTCTCTAAACCCTCTCCAGTTCCAGCACTTGCCTCCTGAGGACTGGTGTCCCGAATTGGACAGCATACTCAAGATGCAGCTGGACCAGAGTCCTTTATAGTGGGAGAATTATTTTATCTCTGGAGTTAATCCCCTTTTTAATGCATGCCAATATCCTGTTGGCTTTGCTTTCAGCAGCCTGGCATTGCATGCCATTACTGAGCCTGTTATCTACAAGGACCCCCAGGTCCTTTTCTATCCTACATTCCCCCAAAGGTTCTCCTCCTAGCAAGTAAACTGCATTCATATTTTTGGCACCCAAATGCATTGTTTTACTTTTTCCAACAGTAAACCTCATTTGCATTTCCCACCCCATTAATTTGTTTAGGTCTTCTTTCAAGGTTTCCACATCTTGCATGGAAGTTCTTGCCCTGCTTAGCTTTTTATCGTCCGCAAAAACTGAAATTGAGCTGTTTATCCCATCCTCCAGATCGTTTATGAATTAAATAGGATTTGTCCCAGGGCAGAACCCTGGGGGACCCCACTTTCCACACCGGACCATCCTGAGCATTCCCCATTTATCACAACCTTCTGGGCTCGCCCCCATAGCCAGGTTTTCAATCCATGTGCTCACCCTTTGATCCGTGCTGACAGACCTTAGTTTGAACAGTAAAACATTTATGGGGAACTGTATCGAATGCTTTTTGCAAAATCCAGGAACACCACATCTACCAGCCTTCCTTTATCTAGATGGCACCTCACCTTCTCATAGAACAGGGGTGTCAAACTCCATTTCATCGAGGGCCGCATTAGCCATATGGTTGCCCCAAAAGGGCTGGCTGTATCTGGGGTGCGATACGTAAAAAGTGCTGGGTACAAGAGTACGTTATGTACAGAGTGCAGAACCGAGGTTTATGCTATGTACAGAGTGCAGGGTTCAGGAGTGCGTTACATACACATTTCAGGGGTGTGCTGTGTACAGAATGCAGGGTTTAGGGGTGTGCTATACACAATGTACAACACCAACCCCCTCACCGAAGAATCCTTGCATCTCTCTCCTGCCTTGCCTAGTTCTACTTCCTCCTTCTGTAGGCGGCTTTGTCTCATCTTGCAGGGAGCAAAAGCAGGGGGGTGAAAGTTGGAGGTGGCAAAATGGAGTTCTTCCACATTCCGGCTGCAAAACTGGGTGCGAGGGCCACATGGCAAGGCCTCGAGGGCCGCATTCGGCCCGCGGGCCTTGTGTTTGACATATGTGTCATAGAAGGTTGATTGTTCTGGCAAGAATGATTCTTCATGAATCCATGCCGATTACTGCTAATGATACCGGTCGGATTACTAAAATCTTGTATATAGTCCCTTATCCCCTCCAAGAGCTTGCAGACTATTGATGTTAGGCTAACTGGCCTGTAGTTCCCAGGGACGTATTTTCGCCTTTTTTTAAAAATTGGTAGTACATAGGCTTTTCTCCGATCAGCTGGTACCATTCCAGTCAGTAGACTGTCCATAAAAATTAGGAACAATGGTTTGGCTATCACTTGGCTGAGTTCCTTAACCACTTTAAGACCGAGCCTCTTTTTGGAGTTTGGAGGTTATCAGTTAAAAACAGGTTTTTTTGCTATAAAATTACTTAGAACCCCCAAACATTATATATTTTTTTTTTCTAAGACCCTAGAGAATAAAATGGCGGCCATTGCAAAACTTTATGTCACACCGTATTTGCGCAGCGGTCTTAAAAGCGCGATTTTTTTTGAAAAAATTCAGTTTTTTGAGTTAAAAAATAAGACAACAGGAAAGTTAGGTCAATTTTTTTCCGTATTGTGAAAGAAAATGTTACGCCGAGTAAAATGATACCCAACATGTCATGCTTCAAAATTGCGTCCGCTCACGGAATGGCGACAAACTTTGCAACATAAAAATCTCCATTGGCGACGTTTAAAAAATTCTGCAGGTTAGAATTTTTGTGTTACAGAGGAGGTCTAGGGCTAGAATTATTGCTCTCGCTCTAACGATCGCGGCGATACGTCACATGTGTGGTTTGCACACCGTTTTCATATGTGGGCGGGACTTACGTATGCATTCGCTTCTGCGCGCGAGCTCGCAAGGACGGTGCGCTTTAAATTTTTTTTTTTTTTTTAATTATGTATTTTACTTTTTAATTTTTATTTTTACAACTTTTTAAAAAAAAAAACATTTTTTGATCACTTTTTTTCCTATTACAAGAAATGTAAACATTCCTTGTAATAGAAAAAAACATGCCAGGACCTCCAAAATATGAGATCTGGGGTCAAAAAGACCTCAGATCTCATTTTTAGCCTAAAATGCAATAAAAAAAAGAAAAAAAAAAAATTTTGAAAAAAGTGGCAGGGGAAAAAAAAAAAATGTCCCCTTTAAGAGCATTGGGCGGAAGCTACTTGTGACGTAGCTTCCGCCCAGCTTTGTTATGGAGCCGGGTGAGCGGCTTCAGCCGCTCACTCGGCACACGGACACTGCAGTGAGAGGACGCGATCATCTCCGCCGCTGCCGGCGGGTCCGGTAAGCGGCGGAGATGACCGGAAAGCGGCGGGAGGGGGGGGGGCACCTCTCCCGCCGCTGATAAAAGTGATCTCGCGGCGAATCCGCCGCTAAGATCACTTTTATCTTGCAGGGAATCGCCTGCAGAAAAAAATGATACCGGGGTTATGGTAGCTATCTGCTACCATAACAACGGTATCCCACTTCAAAGTACCGCCGTCAAACGACGTACGGCGGTCCGGAAGTGGTTAAGTACACTCGGGTGCAAGTCACCTGGTCCTGGAGACTTATTAATGTTGAGTTTATCAATCCTATTTCTACTTTTGTCCTCAGCCATGAGAGCGCTTCCTCATCCTTTATTGGTCCAATACGTTGAGATCTCCCTTTCTTACTATTTATATAAAGAATTTATTGGGGTTCTTTTTACTCTCCTCCGCTATGTGCCTTTCGTGTTCTATCTTAGCCGCCCTGATTGCACGCTTATATTTCTTATTGCATTCTTTGTAAAGTTGAAATGCTGATGATGGCCCTCAGCCTTGTATTTTTTGAAGGCTTTTTCCTTTGCTTTTATATACAATTTTGGAATTAATCCACCCAGGACTTTTGTTAGCTCTTTTGAATTTATTTCCAATTAAAATGCACCGACCAATACATTTAATATGTTCTTAAATCACTCCCATTTTTCCTCCGTGTAATTTGTTCCTAGGATTTTGTCCCATTTACTATGTTCTATAAGAGCGCAGTTTAGGGAAGTTGGCTCTTTTGAAATTCAGTGTTTTTGTATTACCCTTGTGTTTCCCAGTTGTGCGATTTATACTGAAACAAACTGATCTGTGGTCGCTGTTTCCTAAGTTACCCCCGTACTTCCACATCCGCTATTAGGTCTGTATTAGTAGTAATCAGTAGGTCTAGTAACGCTTTGTTTCTTGATGGTGCATTTACCATCTGACCCATTAAATTGTCCTGCAAGACATTCAGGAAATGGCGAGCCTTATAAGAATGCGCAGTTCCTTCCGCCCAGTCTATATCTGGATAATTAAAATCCCCCATTATAAGGACACTTCCCATCCTTGCCGCCATTCCAAACTGTGGTAGAAGGTACGCCTCCCCTCTCCTCTCTCTGGTTAGGGGGCCTATAGCATACTCCCAGTATTACTTTCCCCTTGGTTTCCTCCCAATGAAGCTTAACCCCATAACGATTCCACCTCCTCCCTTGCTCCATTTGTGATGTCGTCCCGAACGCTACTTGGACATCATTTTAGATATACAGGCAAACCCCTCCCCCTTTTTTACCCTCTGATTGTTAGCTGGAACCCTGTCGTGGGTGGGCTTGCCGGCTGGCACCCTGCCGTGGGTGGGCTTGCCGGCTGGCACCCTGCCGTGGGAGGGCTGCACCCTGCTGTGGGTGCCTGGGTGGCTAGCAGCCTGCTGTAGATGACTTGCTGGCGCCCTGCTGTGGGTGGCTTGCTGGCGGTGTCTGGGAGTGTGGCTGCTGGCTGGCACCTTGCTGTGGGTGGGTGGCTGCTAGCAGGCTGGCCTCAGTGGCTTAGCACATTACTGTAGGTGGGTGGCGTGTCCGTCAGAGTATCGAGGCGAGGCCTGTCTTACTCGGAACATTAGGCCCAGTGCACGGAGGCGTAATGACTGTGTGCTGCGCGCCACTGTGCACTGGGTCTGCAGGCTTCTAGGCCCCAAAAAGATAGCCGCGGCCCGTGGAGACCAATATCGGTAATATCTGTGTATTTTGCGATCAATTCAGATTTTTCCGAAAACGCTGATATTGGCCCGCAATCAGCCGTACCGATAATCGATCGATCCCTCATATAGAGTACTCTTCAAAAATGCAAATACTCCACCAACACATGATATTGTACAAAGAGATCATCTGCAATCAGTTATTGAAGAAAATCCTACATATCAATTATTGTAAAAAGTACATTTTTGCTACGGTTAAGTTTCTTCCCCCTTTATAATAGAAACTGTACTGCCATGTCAGCATATGGCCATACTGTTAACCTAAGGATAGAGACATTAGCCAGATATTGTAAAAGTCTAAAGGCTAGTTCACACCTTTGCAGTAAGTTAAAAAAAAAAAAAAGCAGGTTAACGTCCATTCATTTGGTCATTATGTTAGAAGAGCCTATTTATTTAAATGGCCCAACATGCCTTATTACACCAAAAAAAAATGGTGCATGTATTTTTTTTTTTCTTTTTAGGCATGATCATATGGCCTTTAGGATCGGTTCACACCAGTCCGCAGTGAATTTGCAGGGTTCCCGCATCACACCAGTGTGAACCAAGCCTGAAACAAAGAGTTCAAATGCTTTGTAACCATTAATGTATATATTGAAACAAGGCATGTGTAGTAAAGTACTTGTATCATTTTCACCACAGAAAGAGGAGAAATAAAAATCTCTACAACCATTACATTTTTGGAATTCAAGTGTGCGATAACACTATGCATTTATTTTGGGTTTCCATGCTGCATTTTTTAGGCTTTTGAGCTTTGCCAGTTTTTTTTTATTAACCAATAGGAAAAATGATCATCTGTTTCATCATTTGTTGCTAGGTATTCAGGCTTTTTTTAGCTTTTCCATTAGCTTTTATTTCTTCTTTTGTTATTATTAATTTATTATAATTTTTTTTTAGGGTAAGGGGTTCAAGTTCAGTTTAGGTTAGGATTAGTAAGAGTTGGGGTCAGGGTTAATTAATTATTGTAATGTATATTATTATTCAAATGATAATAAATGAATAAATAAATGTAAAATAAATACACAAAAATAATTAAAAAAATAAATACATTCAATAAATTGGCCCTTACCCCTTAAAAAATAAAATCATAAATAAACTAAATACCACAACACAAAAACAAAAAAAAATGTATTAGTAATAATGTATTTTTTTGTTCGAGTTTGGGTGTATTAATAATGTATTTAATATTTTTTAAAGTTAGAGGTTATTTTGCATTATTACATATTATTAATTTATTTTACTTATTTATAATGATTATAATTTTAGTTATTTGTGTATTTATTTTACATTTATTCATATATTGCTACTATTTTACTTTATTAAGTTATTTAGTTTCCATTCATTTCTATAGGAATACAAATGCGTCAAAAATGCCCAAATCTGCAAGATTCATGTGACAAAAAAGAGCTCCAGAACTTGTTTAAGCTTCAGGCGACTTGGAGTGGGACATGTGAACCATCTACATAGAGAATAATTCATTTTTTCTCCTCCTGGGTTTTTGATCTTCAAGCAGATAATCGCTGTGGTGTGAATGGGGCCTTAGAGTTGGGTTGCTCGCTGTACACTAAGGAGCCCCTGTGACAGCACCTCACATGTGCGCTGGAGCTCCTTAGATAGATCTCCACCCTTACTCAAGCTCTCGCCATACAAACAGCCTCAGCGGGAAAGGTAGGGGGAAGGAACCAAAGGTGACCTGCAAACATCCTTCCTTACCCTCTCCCCCACTTTTGGTGCAGGACCACCTCATCTGCTGATGCTAGAGAATCTTTCTCAGGCACTTCCTAGGAATGAAATGGTAAAAATAACAAACCGGAACTGCTGTGCATTTGCCTGCAGGAAACACAAGAACTAAAGGGCAGTAGTGGGTGTGGGGAGCCTTTAAATTCTCTCTGCTTGTGTGTCTTTTTGCAGAAAGAAAGATATTTGATGGTTGGAAGAGCGAGTGCCCCACTATGATCGGAGTCGTAGAGCACGAACTAACATCCTGTGCGCTGGAAATTCAGGGATTAGCCCCGATTAACTTCTGTGCAATTTGTCCCACAAAACAGAAGCTCAAGAATGCTAAAGATGAAGAATTCCATTGTTCTCAATGAGCCCGTTCACACCCGAGTGTTTTGTTGTGTAAAGCTCAAAATATAAAGTACAGAATTGCTTGTTTTTGGCCGCACAGACTTTAAAAGAAGTGCCTGAAAAATGCATGCTTTTGGGGCACTACAAAACATCTGGAAAAAAAAAAAAGCCATGTATACACCTCTAAATCAAAGAGCTATGCTCACAGCCAGTGTAAATAGGGGCTGAATTACATTAAGACTTTACTAAACAGCAGCAGCCAGTAGCGCAGGGGTCGGCAAACAAAGGCCCGCACCCGGCCAGCCGCCGCTAAATGCCCAGCCCGTCAGTTGACATAACTAATTCACGTGCACCCGACCAATTTAAACCTGGTCAGCTTTCTTGAGCCAAGAAGCCACTTGGCTGTTAACCCAAGCAGCTGGAAGGAGCGTATCGCCCCCTCCCGTGGCTCGCCTAGTCTCTCCCGTCCCACCGGGAGGCCCGAGCAACCAGCCAGATGGCATCAGCCAGATGGCTGGAGACCAAAATGAAGCGAGTATCAACTTTGATCAGGTCTCGGATCTAGTAACCCGGAAGCGAAGTTAAGACATCACTTCCAGTTTACAAAAGACTTAAAAGGAGCCAATTTTTTAAAAAAAATAACAGCATTCAAAAACAGCCAAATGTGGCGTTTTGAATGCTTTTAAAGGATACCTGTCACTGCATATTACTGTCACAAGGAATGTTTACATTCCAGCTGACAGCAATAAAAGTGATCAGAATTTTTTTTTTTAAAAAAGGGACAGAGTAAAAATAAAAAGTAAAAAAAGTAATAAAAAAAAATGTAAACATTTAAAGCACCCCATCCCTCCATGCTCACACGCAGAATTGAACGCATACATAAGTCACAACCGCAAATGTAAACAGTGTTCAAGCACCACATGTGAGGTATTGCTGTAATAATTAGAGCAAGAGCAATAGTTCTAGCACAACTAAAAAATTTTACAGGTTACCATTTTAGAAAGTGTTGCCTATGGAAATTTTAAAGTACCATAGTTGGTCGCCATTGCACAATTTTAAAGCACAACATGGGGTGGGCTGTGTGATATGCAGGGGGGCCGTGTAATGTAAAGGGGTCCAGAGGTACAGGGACTGTGTAATGTAAAGGAGTCCAGAGGTGCGGGGCTATGTAAAGAGGTCCAAATTATCTTCATTAGCACATGAATGTGGCCCTCCATGCATTCACATACATTGAATCCGGCCTTTACATGGAAAAAGCTTGCTGACCCTTGAAGTAGCAGGACCCCCATCATTGCAGGTGATATAGTTTTACATGGCAAACTGCAGAAAAAAAGTTTTGGTGCCCACTCACACTCTAGCAGAAAATACTGGATTTTTTCTTGTAAGCAACAAATGTCAAAAAAGATTTTATTTTTAAATGGTTAAACTGAGCTATTCTACACGCCGGAGTTCAATCCTTTGAGAAGTAGAGACATTGCATCTCTTTGCTTCTTTTATGTTCTCAGACTTGGCAGGCTGCCCTGATAGGATAGACTCAAGTCGCTCCGACTTAGAAAAAGGTTTCTGGGGAGACTTCAGGCGACTTGCATTGACTTCTATTATTACAGAAGTCGCTTGCAAGTCACGCTAAGTGGCCCCGTGCAGCCAAGAGTCCCAGTGTGAAGCTTTTTATCTCCTCCAGAGCTGACCGTTTTTTCTAGTGTCTCTGTCTCCATTATGACTGCACTGAGAATTGAGGTAATGCGGGATGGAGATCGGTCAGTATTACCTCTGTCT
>BLSH010059482.1:1204972-1226543 GCA_018402905.1 Glandirana rugosa | reverse complement strand
CATCCCTCCTCTGCCACTCCCGCCGGCTTCAGGTGCTGCATGGGGCTTGGTGGGGGATCCAGATGTGTCCCCCCCACCAGTCAGATCACCCCCCATACCGGCCTCTGCACCCCCCATCCATCCCTGCTCCAGCGTCACCCCCCACTTTCCCTCTAGCAGCCTGTAGCTGCTGGCCGCATTGAGCTCCAGAAATCTGACATGCTGAGAGCGGGTGGGGGTGAAGCTGGGGCTTGGGTGGGCTTGGTATACAATGCTTCCAATTTTATATCCATGTAGGTCCACTTGCATGTCCCTGAGCTCACACTGTCTGCGTTTGGGGTCATGTACCTACAGGGATGTCAGATTGGGAACAGCAGCTATGCCTGTGCAGCCGTTGCATCCCAATTGACATAAGTGGGACTGCCTGTACGGGGATGCACGGAACACCCATGCATCCCTGTGTGGGTAAACGTGGCCCTCCATGGGCATACACTTTAGTAGGGATTTTGTAAGTTATGTTGTGTTTATATGTACTATTAATGATTTTAGTGTATTTTTAGTGAAAATAGCGATATGATGAACATTTGTTCAATTATTGCGGGGCCCAAAAAAGCAATAGCACTTTTATTTTATTTTACAGGTCATGTGCTTTCAGAAAATGTCTAGTTTGAGGGTCTTTTAAAATCTTGAAAGCTGTAAGTGAAAAATGGTAACCTCTGGATTTTTAGAGTAAATTGTTTTTATTTACAGTTTTACGTACCTTCAGTTTTCACCATTTCACAAAAAAGTGCAATTAAAAATGTACAAATATGTGTTATTTATTAACCAATACAGTTTTAACTTTTATATTTGCTAGGAATTTAGCAGGAATTATGTACATTTTGCCATGTATGAATCCACTATTAATGATTTTAGTCTATTTTTTGTGAAAATATTGTTTTGCTAAACATCTGCGCAAATACCGCGGGGCCTAAAAAATCAGTAGTACCTTCTTTTTATTCCAGAGGTCATATGCTTTCAGAAAATATATGGTTTGGGGGGGTCTTGCAAACTCTGAAAGCTGTAAGTAAAAAATGAAAACCTCCTTATTTTTAGAGAAATTTGTGGATATGTTTTATTTTTCACCATTTTGCAAAAAGGCGCAATTTAAAATGTACAAATATTCATTATTTATTAACTCAACACAGGATAAGCTTTTATATTTAGCAATAATTTAGCAGGAATTTTGTAAAATTGTGTGTTTTTATCTGCTAATAATGATTTTAGTGTATTTTTAGCGACAATATTGTTTGATAAAAATTTGCGCAAGTACCGCAGGGCCTAAAAAAATCAGTAACACCTTCTTTTTATTCTAGAGGTCATATGCTTTCCGAAAATATATGGTTTTGGGGGTCTTTCACAAATTCTGAAAGCTGTAAGGGAAAAATTAAAACCTTCAGATTTTTAGAGAAATTTAGATATTTACATTTTTGCATATGTTTGATTTTCACCATTTTTCAAAAACGCGCAATGTAACATTACATTTTTTTGTTATTTATTAACTCCATACCAGTTAAGCTTTTATATTTAGTAGGGATTTAGCAGGGATTTTGTAAAATTAGCTGTGATTTTATCTGCTAATAATGGTTTTAGTGTATTTTTTGTGAATATATTATTTTGGTAAACATTTGCGCAAATACAGTGGAGTCTAAAAAATCAGTAGCACGTTCTTTTTATTCTAGAGGTCATATGCTTTCAGAAAATATAGTTTTGGGGGTCTTTCACAAATTCTGAAAGCTGTAAGGGAAAAATGAAAACCTTCAGATTTTTTGAGAAATTTGGATATTTACACTTTTGCGTCTGTTCAATTTTCACCATTTCGCAAAAAGGCGCTATTTAAAAGTTACAAATATTTGTTATTTATTAACTCAATACAGGTTAAGCTTTTATATTTAGTAGGATTTTTGTAAAATGTGCTGTGTATTTATCTGCTAATCATGATTTTAGTGGATTTTTAGCAAAAATATTGATTTGATAAACATTTGCACAAATATCGTGGGACCTTAAAAATCAGTGGCACCTTCTTTTTATTCTACTGGTCATGTGCTTTCAGAATATATATGGTTTGGGAGGGTATTTTACAAACTTTGGAAGCTATAAGTGAAAAATAAAAAAGCAAAGGAAAAATTGCAAAAAAGGTCTGGGTGTATAAAATGGAGCACAGGGCCTGACAGCGAAAGGGTTGAATCAATTTTTTAAATTTTTATCACATTTATTTTAATAAAATGATTTTGGAGTAAAAATCTATCTAAAGATAGTTTTCTATTTAGGACACATTAATAATTTAGTTTATTTAACATGAAATAGAGCTTAGTTATGTAGCATGAAGCTGTATATTCTGCAATATTTACATTTTTAGTAAACTCATTCAAGATAACATGCACTGTGTTGATGCATTCACACAATTTCACAGTAACCATGAGATAAAACAAAGTTCAGGAATATTCCTTTATCCCTTTGTTTTACAAATCTATTGTACACTACAAACTGTATGAATGAATCAGTTCTGATATCGCTGTTTTACTAAACCGACAGCTTATTATTTTAAATAGGAAGCCTTTATTTTGTTTGCAAATATTAAAGATTCTAACTACCAGCAAGAATAAGTCCTTAAAGAGCACCTGTCATTTCAGATCCATCATGGCAGCGCCTGTTAGTGGGCATCAACTCATCTGCTGCTGCCCCGTCCCTCACCTTATTGTGTCACTGCCACATCACCAACCGTTCCATTAAAGTGAGTCAACAGCGGGTCAGAGGAGGAGCCGTTGCATAACAGAGATGACAGTTGCTCTCTAAAAATTATAATTTAAATCAAGCCTTCTTACTAGTGATTTAAATCATGATTTAAATCGACTTGATTTAAATCAAATCCACCCTGGTTTGGGGTTGTTATCATGTTGGAATACTACCCTGCAGTTCAGTCTCTGAAGGGAGGGGATCATGCTCTGCTTCAGTATGTCACAGTACATGTTGGCATTCATGGTTCCCTCAATGAACTGTAGTTCCCCAGTGCTGGCAGCACTCATGCATCCCCAGACCATGACACTCCCACCACCATGCTTGACTGTAGGCAAGACACACTTGTCTTTGTACTCCTCACCTGGTTGCCACCACACACGCTTGACACCATCTGAACCAAATAAGTTTATTTTGGCCTCATCAGACCACAGGACATGGTTCCAGTAATCCTCTGTTTGTTTTCAGCAAACTGTTTGTGGGCTTTTTTGTGCATCATCTTTTGAAGAGACTTCCTTCTGGGACAACAGGCATGCAGACCAATTTGATGCAGTCTGCGGCGTATGGTCTGATCACTGACAGGCTGGCCCCCACCCCTTCAACCTCTGCGGCAATCATACATCTATTTCCCAAAGACATACGACGCTGAGCATGTGCACTCAACTTCTTTGGTCGACCATGGTGAGGCCTTTTCTGAGTGGAACCTGTCCTGTTAAACCGCTGTATGGTCTTGGCCACCGTGCTGCAGCTCAGTTTCAGGATCTTGGCAATCTTCTTATAGCCTAGGCCATCTTTATGTAGAGCAACAATTCTTTTTTTCAGATCCTCAGAGAGTTCTTTGCCATGAGGTGACATGTTTAACTTCCAGTGACCAGTATGAGAAAGTGAGAGCGATAACACCAAACCACACACCTGCTCCCCATTCACACCTGACACCATGTAACACTAACGAGTCACATGATACCGGGAAGGGAAAATAGCTAATTGGACCCTATTTGGACATTTTCACTTAGGGGTGTACTCACTTTTGTTGCCAGTGGTTTAGACATTAATGGCTGTGTGTTGAGTTATTTTGAGGGAACAGCAAATGTCCACTGTTATACAAGCTGTACACTCACTATTTAACATTGTAGCAAAGTGTCATTTCTTCAGTGTTGTCACATGAAAAGATATAATAAATTATTTACAAAAATGTGAGGGTGTACTCAATTTTGTGAGATACTATATAACCATACAATCCCATATACACAATCCTTCACTTACAGTTGATCCAGAGGAAGGCGAAAAACCCCAGCAAAGCGTGATCCAATTTGCTATAGCGGGCAAAAAATTCCTTCCTGATCCCCGAGAGGCAATCAGATTTTCCCTAGATCCACTTTACCTATAAATGTTAGTACCCAGTTATATTATGTACATTAACCACTTGCCAACCGTGAACCGCGACGAGGTGGCTCTCCTGCGCAAACCGCCGTCATCTGACGGCGACTGCCAGATCGCGCACTGTGAGGGCGCGCCCGCGCCCTCACTGTGTCCGGGGAGGGCCAGGGAGCGGGTGCGGCGGAGTCGATCCCCGCCTGCTACCTGCGATGTCCCCCCCGGAGTGAAAGAACGGAGGTCCGTGTAAGTAAACACAGACCTCCGTTCAGTGAGGGGGGAAGGGCTGTGATCACAGCCTTCCTCTACATGGAAGTTGTGATCACTTCCCTCCCCCAGTCAGGGCAGCCCACACACAGTTAGAACACGCCCAGGGAACACAGTTAACCCTTAGAGCGCCCCCTCCAGGTTAACCACTTCACTGCCAATGGCATTTACACAGTAATCAGTGCATTTTTATAGCACTGATCGCTGTATAAATGCCAGTGGTCCCAAAAAAGTGTCAAAATGGTCCGACATGGCCACTGCTATACCGCAGTACCACTAAAAATCGCAGATCGCCGCCATTACTAGTAAAAACTAAAAAAAAATAAAAACCCCAGAAATGAATTCTCATCATCCGTAAACGCGGCCACTTTTGCGCAAACCAATCAATAAACGCTGATTGCGATTTTTTTATCACAGATATGAGGAAGAATATAAATCGGCCAAAACCGATGAAAAAAAAAAGTTTTTTTATATATTTTTTTTGGATTTGTATTTTAGCAAAAAGAAAGAAATTTGGGGTTTTTTTTGCAAGATTGTCGCTCTTCTTTTGTTTATAGCGGCAATCAGAAATGACGCAGCGGTGATCAAATACCACCAAAAGAAAGCTCTTTCGCTTGGACCAATTGGCCCTATTGCGGGTTTGCTTTGTTGATACTACCCTGGCCTGTTTGGGGCGGGGGGTACGGGCCTTCTTCCACCAATTTTCTCTGCATTCCCCTAGCCTCCTGTTCTTATATTGGACAGACCAGTGAGAGGCGGACGTCCCTCCAATCCCTCAGGCCGGTGAACCGAGCTGATACGGACCTAGCAACTACCTACCTAACTCTGGTTATGAAACCAATGGTTAAAGACAATATTGCTAATGTTAATCTGTTGTTGTTTAGCTCAGGCGGTCTAGTCAATCTCCCCCGGGTGGACAGTCACTTACCCTCCAGTAGGTGAATCCCCAGTCATGGGGTGTGGTAAACTGTGTATTCACAGTACGGAGGGGGCTTGCCCACGGGGGGACTTGTCTCCTGCTGCGGGCAACTCCCCAACTGATAGATATGTCCCACTGACAGTGGGGCAATGTAATGCATGTGTTATGTTTTCTGTTTCTAGTTTTATTTAGTTTCTATCTTCTTATTTTTTTTTGTTTTCACCAGGAGTACATTTTTGAAAATGAAAGAGAGTTTTCCCAATTGCATGTCATGGAGAGAGGGGAAGGAGAGACATGGTCATTAACTGGTGTGGCTCCACATGGTTCTGGGGTGTGCTCGGGGGGACATGCTTTTATTGCCTTGCTGGTGTCTGTGTTATCTTACTACTGCTATGCCTATTTCCTTGAAATTGCTGTCCTATAACGTTGGGGGGCTTTGCAGTCCATCTAAGAGGGGTAGACTTTGGCAGGAATTGCATCACTGGGCTCCTGAAATCTTTTTTCTTCAGGAGACGCACTTCACTACCAAATCAGCCCCCCGGTTGCCTCTGGCTACCTTCAGTCAATGGTTCCACAGTCCATCTCTGATCCCTAAGGCCAGAGGAGTTTCTATTGCTATTAAGAAATCCTGCCCCTTCTCCCTGACGCATAGTCTACCTGACCCCCATTATTATGACTGTTGTAGCCCTTTCCATCTGTGCAAGGAACTCAGTCTCCACCTACTCTTTAACACTGGGAGGTCTATAACAAACTCCAATGATTAACTTTGTAGTATGCACACCCATATACGGATCTACCCATAATGCTTCAGACTCATCACACTCTCCATCAACTAGGTCCTCTTTCACATTTGCTTTGAGATCACTTCACACATAGAGACAGACACCACCACACCTCCGTTTTACCCTGTCTTTCTGAAAGAGAGCATAGCCAGGAATATTAATAGCCCAGTCATGTGAAGGATAAAGCCTAGATTTAGCAATACCAATTAAATCATAGCTCTCCTCGTACACCAGCTTCCAACTCACCTATTTTGCTTGGCAGACTTCTGGCATTGGTGAACAAACACTTAAATTCATTGTCACATTTTGCACATGTATGTTGCATATTTTTTATTTTAGTACAAACAGTACCATTTCCAATGGTTGTTTGTAACATGGGAACCTTCATATCATCTTCATTTGGAGATTAAATCTTTTTTCTTCTAGACATAAAGAGTGCCCCCTTGTCCTCTGTGATCATTTTAAAGTGAATAACTCAACACCAAGTTCATTATATAAACTACTTATGTATTTGTACATGTTGATCATATACCTCCTTAATCTCTTCTCAAAAGAGAATAAGTTCAGTTCCTCTAATCTTTCCTCATAGCTGAACTCCTACATGCCTCTTATCAGTTTTCTTGCCCTTTTCTGCACTTTCTCCAGTTCACCGATATTCTTTTTGAGAACTGGTGCCCAAAACTGAACTGCATGTTCCAGGTGAGGTCTTACTAATGATTTGTACAGGGGCTAAATGATATCTCTCTCTTTGGAGTCCAGAACTCTCTTAGGGCTAGTTTACACTTGCTTCTGCTTCAACGCTCATTAAAGCTCATACAGCTTCAACAAGCTTTTATGATGTGTTTTTGAGGCTCCGACGGTGCTTCTAATAGGCTTCAGTGAGGCTTTAACAAGGCTTCGACCAGGCTTCAATGATGCACTTTTGAAGCCTTGTTGAAGCTTGGTAAACGCCCTGTGTGTTTGTTGATATCTCACACCTGCAATTTCTCCAAAACAAAGCGAAGTTAAAGCTGAATTACAGCCTCTGAAAAGCTGCAGGTGCTTCAAGTGAGCTTCAAACAAGCTTTGTCATAGACTTCTATGGAGGCGTTGGAGAGGCTTTGAAGCCTGGCTAAAGCTACATGGGGTATCATTTTTGACGCAAAGCTGAAGTGCAGCTAAGCCAACGCAAGGTGTAAACAGGGCTGTAAGCCAACCATTTTATTTAGGGACATGAGCTTTGACTGGCGTTAAGGGAGCTTTAACAACACCTGTCTGATGCCCTGTTTTGAAGCAAGTGTAAACGAGCTCTTAATACAAGAAAGGATTTTGCTCGCTTTGGAAACCCCAGCCTGGCATTGCATGCTATTATTAAGCTTATGATCTACCAAAACCCCCAGATCCTTCTCCATTATGGATTCCCCTAGTTGTACTCTCCCTAGTATGTATGATGCATGCATATTCTTAGCCCCCAAGCGCATAACTTTACATTTATCAACATTAAACCTCATTTGCCATACAGTCGCCCAATTAAACAGTGCATTGAGGTCGGCTTGTAAGTTGGAGACATCCTGCAAGGACGTTATTCCACTGCATAGCTTGGTGTCATCTGCAAACACTGAAATGGTACTTTTAATCCCAAACCCTATATCATTTATAAAGGTATTAAAAAGTAAGGGTCCCAACACTGAACCTTGGGGTACACCACTGCATACCTTAGACCATTCAGAGTATGAATCATTAACCACTACTCTCTGAATTCGGTATTTTAGCCAGGTTTTCTATCCATTTACAAACTGATCTTTCCAAGCCTGTAGACTTTACCTTACACATTAGCCGTGTGTGAGGAACAGTGTCAAACGCTTTTGCAAAATCCAAGTACAGTATACCACGTCCACAGCCACCCCTCTGTCCAAGGTTTTACTTATCTCCTCATAAAAAGAAATCAGGTTTGTTTGACAACTTCTGTCTTTCATAAATCCATGCTGTCTGTTGCTTAAAGTGGAGTTCCACTGTTTTTCAGTTTATTAAAAGTCAGCAGCTACAAAAAGTGTAGCTGCTGACTTTTAATAAACAAACACTCACCTATCCCACGGTCCATCGATGCAGCTGCCCGACGCCTCGCTACTCTCCCCCTCCTCTCTTCGGCGCCATCATAGCAACTGTGGGCACCCAGCCGTGACAGCTTACGGCTTCACGGGCGGGCACGCACTGAACATGTACGAGATGTGCTGCGCTCTGCTAGTGGCCAGGCAATATTCTGGGAACTGTGACGTGTCCCAGAAGATTGCAGAGAGAGTGGGGCCACCTAGGGGGAGAGGACGAGTCGCCTACTCCAGTGGTTCTCAACCCTGTCCTCAAGTACCCCCAACAGGCCATGTTTTGTGAATTTCTCTTAGATAAAATAGCTGTACAAAATACCAAGCCATTGATTCTGATTTAAAGCATCTGTGCAAGATAAAGGAAAACTTGAAAACATGGCCTGTTGGGGGTGCTTGAGGACAGGGTTGAGAACCACTGGCCTAGGCAGCCAGAAGACTGAAACAGGAAGTACCTGGTAAAACCAGGTACCCACTCCCCTTCAAAAAAAATTACATGCCAAATGTGGCATGTAAGGGGGTGAGGAGTTCTTAAAGCAGAAGTTCCACATTTGGGTGGAACTCCGCTTTAAAATATTTTTTCCAGCAAGAACTCATCTATGTGGTCTTTTATTAAACTCTCCAATATCTTCCTGAATATAGAAGTTGAACTAACAGGTCTATAGTTACTTGGTAAAGATTTTGATCCTTTTTTAATATGGGTACCACATTTCCCCTACGCCAATCCAGTGGTACTATTCCAGTCGTTAATGATGTCCCTAAAAATTAGATACAATAGCTTTGACAGATGACAGATGCTCAATTCTTTTAGGATCCGTAGGTGGATGCCATGTGGTCCAGGTGCTTTATGCACCTTTATTCTGTCTAAATATTTCTGGACCATATCACTTTTGAGCCATTGTGGATCATTTGGGGCTGTGTCAGTACCACCCCCATTATGGACATGAGCTCCCCCATGCTCCTTTTGTATACATAGAGCTGAAGAAAGTATTTAATAAATTTGCCTTCTCTTTGTCTTCAGTCACCCACCCTAGATTATTTTGTAAAGGGCCTACATGCTCAGACCAGACCTTTTTACTATTAATATATTTGATTCATTTTTTGGTGGTAAGTCCTACTATCTTTTGCAATATGTTGTTCATTTTGAATTTTTGCATCCTTAATTTCCTTTTTACATATTCTGTTATATTATTTGTAACAATTAAAAGATGATAGCTTTCCTTTTTTGTATTTTTTAAAAGCTCTTTTCTTATGATGTATAACTTTTTTAACTTTGGCTGTGAGCCACATAGGTTTTATTTTTAGCCTTTTAAACTTATTGACTTTGGGAATATTCTTTGCAGTGAGGTCACATACAGTCTTCCCATTTCTGTTCTGTGTTCATCGATGCCAATATTCCCTTCCAGTCTAAGTCCTGGAGAGCAGCCCTCATCCTTGGAAAATTCGCTCTCTTAAAGTTAAGTGTTTTTATCTCTCCTGTATGTGTTTGTTGCTTGCAGCTTACATTAAATGACATCATGTTGGGCGTGGCCTGACCGTCATGGAGTGAGGATGCACGAGCCGTGAGCTCCAACTATCCCGAGCCTGAAAACCATTGGCGAGCCACCGCGCTTCCAGCCTCGGTACCTCAAGATGCCTGCCCGACACTGCACCGCATCACAGCCTCCCAGTGATAGCCGGAAAGCGTCCAGAGGACTCCATTCTTTCTTTGTGCAGCAGATGCCGAAACACGAGGTCCACTGCTAAGATGGCGTCTGACAAGGCTGCAACCAAGCAGCCGGCGCGGCCTCCATGGCCCTTGGTCCCTCCACCACACCACAGGTGAGGGGCCTCAGCCTGACCACATCTACGCAATCCTCAAGCCAGAGTTTACATGTGTTGGAGCTGGAGGGTCTAGAAAGGGACTGGGACTTTAGGGCACACATCAAAGCTCTCCCCACAAAGGCCGACATCCAGCAGCTGATTGCAGCTGTTGAACTCTCCTGCAAGCAAGCGGTGGATGGGCTCAGGGAGGAGACGATGGCCATAGGACACAGGGTGGAGGCATTAGAATCCAGCCAGGAGGACCCGATGCAAACCCTGTCATCATTAAGGGACACTTCACAGCAGCACAGTGAGGCCATAAATGCACTACTAGATCAGCTGGACAACCAGGAGAATAGGAGCAGATGCTAAAACATTTGCGGGCTCCCAGAGGCCACGCGCTCCCCGGATCTGCTCCCCTCCGTGATCGGTCTCTTTCGCCAAATACTGGGGGCCAATGCCCCGGCTGACATAGAGATAGAGAGGGTTCATCGTTCCCTCCTACCCCCTTCCCAGGACATGTAAAGACCGAGGGATGTTATCTGTAAGCTACTCATATATCCCTTGAAGGAAACAATCCTGAGGGCCACACGGAACACCCCGACCATTGATTTTGATGGCGCACAAATTGCTTTGTTGCCTGATCTGTCCAGGCGCACCTTGATACAGTGCAGGGCGGTGAGGCCTGTGCTGGAGTCCCTGCGCTCTGCTGGGGTGGCCTACTGTTGGGGATTTTCATTCTGCCTCACATCGGCGAGGAACAGGAAAACAGCAACTCTCTGTAATAAGGATGACTTACAGTCCTTCCTGGAGACTCTGGACCTCCTGGCCACAGACTTTCCGGATAGGAGACTGCATTGCCCTATACCTTTGCCTCAACGCCCGGACAGGTGGCTCACAGCCCCTACCGAGGAACCGGCAGAGGAAGCACAATCTTAGTGAGGATGCCTACCAACCAATTTGAGAAACTCAGGCCTGTTGTTTTCATCTTGGCCACTTCAATAATACCCTATATGTTGCTCTTCCTTTCGCTTGGACCAATTGGCCCTGTTGCGGGTTTGCTTTGTTGATACTACCCTGGCCTGTTTGGGGAGGGGGGTACGGGCCTTCTTCCACCAATTTTCTCTGCATTCCCCTAGCCTCCTGTTCTTATATTAGACAGACCAGTGAGAGGCGTCCCTCCAATCCCTCAGGCCGGTGAACCGAGCTGATACGGACCTAGCAACTACCTACCTAACTCTGGTTATGAAACCAATGGTTAAAGACAATATTGCTAATGTTAATCTGTTGTTGTTTAGCTCAGGCGGTCTAGTCAATCTCCCCCGGGTGGACAGTCACTTACCCTCCAGTAGGTGAATCCCCAGTCATGGGGTGTGGTAAACTGTGTATTCACAGTACGGAGGGGGCTTGCCCACAGGGGGGCTTGTCTCCTGCTGCGGGCAACTCCCCAGCTGATAGATATGTCCCACTGACAGTGGGGCAATGTAATGCATGTGTTATGTTTTCTGTTTCTAGTTTTATTTAGTTTCTATCTTCTTATTTTTTTTGTTTTCACCAGGAGTACATTTTTGCAAATGAAAGAGCGTTTTCCCAATTGCATGTCATGGAGAGAGGGGAAGGAGAGACATGGTCATTAACAGGTGTGGCTGCACATGGTTCTGGGGTGTGCTCAGGGGGACATGCTTTTATTGCCTTGCTGCTGTCTGTGCTATCTTACTACCGCTATGCCTAGTTCCTTGAAATTGCTGTCCTATAACGTTGGGGGGCTTTGCAGTCCATCTAAGAGGGGTAGACTTTGGCAGGAATTGCATCACTGGGCTCCTGAAATCCTTTTTCTTCAGGAGACGCACTTCACTACCAAATCAGCCCCCCGTTTGCCTCTGGCTACCTTCAGTCAATGGTTCCACAGTCCATCTCTGATCCCTAAGGCCAGAGGAGTTTCTATTGCTATTATGAAATCCTGAATAGAGAGGGTCAGTACGCTCCCCCGACTTCTCCACTCGTGATGCTGGCTGGGTTCCCATGGTTCCCACCTGCCGAAGAGAGGAGCTTCTTTGGCTCCTGGGGCCTGGAGGGGAGAAGTCCCTGTGCTCGGTTCACTCCGGAGGGCAAACTCCTGTCATTGCCATCCCTCCAATTGCAGCTGGGGACTATACCCTTAGCAGCCTGGAGGCGTAGACAATTGGACAGTTTCCTTCGACCTCTGAGACCAAGCTTGAGACCCTACCACTCCCTTACGGACTTTGAATCCCTCTGTGAGAACCTCCTGGAACCTATACACCAGTTGTCGCAAATGTATAGGCTCATACTGAGTTCTCAGACCACGGGAACACCATACTATATTAGAGACTGGGAGAGGGAGTTGGGATAAGAATTCACACCATCCCAGATACAGCAGCTGATCAAATTCACCCACCTAGTGGTATATAACCCCATCTAAACTAGCCCAGATGTTCCCAAATGTCAATAAGAGATGTTGGAGAGGCTGTGCCCAACAGGGCTCGTTTCTATACATCTGGTGGACCTGCCCCAAGATCAGGGAATTTTGGGAGGCCATTTCCCCGTGGATCAGGAAGCTGACTCTACGGAACATAGAGTGTTCCACAGTACACCCTCCTCCACTAAGCTGTACAAGCGCAGTGTGATACCTCACTTGCTCAATGCCGCCAAGGCATTGATACCTAGGTATTGGAAGCAGGCCAGGTGCCATACCCTCCACGATTGGAAAAAGGAAGTTGATTCAATCATGGAGGCGGAAAGATGGATTGCTAGGGCCAGGGACAATTATAACAAATATAAGGATATATGGGCAGGTTGGCAATATTATGCACAAGAGATCCCCCTAAGCGGATAGACCATAACCTTTAACTTATATACCACTCTGAGTATGCCCCACATGGACCTTCTGGAGCCGAGAGGATACCCCCATCTCTTAAGCGTACTACCTGCCCCTAATACCATGTACTGCCTCCTGGTGATACTCCCTATTTGACTGTTAATCCCCCTTTTTTTTTCTTCTTCTTCTTTCCCTTTTGTTTTAGTTTTTACCCTCTAAATGCTCCAGCCTTACCTGGTACAGATAACCGGATAGGGTGGTACCCTGTCCGGCACAATAATAGACAGTAGGTTACCCTCGTTGGGTGTGTATAATGCTGTATGTATATGTATTTGAAATATACAAATGCCACCCCATCTGACGATAATATGGATGTATATTAAAGCAAGTATCAGCGCATATCAAATAAATGACAATACCAAGAATCAATCGGTTAGATGGTATAAAATCCAAATATGAAGGAGGCACACAAAAAATACATAATCAATGATAGACCTCAATGCAAATCAGTTAATTGCCCATATAAAAATCATGTATAAAGGAGAGTTTCTCATGAAAGAAAGCTGACACCCAGTGTAGGAAGGCTGGACAGTCCATATAAAAACCCGTCATGTAATGAGTGAGAATCCACCACCGATGATTGAAAAACCGCTTACCAGAACAGTGTGGCTTCCAAGTTAATGGAATAGCCAAAGCACGCCTGTAGGGACGTAATTACTCCCTAGTAAGCCCAGGTGTATCTCTCAAACTCCACCAGCTCAAATTAGAAATCCTCCAGCGATCCTCAAGGAAAACAATAGCAGAAACACATGCCCATAGCATAATCCAGTTACCATTTTATTGTGTACAGACAGCAAACATAGTTAGAAGCACTCACATTTAAGCTGTTAGGAATGCAGCATGTACAGGATTAAAAAGTAGCATATGCAGAGACGGCCATCGAAGCACAGTATCGCACGTCTGGATGTCCATCCGACCAGTTTCATCATACCACTGATGTCTTGGTTATGCACATTATATCTTTTAGACTTTCTATTCTACCAATAGCCGACCACCAGAGTCACTTCTCTTTCTCCACTGAGCCTTTTTGGTTGAGTATCTCAGGGCAGGTGTCCTGGTTTAGAAAGAGAATGGATGGAGCACAAATTATGCTGAAATCGACCTGCTTTCTCCCCAGCTACCAGAGGGGGGTTTTCCGATCAATCTGATGAAATTTCCAAGCGTGTCGCAAAGGAACTCCAACCCAACCACCATCATGTTATGGTCACTGATACCCAGATGTTCTTTTATATGAATATTGGTAATAAGCTCTGCATGTTTGAGATTACCAGGTCCAGCAAAGCGTCATTCCTAGTTGGGGCCTCAATATATCGGACCATAAAATTGACCAAAAAAGCCAAGATTCAGCAATGCCAATTAAATCATAGTTCTCCTCGTGCACCAGAGCTTCCAACTCACCTATTTTGCTTGGCAGACTTCTGGCATTGGTGAACAAACACTTTAATTCATTGTCACATTTTGCACATGTATGTTCAATATGTTTTATTTTAGTCCGAACAGTACCATTTCCAATGAATGTTTGTAACATGGGAACCTTCATATCATCTTCAATAGCCCTCCCTCCATCTTTCCCCATTCCACACATGTGAGGTATCGCCGTGAATGTTAGAGCCAGAGCAATAATTCTAGTTGTACTGGCAAGCACAACATTTCTGTGACCATATGGTTAATTTCCTCTAGATGGGGCATATGTGCTTACTTGTTCATTTATTTCCCAATCATGCAATATTACATGCTAGCTTCCTGTTTATTTTTCTGGCATCTGAAAGAAGATTATCTTTGCTGTTCTCTCAAGGTTTAGAGTGTTTTTGTGTTTAAAGTAAGCCATCTACTAAGAATCTTCAAGATACAACCCCCACTCTTAGCTCACAAGCAAATAAAAGTGGTATGTATATTTATTTCTGTCTAGTTACGAGTTTCAAGTCGTGTACGTTTTAAATGTAATTTACTGTATGTCTGATGGTTTGTCCTTCATATTTGTTCTTTTTATTCAGTTCTACGGTGTTGATGTAAGTGTCTTTGTAAGAACTTGATATGTACATTAAACATCTGTGAGACAAGAACCTTGGCCATCTCATTGTGACTAAGAGCGGCATAGTAGAACACTTTTCTGCATTTGTGAAGGTTATGAAACCGAGAAGCTGCATGCCGAAATCAGCTAGCAAAGTAGAACCATTGGCTGCGTATGTGAAGGCCAAAGTAGAACACTTTTTTTGCGTCTGTGAAGCAGTGCTGCCAACCGTCCGTTAATTTATGGACAGCCTGTTAATTTCAGCTAATTTTCGGGCTGTCTGCAAATGTACGTTATGGGCAGCTGTGCCCGTAAAAAAGATGGCTGCGGGCTGACAGCGCAACGTCACAAGCGCCGTTCCGAAGCCTGCCTGGCCCGGGAAAACTTGTACACGCTTGGCCAGATGGGCACATGCGCAGTGACGTGATGGCACTGCCTGGAGCCATTTTTAAATGCCAGGTGCTCGTTCTCGGGGGTTTCTCGCCGCAGCAGAGAAGGAGGAGGTTGGTCTCTGCCTGGAACGGAGCACTGAACAGAGCGCTGCTGACTGTGACCATCCACTCCAGGTCAGTGTGTATTGTGCTGATTAGCCTGAGCCTCCCCTATACTGAGCCAAGTATGTAGGTGGAGGGAGGACAGCTAGAGCAGAGTAGAGCCAATCAATAGGAGAACACTACACAGACTGCCTCTGACCCCCTTTCACCATGCCCACACAGCCTTTGACCCCCTGTACCATGCCCACACAGCCTCTGACCCCCTGTACCATGCCCACACAGCCTCTGACCCCTAGCACCATGCCCACACAGCCTCTGACCCCCTGCACCATGCCCACACTGTCTCTGACTCACTGCACCATCCCCACAAAGCCTCTGACCCCCTGCACCATATCTGAACAGTCTCTGACCCCCTCCTCTACCATTTAAATGGAGAAATATGTTTTTTGACTTTTGTTTAACTTAAACACATTGCTAATTGCACTAGCTACATGTTTATCCACTTCACCCTCGGATTTCCCCCTTTAGGACCAGAGCACGTTTTGCGATTCGGCACTGCGTCGCTTTAACTGACAATTGTGCGGTCATGCAGCTCTGTACCCAAACGAAATTTGCATTCTTTTTTCCCTACAAATAGAGCTTTCTTTTGGTGGTATTTGATCACCTCTGTGTCATTTCTGATCACCGCTATAAACAAAAAATGAGTGACAATTTTGCAAAAAAAAACAGTTTTTCTTACTTTTTGCTAAAGTACAAATCCCAAAAAAATATTTAAAAAAATTTTTTTCAGCGGTTTTGGCCGATTTATATTCTTTCTCATATTTTTGGTAAAAAAAAAAAAAATCACAATCGGCGTTTATTGATTGGTTTGCGCAAAAGTTGCCGCTTTTACGGATGATGAGAATTCATTTCTGGGTTTTTATTTTTTTTTATTTTTTACTAGTAATGGCGGCGATCTGCGATTTTTAGCGGTACTGCATTATTGCAGCGGACATGTCGGACCATTTTGACACTTTTTTGGGACCAATGACATTTTTACAGCGATCAGAAATTTAAATGTCCACTGATTACTGTATAAATGTCATTGGCAGTGAAGGGGTTAACCTGCAGGGGGCAGGGAAGGGGTTAACTGTGTTCCCTGGGTGTGTTCTAACTGTGGGGGGCTGGGCTGTTATGGGCATAAGAGATCTAACTGATCCCAGGGACAGGGATCAGTAGATCTCCTATGCCCGCACTGACAGAGCGGGGAATCGCCATGTTTACATTGGCAGTTCCCCATTCTTTTTGCTGTGGCCACATCGTGGCTCGCCGGAGGACATCAGGTCCACCCGAGCCGTGGGCACACTCCTCCGGAGCGCGGCGGACGTGAGCCAATCCGCAAATCGCCGCTTATTTACAGCGATTCGCAGGACCCGTCTACACTGCCGCAGTAAATATACTGCGCGCGGTGTGGAAGGGGTTATAGTGTAAATATTGATATTTGCGCTGTTTGGCACTGAAAACAGTAATTGTAGGTACTTTTTTTTTGCAGTGTCAGTAAAAAATGTGATTCAGTCAGTAAATTTCATGATTTTTCGCAGTAAAAAAATTGGTGCCGTTTGTAAATGTTGGCATCCTGACAGTAAATTTAACTTCGGGGGTTGTCAGCACTGCTGTGAAGGCTATGAAACTGCTCGCAGAAATTGGCTAGCAAAGTAGTACACTTCACTGCGTCTGTGAGGGCCATGAAACAGTGAATCTGCACGCAGGAGTCGGCTGGCAAGGAAAGCCATATGTTTGGTAAGGGAAGTACAACATGGGAAACAAGCACAATTAATTGACCGAAGCAGCCAGTAGCAAGTAAAGGCTGAATAAACAAGCACCTTTAATAAAGAATCAATTAACATGTCAGACACAAGTGAAAAGAAAGTGCTGACCAATCCAGAAGCCAGTCTTGCAGACCCTATTGCGCAAGATGTTGTCAGTACAGAGCAAGCCAACCTACCACAGCAAGCAGAAAGAGCAGCACAAATGCAACAGCCCAAGGTGAGCTTAGGTAATACAAAACTCCCAGACATTAGAAGAAGTCAACGTACACGCCGAAAAAGGTAAAGCACTGCAAGATGTTAAATTAAATTCTCTAATAAAGGATTTCAAACAGAAATATAGAAGATGAAAATATCAGATCAATGGTTTGAAAAGAGCCCTTAAGAAAAATGGTGAAGCATTTGATTACTGAAGTTGTGAACACAATCAATGCCACAGTCAGAGGTTGACCATATTTATGGTGACATAAGAAGCATCACTAGCCCTGAGCCTGAAATCCGGACAAAAAATTACACTTGTTTTGCAATCACTAACACTACTAATGAAAAGGATCAGCACTTTCTCAACAAAGGTCCAGAAGACATAAGCTGGCCTGATTCAGAATCAGTGTTTGAAACTACTGTGTCCAGCATCATTTCAGCAACCTCCAGTAAGTTAAGGTCTGTTTCCAAGATGTGCAGTCAGTCTTCTCAAGAGTCATTGCAGAAAAAACAAGAAGCAGCAGCTGAAGTAGCAGCTGCACTAGAGGTGATCAAAATAATGAAGACACAACATCATATGAAAAAGAAATTAGAATACTTGAGGCAGAGGATGTGAGGTTAACAGCAGAGAGAGGTACCCAAGAAAGGGAAATTTAAGCAGAGAATGCAAGAAAAAGAGCACAATTTATATCAGAAAGCATCAGTAGAAAAATTTAGTTGGAAGAGAAGAAGAAAGTAGTGGAACAATTACAGGAACTAAAAAGGCACAATGCAGCACAAGCAAGGCTACAAGTGTATGGCGGAAGCATCAAAAATGAGGATGA
The DNA here is from genome assembly GCA_018402905.1 of Glandirana rugosa. Lineage (NCBI taxonomy): Eukaryota > Metazoa > Chordata > Amphibia > Anura > Ranidae > Glandirana > Glandirana rugosa. Next base: position 1,208,335 of record BLSH010059482.1, on the reverse strand, counting down.
AGAACTCTGCTCCTTTTCCTCAAAGAACATAGGAAGATCATGTTTCTCAACCAAGTGCTCCTTCTACTCTTCTCAGCCAGTCCTGCTCATTAAAGTCACAGCTACTTTATACCAACCCATTGTTACCCCTCAAAGGGTTTTATTCATCTAAGTTCCTGTCCCTCAATCAGCTATATTTACTACCTCCCATGAAGCTTCTAGTGACCTTGTGAAAGCACTCGCTGAAGCAATTACAGCCAATAGTATTCCGATTCCAGAACCTGTTGTTTTCTTTGGCGACCCTCTGAAGTTGAATGACTGGAAAATGTCTTTCCAGATATTAATTGACCGCAAGAACTTGCCAACCCAATAAAAGCTTTTCTTTTTACGCAAGTATGTAAGTGGCCCAATGAAGAGAGCCATTGAAGGACACTTCTTGGTTGGAACAGAAACCACTTATCGGGCTGCCTGGGACATACTTGATAACAGATTTGGTAATCCGTTTGCAGTAGGAAAATCCTATTGTGACAAAATACAAGCATGGCATAAAATTGCCACCAAGGACAGTAAAGATCTCTGTGAATTTGTAGATTTCCTAAGCAGCATTGAGTCAGCCATGCCTTGGTTCAAGGTTTACAAGCTCTAAATGACTGCATTGAAAATCAAAGCATAGCTGCCAAGCTACCAGAGTGGTTGAGTTCACGTTGGAACAGAGCTGTCATCAAGATGAATACAGACAGGGCAACCATCAGAAATTTTGGGGCCCCTTACACAGCTTTAGACCTGGGCCCCTCCCCGTCTGACCAACATTCCCCAGGGCCCTCCCACTGGCTATCCCACCACATTCGCCCACTGGCCTGGGTGTATACATGTTGCAGCCACAGTAGGAATTATACACCCTGTCACACTTACCAGGTATAGCCTGCCAAGCATGACCCATTGAAGTGAAGTGTGCAATGCATACTAGTGTGGGATCCAAGGGGTTAAAAATACAGTGCACAGGCAGCACAGCCTCATCTAATGCTTGCAATTAGACCTCGCACCGAACCAAAGTTGCTGGAGGTCCCAAACTTGGACCAGTTGTGGTCCAAGGGGCCCTCTCTATATGGCCCAAGTTTGGTATTTTTATCGGCTATGGCTCGGGAGAACAGTGTCCCCAAACTGGGTGCCCCCCTCCCATAGACTCCAATGTTAAGTCCGAAATTCACTCAACAATTGCCGGTCAATGACTGGTTACTTTGGGGATCCAGTACAGCCGAACCATAGGTGCAGGAGGTCCCAAACTTGGACCAGTTGTCCAGGTGGCCCTCTCCATGTGACCCAAGTTTAGTATTTTTATCGCCTATGGTTTGGGAGAACAGTGTCCACAAACCGGGGTGCCCCCCTCCCATAGGCTTCAATGTTAAGTCCGAAATTCACCCGACAATTACCGGTCAATGACTGGTCACTTTGAAGACCCGGTACGGCCGAACCATAGGTGCTGGAGGTTCCAAACTTGGGCCAGCTGTTTCCCAGGGGCCCTCTCTGTGTGACCCAAGTTTAGTATTTTTATGGGCTATGGTTCGGGAGAACGGTGTCCCCAAACCGGGTGTCCCTCTCCCATAGACTCCAATATAAAAGACTGCTAAAGCCTTTGTTGTAAGGGCCCCATGAGACATAGAAACATAGAAACATAGACACTGGGGCCCCTTACAACAGTACTGCCTGTACCCCCCTGATGGCGGCTCTGAGTACAGAGCATTCCCTGATTTCAGGTACTTTGTCAAATTCCTCAACAAAGAAGCTAGAATTGCATGCAGCCCGATTACCCCGCTGCAAGCAACAAAGCCAACAGAACAAGAAAGATCTAAGCAAACAGATCAAGACTATTTTAAGTCGCAATACAATCAAAGTTCAAGGGCCAAAAGCTTTAATACTAGTTCTAGTGAAAGGACTAGCATCGTGTGACTTTTGTAAGAGACATGACCACACTCTTCATAAGTGTCTCAAACTTCTGGAAAGACCAGTGGAAGAAAGAGTGAAGTTTGTACAGTCAAAGAATTTGTGCTTTGGCTGCCTTAAAATCAGTCATAACTCAAAAAATTGCACCTCCAGAAGTAACACTCATACCAAAATTATTTCAGTATATGTCTCAACAATAACTGAACCAGGGAAAGACATTCTAGTGTATGCTTTGCTTGGCACCCAGAGTTTCGTCCTAAAAGATACAGCTGAAATGCTTGATATTAAAAAAGAGCCAGTCAAACTGAAGATTTCTACCATAACTTCTAAAACAAAGGTTGTGTCCAGCCAGAAATTGGTTGGTCTACAAGTAAGAGGCATCAAGTCGAAATAGAAATTGAACTTCTAACTTATACCAGAGACTACATACCTGGCAATAAATCCCATATACCCACATATGACACCGCAAGGGACTGGCCCCATCTACAACACCTAGCAGAGGAAATGTTTCTTGAACTTGACTGTGAAGTACGGTTGTTAATAGGCTATAACTGTCCTTAGGCCTTACTGCCCAGAGAGGATCTCAGTGGTAGCAAAGACCAGCCGTTGCAGAGAGATCTGTATTGGGTTGGAGCATCATCAGATACCATAACTTTAGCAATGGCTATGAAGATGAAATTGGTGTGAGTCATAGGATTATCATGAAGCAAGTTTTACCCGCTGTCAACCCATCTCTAAAATTAAAATCCGAAGTCCACTTTGTGTGTAGGAACAAAGTGAAGGAAATGATCACTCCAGCAGATATACTGAAGGTTTTTGGGTCAGATTTTAGTGAAAGGATTAGGGAAGAAGTTTTTGTGTCACAAAGGGACTTACAGTTTTTGGCAACATTAAAAGAAGAAAGTAAAGGCAAGATGGACACTATGAAATACTATTACCTTTTAAAGATAAGAGACCAGAATTGCCAAACAACAAAGTTTGTGCAGAACATAGACTCAAATGTCTAGAGTTGTGTTGAGCGAACCCGGACTGTAACGTTCGGGTCCATACCGAACTTTCGGGTGTCCGTGGCACGGACCCGGACCCGTACATTTCAAAAATCGTTCGGGTTCGGTCCGGGGTTCTGCTATTTTACTCCACGTGTTGAGAAGCTGCAGGGTTTGAAACAACAAACCGTTAAGACCAGAGAATAGAAATTTTCCATTATCATAAAGTATCACAGGTAGAACGGAAATGAAAGAAGAAAATTACAACGGTTTTTGACATTCAGGGAAACACTGTGTTTTTGAAGAAGGGATTAGGAAAGTGATTTTAGACTGGGTTTTTGGAAGTCATATAGACGACCTCACTAGTAAAGGAAGTGAAACAAGGATGTGTGTTTCACCTGAAGCCTAAAATTAAAATCTCTACCCAACTGTCGCCCATTTTGAACGAAGTACTATT
>BLSH010059482.1:1174864-1200925 GCA_018402905.1 Glandirana rugosa | reverse complement strand
GTGTTTAGCACAGCAGGGGGCGTTATCACAGACAAGCGGAGCCGTTTGTCCACATCCAATGTGGACAAGCTAACCTTTATTAAAATGAATCAGGCATGGATCCCACAAGACTTGTCTGTACCTTGTGCAGAATAGACATTTAGACCGGACTCACACAGCCATTTATATACTTCTTTTCTTGAATAGGCCTCAATACAAAAAAAAAAACCATGTTGGCTACCTCCTCCTACTCCTCTACCACCGCCACTTCCACCTACACTGCCACGGTCACGGCCTAGTCAACCTCTAGGCTCCTACTCCACATCCACCCCCCTTCCCGTTTTTTTACTTGATTTTAATTTATTTGCCCTATCTCCATTTATTTGTAGGGCACTTGCCCTAGTTTGAAGATGATTTTAGAACAGTTATATGGCTTCTACCGTTAATTAATACTTTTCAGACACAGTTTGAAGATGATCCACATTCACCTCCATTTTTGCTTTTTTTATGTTTTTATTTTTTTAAAAATATTTAAAGTTATTTCCCTGTCCCCATTTTTTGTAGGGCACTTGCCCTACCCTTACCCCCATTTTACTTCCTTTTGCAGCCCTCTAGGGCTTTCCAGGACTTTGTCACATCCATTTTTGTGCCTAAAAGTTCGGGTCCCCATTGATTTCAATGGGGTTCGTTGTCCGTGCGATCGTTTGGGTTCCGTCCGGACCCGAACCCGGACTTTGTCCCGAAGTTCGGACGGACCAGCAGAACCAGAACTTCCAGAGGTTCGCTCAACTCTAGTCTAGAGAAACATCTGAATAACATTTGAACATCTCAGGCATCCAATGCTGTCACATGGCAGGGTGAGTGTCTCCATTCCTGTGTAAGCTTCAAGCACATCGTTTGGAACTAACAGAAGGTTTCCTGACAGCTCCATGTCAGCACAGCTGGGTATAGGCCCCACCCCCCTATGCTCCGCTTGTCTGTCTCACCCCTTCCCTCCACTGCCACATTTGGCACCTTTTAGGGTGAGCGGGTACCTGGTTTTGACAGGTACCGCTCCCACTTCTGGCTGAGTTTGCCCCCCTCCTCCTTTCCCCACAGCCGGCCCATTCACAGAGCGCAGCATGATTCGTGCATGCATAGTAGGGAATCAACTGTGAAGCCGCAAGGCTTCACTGCCGGTTGCCCCTAGTGGAGATGGCGGCAGCAGCACCCATTAGCTAACTGTAAAATCGGCTGGGGTGAAGACACTGCTGGATTCCTGGACATGTAGTATCCTAATATTAAAAGTCAGCAGCTACAGTATTTGTAGCTGCTGACTTTTATTTTTTTCTGCAGGAGCCTGGAGCTCCGCTTTAACTCCTATAGATTTGAGCCCACTTGCAGTCTCAGCTTTCCTCTTTTTTCCTCCTATGTGCAGGACCTAGGTGCACTCCTCTACCTGGCTGGTCTAAGGGGCTGGCCATTTTTCCGTCCATGTGGGATCAGGCTGGACGCAGTCCCTGATTTACCAGCTAAATGACCCATAATCCAGGAAGCCCCATTGCTGGTCCTCGTGGCGTTTTTTATTAGGGCTAACAGCCTTGTCTGTGGTACACTGGGTCCACGTGAAGTGTGCAGCAGTGCCAGCAGAGTCTTCCTTAGGCATGCGTGCCTGTGCAGTATCAGTGATTGTGATTACAGTTAGAGGGCGGAGGATGGTTGAGCTAAATTTTAAAATGCTTTGAATCCAAATAAATGCTGTATTGCTAGGTATTGTTGTGCCTTGCTCCCTGCAGCCGCTGTGCATACCCTGCGCTCCCCACAGGTAATACTCTGCACAAGTGCACAAAGTAATACTTTGTCTATTCACACATGGCATTAACCCTTTGGTGACTTCTCATGTTTGCTTTACAATTGTGCCATTATGCCAACCCCTTCAAAAGACCAGCATTCCCAAAGAAAGTAGTGGTGTCGCTTGTGGGTGACTACTGTAGCCAGCTATTGCCTGTTGAAGTATAAGACAGTATAGGACATCCTTTTCTATTTCTTTGTGCTCTCCAGCTTTTCACCCCAGGAAAAAAAAAGTGGGCATGCTTTTATGTTGTCTACAATTCCCTGGGGTGGTTTGTGTATATTACAGAATATTATTGTAATTTTGTTGCTAACTCCTACCTTTTTGTTGCTGTTCTGAACAAAACTTTTTCATTATGTCCTGATTCCTGGCAGGGCAAGGTTTAGTTCATTAACCAACTGATGAATCAGGGCCATGGATGGAAGCTTCAGCCTCCCTCTAGCAGTAGTTAACCCTTTAGGGTTTGTTACTAAGCCAGCTATTTTCTACTGCATTCAATTTTTTTGTGGGCTGCTTTGTTAAGCAGCAGGCAGAACCTTGTGAAAAGGTTATCTATTCTGGCAATGAGCAATCCCAAGCAAAACAGCCCTCGTCAGGCTCTTCAAAAAAGATGTGGATGAACATGACTGTATGATTCTTGCTTTCTTCAAGCAACCAGAGATGAGGATGATGATACCGAACAAGTTGTCAGATTCATTAAACAAGTGGCCAATAGACTCAAAGGAGTGTTTCCACTCACCCTGTGACGGGGGTTATATGTTCTAGGAATGAGCACTCTCATAGCCTTCCCAGGCAAAACAGCCCTCTTCAGAGTATGCATATGACTGTATGATTCTTGCTTTTTTCAAGCAACCAGAGATGGGGAATGATGAAACAGCTTATCACATTCATTAAGTAGCAAATACACTCAAAAGGAGTTACAGTATTTCCACTTATCCTATGAAGGGGTTATATGTTCTATCAATGAGCAGTCTCTTAGCTTTCCCAGGCAAAACAACCCTCTTCAGACTCTATAAAGAGGAAGATGCGCATGAGCATGACTGTATGTATCCTGCTGGTTTAAGCAGCCAGGGGTAGAGATGATGACACCTAACAGGATGTCACATTCAATAAGCAGGTTGTCAATACACTCTAAAGGAGTGGTTTTTGCTCACCCTTTAAAAGGGTTATCTGCTCTGACAATGAGAAGCCGACTAGCCATACTAAGCGAAACAGCCCTCTTCAGAGTTTCCAAAAAGGGTGATGCGGATGGACATGTCTGCATGATGACTGCTTTGTTCAAACAACCAAGGATAAGACACCTAACAGATTGTCAGGAGGCTAATAAACTCTAACCCTAAGTTCACACCTATGTGCTTTTTGGTGCATTTTGTATTTTGCAGAAACGCACTACAGTCCATTTAACATTGATCCCTATGGATGTAGTTGACAACTATAGGTTTTGCGGTGCTGCGTTTTTTGAAAAGGGTCATGGACTTTTTTTTTGTTGCGTGTTTTGATGTGTTTTTGATGTGTAAAAACACTATATATAGCTGGTTGCTAAGGAGTGGGTTCCCCGCTAACAGCTGAATATAAATAAAAGAATTGCCTTCAAATAAATGTGTGAGGCGTGGGCGCCCTAAAATCCATGCCCCCCCACACCAAGGCAACTTGTCCCCATGTTGATGGGGACAAGGGCCTCTTCCTCACAACCCTGGGCTCTGATTGTGGGGGCCTGTGGGCAGGGGGCTTATCAGAATCTGGAAGCCCACTTTAACAAGGGGGTTCCCAGATCCTGACCCTCCCATGTGAATGAGTATGGGGTTCATTGTACCCCTACTCATTCACCAAAAAAAGTGTCACCAAAAAACACAAACACAGTTTTTTACAATTCCTTTATTAAAAATCCAAAAACAATGACCCTAAGATGTTGATCCATTGTCAATTATGCCACCCACCGGACCCTTAAAAAAAAAAGCTCCGCACTTGTCAAAGGCTATCCGCCGACTGCTCGCTAAAGCACCCCCCCCATGTTGAGGGCATGTGGCCTGGCATGGTTCAGGGGCGCTCGCTCGTTCCCTCCCTTTCCTGACCTGCTGGGCTGCTTGCTCTGATAAGGGCCTGGTATGGATTGGGGGGGACCCCATGCCATTTTTTTTTTAATTTTGGCGAGGGGTTTCCCTCCAAATCCATACCAGACCTGAAGGACCTGGTATGTATTTGGGGGGGGGGACCCCATGCCATTTTTTTCACAGTTTTTTTTTTTGCCGTGTGCTTAAGGAGAGAGAGAGAGAGAAAAAAAAAGAAAAATGCATGAAAACTACATACAAAAATGCAGTCCCAGACAGGTGACACAAGCAGCATACAGTGGTGGTTCACAGCGATGTCTTGATGTGATTATGCATTTGAAATTTTAAACAATGTAAGTGTGTTTTTATGGTGGGATATGGAAGAAACCTGTGTGAACTGGATTACGCTATGTGAAGCTCTTTTATTTTGCTAAGAGTACATTCTAAGGAGCGTGCATACCCTAGAGCCACCGGGAGGATGAGATCCCCACTATATGTTGACAGGCTAATTTAAAGATATCCGTTTGGTGAGTGTGTGCCCCGACGGGAGTGGGATTCAAGATTTGGTGTGTGGTGTGGCATACGCATGCTGAACTCCTCTTCACTTTCTTATTCACTGGTTTTCCTACCTACAACACCTTTTTTAAGAACTGTTAGACTATATGGTCACTTTATGTTAAAAGTGACAATTGCGCTGTTGATTAGCATGCAATAGGACTTTGGACACTTTATGCTAGCATTTGTCAGAAAAGTAGTAGGGAAGCCCTACTTCAAGAGCAATGGACTCAGGACCAATGGCCTTTTTTTTTAAGTGTACAAGATTGTGTCCAACATCCTAGGGTTGAGAGCAGCACTTCAGGCTCTTTTAGCCTTCAGTCACCTCATCCGGGATGGACCTGTCCTTTTGAAGTTAGACAGCACAACAACTGGGGCCTACATCTGGAAGCAAGGCTCAGTCTCTCCCTCCTGAAGGCGGTTTCTCTGATTCTAGAGTCGATCCAAGTCAATCTTCAGCAGCTATCTATAGCCTGTGTGCCTGGTTGCAATAATCTTCAGGCAAACTATTTGTCTACGACAATTCTGGACAGCAATGAATGGTCCAGACTACTGCAAGTCTTTTGAGAACTAACGGGGCTTTGTAATTTCTTCCAGAGGTAAACCTGTTCACGTCAAGTTGCCAAAGATCTATTCCAGGGTCCAGACAATCGGGGGTGGAGTCGCAGAGTGAATCACCAAGACAGCTTATGCCTTTCTGCTGCTCCCTCTGATTCTAAGCTTCCTGCTGAGGCTGTGGCAGGGGAAGGGGACAGTTCTGGTGATGATCCCAGATTGGTCAAAGTGGTCTTAGTACCCTCTGCTCCTCCTAATGAGCATCAAGGATCGACTCCCTCTGTCAATAAGATTGAATCTTCTCCAAAGCCCCATTCATCCAGCAACCAACAGGCTCAAGATGACGGCCTGGGTCTTGAAAGGCAGAAGCTAATAGATTTCAAATACTCTGTAAAGGTTGTGAATACTCTTACGAAAGCAAAAAAAGGAGAGTGCTAACAGTGCCTATAGTAGAATAAGGCATACATTCACAGGATTGCTGCTGATCAAGGTTTTATACTGGACTTTTCAGTAGTCTGTCATGTCTGAAGTTTCTGCAGGTGGGGTTTGATTTAGGTCTATGTGTAAGTACGCTATAGGCCCATATTTTGGCTATCTCTTCCTTCACTGGCATTCACCCCAGCATGTACCCCCCTGCCATAAAGCACCCCCCCATGTTGGGGGCATATGGCCTGGCATAGTTCGGGGGGAGCCCGCGCTCGTTCCCTCCCCTTCCTGATGTGCTGCGCTGCTTGCTCTGATAAGGGTCTGGTATGGATTTGGGGGGCCCCATGCCATTTTTTTTATTTTGGTGTGGGGTTTCCCCCCAAATCCACACTAGACCCGAAGGACCTGGTATGTATTTGGGAGGGACCCCACTCCATTTTTTTTGCCGACAAATCTTTTTTTACATTCAGCTGTCAGCGAGACTCAACGCTTTACCCCTGTGTGGGGTGGCGCTGTCCGGTAAGCAGGGTAAAAAGAGGGGAGCACGTGTGATTCACATATGAAAGAGTAATGGACTCTCACCTAATGGACACTATTAATTATTGATTTTTACTATAAATGTTTATCTTATGTGGTTTATGATATTTATGGTTTTCTATATGTTATACCAGCACAAGGTTGGGAAACACAGGATATAACGTATAACATAAGCACTGTTCACTTTTGCTAATTTATTTATTATTATAAATTATAAATGATTTTTTGCTATTTTGCACAAGGGTGGGGTACACCTGGGCGGATCCCTTACCTTATACACTGCTGACAGCCACAACATTTATATGGTCTTTTTATTCAGGGCAGCGCCAACCCAGCTCTTTATTACACTGTAGCCACAAACTTTCTTTGTTAGGAAGGTAACACTGGGGGCAAAAAACCCAATAAAAGTAAGCCTAAAAAAATCCTGAGCGCAATACCTCTATCTATTAGTTCAACGCTTGTTAAGGAGGTGGTGGCCAGATGCCGGCCCACTCCTTAGCAACCAGCTATATACAGTGTGTTTAAAGAGAGAAAGAGGAAAAAAAAGCAAAACGCATGAAAACTACATGCAAAAATGCATAAAAAAAGGAGGGTTTAAAAACTCAAAATGCCACGCTCATACCCTCTGACATCTCCCGTACCTACGGATTGAACTTCCCATCTTTAATAAGTAAAATCTGCAACTTGCTAGCTCAATGGCACAAAGACATTCACTCATGGTTCGGCAGGTGTAACCTCTTAAAAATGTGCATCTTGCCCAAATTTCTTTATTTGTTTCAGGCACTGCCGATTAGAATCCCCCTCACGTACTTTAAGCAGATCTAATCTCTGTTCACTCGCTTTATATGGGCCCACAAGAAACCCATTCCCAGCTATCGCTACCCAAACACTTTGGCGGACTAGCACTACCAGACATACGAAAGTATTACCAGGCAACTCACTTGAATAGGATTATAAACTGGTGCCGCCATTCCGACCTCAAACTGTGGGCGCAAATAGAACAGCAGCAAACACCCATGCCTTTGAAAAGGGCACGCTGGTGCTTTCAGAAGTTGCCCTCAGAACTTAAATTACACCAGCTGATTGGCACCACCCTTTCTCTTAGCTGGCAGGTCTCCAAAGAGAGGCACCTTACGTCCGCCGAATCCCCTCTATTCCCCATTTTGGACAAGCCACATTTCCCGCCGGGCCTCCATACACGGGAATACCAAATGGTACGACTTGCAGGCCGCACTCAGGCTGCTGATTTTATTCAGACGGACCATTGGCCCTCCATTGCAGACCTGAACACCACCAACGGACCATACCTCCTCCCATTCTGGCTGGCCCTTCAACTACACCATTTCCTCCACTCTCTCCCTAAACCCACAGGATTTAACCAGGCGCTCACAACACTTGAGGAGTATTGCTCGGATACGGACGTCCTCCCGAGAGCTTTGTCCAAGGCATACGCTCTGCTAAACACCCCGACCAACCACACCTGCCCTGCATGGCAAAGTGGGCAGCAGACCTCACCTGCACCTTTACGGCGCCGCAAGTAAAAAATATTATTCGTTTTGTCTTTGAAATTATCAATCTGTACCAGAATTCAGGAAACAAATTTTAAATTGTTAACCAGATGGTACTACACACCCGTCAAACTTCGTACTTTCTACCCTGCCACATCTGACCAATGCTGGCGATGCCGGAAGAACAGAGGAATGTTGCTCCACATATTTCGGTCTTGCCCTAAGCTACAGACGTTTTGGACGACAGTTTGTATTGTCGCTCAAAAATTTACAGAATACCACATTCCGTGGGACCCTTTCTTTTTCCTTCTCCACGTTTCAGACATATCCCCTAGGGTTTACAAAAAATCCATCTTACGACATCTTCTAAACACAGCCAAGGCTTGTATCCCACTACATTGGAAAAAGACACCCTCCATCCATATCAGGGTGGATGCAAAAAGTGGAGGAAATTAACAAGATTGAGGACTTGGTCCTTACATCACAACATAAAAGGGAACTATACAATAAGACATGGGGAATGCGGAACATGTTCCTCCTATCTGATGAAGGTAAAGCACTTCTCATTCAGACAGGCTAATAGGTCTCAGTGGCTTTTGGCTCCATCTTCTGTCCACTACCCCCCCCTCCCTCCTTTCTATCCCCCCCCCCCCGCTTACTATCCACTCTTCTCTATTCTTTTCTCTGTGTTCTCTCTTTCCCCTCTACACCTCATCTTTACCTCTAGAAAATGGAAATGAGGTAGAAGTAAGGGCTTTGTACGTACTTTCAGTGGAGACATTGTGTTCCAGTCCGGAGGCCCCCCAAATTGAGAGAGGAGCCTCGGGCTGGATGTAAAGGAAACTAGATATTGTTTTTTGTCACTAAGTCACAATACCATGCGCAGACAGATTGATCTATGTATTATACCTCTTAGTACTTACGGACATATCTATATTGCTTGGTCTTTGTTATATTTGATATGTTATCTTGCCCTTACTGGAAGTCAATAAAATTTATATTTGAAAAAAAATAAATCTCAAAATGCGCCTGAAAAACGCATCAACTGCAACCTAATTAATGTGAACCTAGACTAAAGTAGTGTTTCCACTCACCCTGTAAAAGGGTTATCTATTCTACCAGTGAGCAGCCTCCTAGCCCTCCAGGCAAACAACCCCCACAAAAAAACTCTTCCAAAAAGAAGATATGGATGAGCATGACTGTATAAGTCCTGCTGGTTCAAGCAGCCAGGGATAAAGATGATGACACCTAACAGGTTGTTACATTCATTGAACATGTGGTCGATATACTCTAAAGGAGTTGCTTCCACTCACTATGTGAAGGGGTCATATGTACTGCCAATGAGCAGTCTCAGAACCTTCTCTGGCAAATCAACCTTGTCAGATTCTTCTCAAGAAGATGTGGATGTGTAGCAGTACCCCTGTAGGGGCTGCTGAAAGTTTTGGTCCACATGTCACCTCTGCTCAGCCCATCATTCACTCCTCATTCACCCTTGAGACAATGAACAGTCGTGTGCTTTGTTTTTGTTGTTTTATTGAGGGGATTTCAACTTGGATGGGTAAGGGGTTTATGGGATGCCCAGAGATCAAAAGTGGGATCAATAAATGATCAATAGGAACTTCTATATACACTTTACAGTCTCCTCCAGCACATCACTTGCTTGCAGACTGTTACTCTCTCTCTCTCCTGCACAACACTTGCTTGAAGGTACAGCTAGCACATGTTTAGGCCCAACTCTGACTCAGTCAGGTCTTAGCAAACACAATTTGCAGGCAGGGACCGTGGGCCCCTTTAATGTAGCTGTTAGAATCAGCATCTTCTGGCCGTTTTGGCCGCTTGTGCACGTTCGCGTGGGCTCGTGCGCGCCGATGGCACCAAACGACCCCATTTAAGCACACTGCTCCCTGTAGCAGGTTCTGTCTGTTCTACAGCGTTCCTGTGACCCCGTGCCTTGCTCTGAGAGATTTTTCCTGTACCTTTGACCCCGGCTTTCCTTGGACCTTGCTGATTTCTGCCTGCCTTGACTCCCGGCCTGTCTACGACTATTCTCTTGCTTGATCCACCTGTACCTCGCTGCCCGCACGTTGCCGACCGTGCCTGCACCTGACCACCCGCCTGCCTGCTCCATTTGCACCTCCTAGCCATCCAGTTGCCGACCCGGACCGCACGACTACTCTTCTGTTCAGCACGAGCAATAGTGCACCATCACGCACCATCAAGTGATCCAGTCCAGCCCTCGTGCCCCCCTGTGCTCCTGAACTCCCTGTCTACACTATTGGGGATTCTCGAACCAGGGCCGCAAGAGAGGTGAACCCCTGCATAAGTCAGACTCGTCCGCCAGGTACGTGACAGTAGCAACAATAGAGATAATAAAGTCTTTAGTGCTAGCTGCCCTGTGGTGGACTACTGCTCCCAGTAAGCCCTCTTCAGGCCCTGCCAGTCCTCCTGGCTGCAGCTTCCTGACTCCACTGCCCATGGAAGATTATGTCACAGAATTTTGGTGCTGGAGCGCAGACACAGCATGGAACAGTGCCGCCCTGTGCTTCCAATTTCGGATGGGATTATCCGAGCCCCTAAAAGATGAGCTGGCACGAGTAGGGGTGGCCCAGACATTGGATGCACTTATTAACCTGGGCATCTCAATTGATCGGGGTCTCAGAGAACGCCGTGCCGTAAGATCATCGGGGCAGCTGCGCCCCACCTGGATGCTTCCATGGGTCCCCAGTTTCCCGAGTCCGGCTCCTCATGGCCCAGTGACCTCCTCTTCCTCTACCCTGGACTCCTCTGAGCCCATGCAGATCGGGCTCCTATGCCCGTCACTTACCTCTGAGGAAAGGCAACGACGCTTCTCCCAGAACCTGTGTCTATACTGTGGCGAACCAGGTCACATGGTCAGAGCGTGCCCCGCTAAGCGTGGTAAGTGTTCTCTGGCTTTCCAGAGTGGCACACCCAGCTCACAGAGTCAAACGTCTCACTTTACTCTTCTCCTTTCCCTGTAGCTTCCCGGAGGGAATATCAGAGTCCCAGCCATAATTGACTCCAGAGTGTGCAGTTGCTTCATAGACCAGGACTTCGCAGCACTGCACCGCATCCTGTTACAACTGAAGTCCCACAAAATGGTCATCCGACTAGCAGATGGGTCTCACATTAAATCTGGAACTGTGATCCATGAGACTGCCCCTCTTCCTTCCAAGACATCGGAGGGCCATGAGGAAATCTAACGGCTAGACGCCATTGCTTCTCCCCTCTTCCCCATCATCTTGGGTCTGCCCTGGCTTTGGGTTCACAGCCCCAGCATTGATTGGGCCACAGGAGCCATCCAGTTCAGGTCCTCTTATTGCCGGCAGCATTGCTTAAAACCTGAAGGAGAAGCAGTGCCCCCATTACTTTGCCTGGACTCCGACGCTGAATCAGACACCCATTTATTGCTTCCATCTGCTTATCATCAATTCCTAGATGTCTTTAGCAAGAAAGGGGCTGACAAATGACCTCCTCACAGACCCTACGACTGCCCAATTGAGCTTTTGCCGGGGGCTGGAGTGCCTTTCGGAAGGATCTTCCCTCTCTCGTAACCTGTATTAGTGACCTTCCTAGATGATAACTTGGAAAAAGAGTTCATCCGACCCTCTACGTCTCCTGCGGGAGCTGGCATTTTCTATGTCGAGAAAAAAGACCATTCATTAAGGCCGTGCATAGACTACCGGGAACTCAACCGGATTACCATTAAGAACCGATATCCTCTGCCCTTGGTCCCAGAGTTGTTTCAGAGGTTGGGTGCGGCAACCATCTTTACCAAACTTGACCTTCGGGGAGCGTATAATCTCATCCGCATCAGGGAAGGAGATGAATGGAATATCGCATTCCGCACCCGTTTGGGCATTATGTGTATCTAGTCATGCCCTTCAGATTATGTAACGCTCTTGCGACTTTCCAACATTTTGTAAACAATGTGTTTCGGGACTTTTTGGATCTCTTTGTTATCATTTACCTAGATGACATTTTAATCTTCTCCTCTACCCTTGAGCACCGCAAGCATGTCACCAAAGTCTTGGGTCGGCTCCCGCAACACGGCTTGTATGGCAAGGCAGAGAAATGTGCTTTTGAGCAGCCCAGCATCCACTTCCTTGGGCTGATCATCTCCGTCACAGGTATCCATATGGATCCGAAAAAGGTATCCACTATCCTGGACTGGCCGGCACCAACAGACAGAAAAGGGGTCCAATGGTTTGTGGGTTTCGCAAATTTATATAGGAAATTCATTAAGGGCTTCTCAGCCATAGTTACGCCAATCACCCAACTGACCAAGCAGATCTCCCGGTTCTGTTGGTCCACCGAAGACCAAGCTGCCTTCGAGAAACTCAAGTCTCTGTTTACGTCTGCACCCATCCTGAAGTATCCGAAGCTCTGCCTTACATCCTAGAGGTGGACGCTTCAGAAACAGTAGTAGGGGCCATTCTCTCCCAGCGTCAAGGTACCAAGGCCTTGCTCCATCCATTCTTTTCCCGCAAACTGTCCACACCTGAAAAGAACTGTGACGTGGGGGATAGGGAGCTACTGGCCATCAAGTCGGCCCTAGAAGAATGGCGGTACCTACTTGAGGGGGCCACACACCCCATCCTTGTTTACACAGACCACAAGAACCTGGAGTACCTAAGAACGGCCAAGAGACTGGGCACTCTTTTTCTCCAGGTTCCAGTTCCACCTGACTTACCGGCCGGGATCAAAAAATGGAAAGCCCAACGCTCTTTCCTGGATGTTCTCTGAGTCGGGAGACACCGCTCCACCTGACACCATACTTCCGGCAAGGAACTCCCTGCTTACCCAAGAAGATGTGCTATCCCAAATACGACGGGACCTAGCAGGCTCCTCCAATCCCTGTGACTCCAGACTAACAGATAAAGACGGCCTATGGTGGTTTGGTCACAAGGTGTTTGTTTCAACAAGCCTACGTCTCAGGGCCCTGGTTCTCTGTCATGACCATAAATTGGCCGGACATTTTGGGTCTCGCAAAACGGCTGAACTGCTCTCCCAATCCTTCTGGTGGCCAAGTGCTATGGAGGATTGCAAGAGATATGTCAGTGCTTGTCCCATCTGTGCCCAGAACAAGACAGATAAAGCCAAAGTCTGGGGCCTTCTGAACCCGCTCCCGATGCCTGAATGCCCATGGTCGCAACTGGCCATGGATTTCATTGTGGAGTTGTCACCATCTTTGTGGTCATTGACCGCATGATGAAGATGGCACACTTCCTACCCATGAAGGGTACTCCCACGGCTGCCAAGACGATTAACATCTTTATCAAGGAAATAGTCCGACTGCACAGAGTTTCCAATGATATTGTATCTGATCGGGGGGTCCAATTTATCTCGAGATTCTGGAAGGCCCTGTGTGCAGCACTGGAGATCGAGCTCTCCTTCTCATCCACTTACCACCCTCAGACTAACGGCCAGAAAGAGAGAACGAACTAGACTCTGGAACAGTACCTGCATTGCTTTTCTTCATTCTCTCAGAACAACTGGGTTGCACTGTTACCACTGCCCGAGTTTGCCTACAATAATACCTTCCACTCGGTTACCAAGCAGTCCCCATGGGCCAACTATGGATTCCATCCCACGTTCCTGCCTGAGCTGAATTCTGAAAGCCCAGTTCCTGCGGCACAGGATGTCACAAGTTTTTTACAGTCCAACAACAAGCTCCTGCAGGACACTCTGTCTGAGAGCCAGGAATGTAACAAGGAGGCCTTTGACAAGAGAAGGCGGGGGGAGTTAGAACTCCAGCCGGGCAACCGCGTCTGGTTGTCAACCAGAAACCTCAAGTTAGCTTGCCCTTCAAAAAAGCTGGGACCCAGATTCCATTCCCAATCAAGAGGAAGATCAATAGGGTGGCATTTGAACTGGATCTTCCCCCTTCCTTATGGATCCACCCGGTCTTTCATACTTCGTTTTTGAAACCCGCTGTCCCAGACCCCTTCCCAGGATGGAAGGCAGGTCCGCCTGAACCGGTCCTGGTAAACGGAGAGGAGGAGTTCGAGGTGGAAGCCATCCTGGATAGTCGAAGGAGGGCTGGGTCCACTCAGTACTTGATAAAATGGAAAGGGTATGGACCCAAAGAGAATTCCTGGGAGCCAGAAGAAAACATTCATGCAGCGGAACTAATGCACGTTTTCAGAAGAAACCGCCAGGAAGATAAGGACCCGGCAAGGCATCCGGAGGCTGCCCCTTGGGGGGGGGGGCAATGTTAGGAAAATGGGCGTTTCTGACTGTTTGGGCGCAAGTCTATTTAAGTGAACATCAGCCAGCAGCCAGTGCCTGAAGACTCGGCTTGCCTGACCTGCTTGTTATCTGCCTGCACCAACCCCGGCTACCCATGACCACTCTTCTGTCTGATCCCTGGTACCTCTGCTGCCCGCCTGATTATGACCCTTGCTTGGACTTTGACTACCCTTTTGCCTGATCCTTTGTACCGCACCACCCGCCAGTTGCCGACCCAGCCTGAATCACATCACTTCCTGTCTGCACGAGCCCACCCGGAACTTTTCACATCATCTTAATCAGAGACTTTTCAGCCCTCATGCCATCCTGCACTCTTGGTCCCCTGTCTACACTACCAGGGGCCCGAGAATCAGGTGCGCAAGAGTGGTTGTTCCCTGTATAAGAAAGACTCCACCACCAGGAGCGTGACAAAGCCTAAACTTGTGGTTGGCAAAGCAGAATCTTCTACGATGTCATTCGCTTCTGACGACCTAGTGACTGGTGGCGCAGTCAGACACCAGCAAAGTAGTTGGGGAGACAATTGCAACTGAGTGTATATATACAAGGTTCCAAAGTATACACTTCTCAGTGCCTAGGATGCACTGAAGATCCCAACAAGCAACTGGTAAACCAACTTATTAATCAGTCACCAAATCATAATGCATTGCATATAATATCAAATAAACATCATTGGAGCAGCCATTTTTTTTAAAAATAAAACAGTTCTGACAAATGCTAGCATAAAGTGTCCAACGTCCTATGGTATGCTAATCAACAGCGCTCTTGTCACTTTTCACATAAAGTGACCATATAGTCCAACAGTTATTAAAAAGGTGTTGTAGGTAGGAAAACCAGTGAATAAGAAAGTGAAGAGGAGTTCAGCATCCCTATGCCACACCACACACCAAATCCGAGGGTTAACACCTTGTGAATCCCACTCCTATCAGGGCACATACTCACCAAGTGGATATCTTTAAATCAGCCTGTCAAGAAGGGAGAGGGGAGACATGATTGAAACCTTTAAATACCTAAAGGGGGTGAATAATGTTCAGGAGGGCAGTCTTTTCAATATGAAACCAAAATCAAGAACACGGGGACATGACCTCAAACTAACTGGGGGGAAGTTCAAAACTAATCTTAGAAAGTATTATTTTACTGAAAGGGTGGTTGATGATTGGAATAAACTACCAACAGAGGTTGTGAGACAGTCAACAGTAAATGGCTTCAAACATGCTTGGGATAAACATAAATCCATAGTCAGACAACAAGGTTAATGTAAAAAAAAAAAAAAAAAAAAATAAAAAAAAATAAAAGAGGGGCAGACTCGATGGACTACTCAGTCTTTTTCTGCCGTCACTTTTCTATGTTTCTATGTTTCTATGATAAAGCGAGGATCTCATCCTCCCGGTGGCTCTAAGGTATACAGGCTCCTTAGAATGTACTCTTAGCAAAATAAAAGAGCTTCATATAGCGTAATCCATTTCACGCAGGTTTATTCCATATCCCACCATAAAAACACACTTACAAATTTCAAATGCATAATCACATCAAGACATCGCTGTGAACCACCACTGTATGCCGCTCGCATCACCTGTCTGGTGCGAGCCGTCGCTCCTTTAGAAAAGGCGATTAACGGGACAGCGCCACATTGCAGCAGTAAGCGTACGTGAGCTGGGAACCGGTTAATTATAGTGTTTTTAAAGATGCGATATGGTTGAAACCTCCCTAAGGGATTGTTGTTCCTGAAGTGGGGTCTCCCATTGGTGTTGGATGTTTTTGCATCAGATGCCTTCAATCAAAGTGGCCCCCTGTGGTACCTCTCGCTAAAAATTGCTTTCCTGGTGGCAATTACATCAACCAGAAGACGCGTCGATGATCGAATTCATGCCTGAAGTGGCCTTAAGAGTCCACATAACACAAGAGGTTGACCTTTCTATGTCGCATTTGGGTACCCTAGAAGTTAGCCCATCGGAAGTGGGCCAAGTTTTAAAATGTTACATTAAGGCAACTTCTGGCATCAGGAAGTCGGAGTACCTGTTTGTCATTACAGGTGAGGTGCATAATGATTTCAGAGCTTCCAACAAGATTATTGCCTCTTGGTTAATGAAGCTCATCTCTTTGGCCTACAAGTTGAAAGGGTTGGCTGTGCCAGGGCGATCACGGCACTCTCCATTAGAAGGCTCTCGACCTTGTGAGTGGCATCAGACCGAATGTTCCCAGAGACAATCTGCAAGGCAGCTATGTGGGCATCCATATATACGTTCATTGCTCATTACTGTATCAAAGCAGCCTTTAGCAGAGGCATTCTGGCTTCTGTTTTTAGCCAGAATTAAAGAGTGTGTAGCCTTATTTCTCCCCTACGTGGTTAGTTAGTTCCCAGCTGTCCTGACATGGAGCTGTCATGAGAACGGAAAATTTAATGACAGATACTTATCGTAATTTTCCTTTCTGTGCGAGCTCCATGACAGCATAGATCCCATCCAGCTTGGTAGGACTAGTTACAGACAGCTGAGGCTGCAGGTGGGCTCAAGTTTATAAGTTAAGGTCCTGGAAGCATAGGGTGGGCAGAGCGTATAGCCAGCTGTGCTGCCATGGAGCTCGCCAGGAAAGTAAAAAGTATGTTAAGCATCTGTCATTCAATTTTCCGATTTCTTCCATGTCAGCCAAACAATGTGCCAGTGCAGGAAAGGGGAGTATGGGAATCTGGCATTAAAGTGATCTGACTCTTTTTTTATTGCTTGGTTAGAGCACAGGTTAACTTTAATTGAAAACATTAATCCGGTGTTTTTCTTTCTGGTTGTAAATCAAGGTGCGCATAGAGTTTTCACGGTGTCATGACTGAAAGAAATTTTGAATATGTGTGAAAGCTTTTTAATTACAAGCATGTTGTTTAGAATATTTTTTTGACTTTTAAAAAAAAAATGGAGCAGACAGAATCTGGAGCAGCTGTGCATAGTAACCAAGCAGTGTCCTACTTGATAACCAAACAGTCAGCTTGTTCCAGTTAAGCTTTGATAATGAAAGATATAAGTTGATTGGTTGCCATGCACAGCTACTCAAGATTTTGGCTGCTCCAGTTTTGATAAATTCCAGCTTTGTTTAGAAACTGCAAAAATATAGGTCACTAGCACTTATTGTTTCTTCACAAAGTAGTTATCCAGGGATCTAGTTTATTAAAGTGTGGAACAATGGGTGGTATTGATATTTTACTTCCAAGCAGCATATAAAAAAACTTGTGTAACTAGTTTAATACATAGGCTCAATGCACATAGACATACAAAATTACCTATGTGTCCTGTAGAAAGCCATTGATCTGGTGATCAAACCCATAGAGGAGAACAAGAATAAGAACTATGAAGAAGCTCTGAGGTGTAAGTGTGTGGTTACAGGGTACAAATTATAGATTGTGCAGCTATGTATGGTGCCAGTATAAATAAAGACATATATGACTGCACAGAATGCAGGGAGTGGGCGATAAGGGAGACGTTGACAATATAAAGCATGATGTTTAAGGAATTGAGTCAATGGTAGTAGCATTATTCAGTGACTGTGTTTGAAGGCTTGATGGTCCATTTTTAGTTATCACAACAGTAAAGGTTTCACAAAATGAACATTTGCCCTCCCAGGGCTTAACACTATCAATTTGCATACAAAAAAACTAGATATTAGCCTCCCGGTTTGCTCTTGCAGCATCACTGCTCAGGACTCAAAATCAGATCTTTTGGCTGGTCCCTCAGACCAGTTCACAGTACCTACTATGTTTACATGCAATCCAATCAATGCACCTCTCTGATGTATCTCACCCTGCATATCACTCTGGCAGCTCCCTGCTGTATGTGGTCCACGCCCTGACCTGGGCAGGGGACCTCCTGTCTCTTGGGTGGAGCCCAGCTGTCTAAGGCGTGACCCTTAGATTATAAGTGTCATGTCTTGACCGGGATTTGATCCTGGGACCTGGTGTGCTTAGGTCAGGTTGCATAGTGAAGCATTCTGGGTCAGAATGATGAAGGACCTATATAGGCCACTGGGCTGCATGACAAGATTTATAAGGCTACATAGGGCACCAATTTGACACCAGTCAAAGTGAGAAGGCCTATATTATTGTAGAGAGCACCAGGAGGGGTGAGAGAGGTACAGGACTGCACAAGACACCACACAGGATGAACGCGGGGCATTAGACAGGATGAGAAGGGATACAGGATTGTACAGCAGGTCACCACACAGGGTAAGAAAGGGTACAGGTTTGTACCAAACAGGGTCAGAAGAAGTACAGCATAGTACAGGCCACCAGGCAGGATGAGAGGAGGCACAGGATTTCACAGGGCACCAGAAGGGTATGATGGATGTACAAGATGGAACCGGGCACCACACAGGGTAAGATGAAGTACAGGATTGCACAAGGCACCAGGCAGGATGAAAAGTGGCATAGGTATGCACAAGGCACCAGATGGTGTGAAAAAATTGCTGGATTAAACTGGGCACCATACAGAGTAAGAAGGATTACAGGATTGTACAGGGTGCCATCCAGGGTGAGGAGAGGTACAATATTGTACAGGGCATCAGACAGGATAAAAATGGGTACGGGATTGCATCAGGCATCAGGCAGAGTGAGAAATCAGCATCACAAGCCATCCCAAAGGTGTTTATTAGAATTGAGGTCAGGGCTTGGTGTAGGTCATTAGAATTCCTCCACATCAAACCATGTCCATATGGAGCTGGCTTTGTGCATAGGGATCCAGCCATGTTGGAACAGAACATCTTTATAAGTGTACATATAGTAAAAAAGTTCAAAACTTGACATGATAGATAAACATATCTATGCATGTGTTAAATAAGATGTATACAGTATCTCACAAAAGTGAGTACACCCCTTACATCTTTGTAAATATTTTGTTATATATTTTGATGTGATAACACTGAAGAAATGACACTTTGCTACAGTGTAAAGTAGTGACTGTACAGCTTGTATAACAGTGTAAATGTGCTGTCCCCTCAAAATAACTCAACACACAGCCATTAACCACTTCAGCCTGGGAAGGATTCGCCCCCTACCTGACCAAAGCACTTAATACGATTCTGCACTGCATCGCTTTAACTGACAATTGCGCAGTCATGCAACGTTGTACCCAAACAAAATTGACGTCCTATTTTTCCCACTAATAGAGCTTTCTTTTGGTGGCATTTGATCACCTCTGCAGTTTTCATTTTTTGCGCTACAAACAAAGAGCGACAATTTTGAAAAAAAAAAAAAATTTTTTTTTTTTACATTTTGCTATAATAATTATAAATAAATAAATATATAAAAAAAGAAAAAAACAACTGTATTCCTCAGTTTAGGCCGATATGTATTCTTCTACATATTTTTGGTAAAAAATATTGCAATAGGCGTATATTGATTGGGTTGCGCAAAAATTATCCCGTTTACAAACTATGAGAATAGATTTATGGCATTTTTATTATTTATTTATTTTTTACTAGTAATGGCGGTGAACTTCGATTTTTAGCGGGACTGCGATATTGTGGCGGACAGATCGGACACTTTTGACACTTTTTTGGAACCAATGACATTTATACAGCGATCAGTGCTAAAAATAGCCGCTGATTACTGTATAAATGTCACTGGCAGGGAAGGGGTTAAATTGTAGGGGGCGATCAAGTTTTGAGTGTGTTCCCTCAGTGTGTTCTAACTGTGTCGGGGCTGGGCTGGCAAGGAATAGTAGCATCCTATGACAGAACGGAGATCCATCGTGTTTACATTGGCAGATCTCTGTTCTGCCTCTGTAACAGGTAATCGCGGGTCACCGGCGGACATAGGGTCCGCCTGACCCGCTGGCACACTCACGGCTCACAGCTACGTTGATGTATTATGATGGCGGCTGGTTGGCAACTGGTTAATGTCTATACCGCTGGCAACAAAAGTGAGTACACCTCTAAGTGAAAATGTCCAAATTGGGCCCAAAGTGTCAATATTTTGTATGGCCACCTTTATTTTCCAGCACTGCCTTAACCCTCTTGGGTATGGAGTTCAGCAGAGCTTCACAGGTTGCCACTGGAGTCCTCTTCCACTCCTCCATGACGACAACACAAAGCTGGTGGATGTTAGAGACCTTGCGCTCCTCCGCCTTCTGTTTGAGGATGCCCCATAGATGCTCAATAGAGTTTAAGTCTGGAGACATGCTTGGCCAGTCCATCACCTTTACCCTCAGCTTCTTTAGCAAGGCAGTGGTCATCTTGGAGGTGTGTTTGGGGTCATTATCGTGTTGGAATACTGCCCTGTGGCCCAGTCTCCAAAGGGGACTCATGCTCTGCTTCAGTATGCCACAGTACATGTTGGCATTCATTGGTCCCTCAATCAACTGTAGCTCCCCAGTGCCGGCAGCACTCATGCAGCCTCAGACCATGACACCCCCACCACCATGCTTGACTGTAGGCAAGACACATTTGTCTTTGTACTCCTCATCTGGTTTCTACCACACATGCTTGACATCATCTGAACCAAATAAGTTTATCTTGGTCTCATCAGACCACAGGCCATGGTTCCAGTAATCCATGTCCTTAGTCTGCTTGTCTTCAGCAAGCTGTTTGCAGGCTTTCTTGTGCATCATCTGTAGAAGAGGCTTCCTTCTGGGACGGCAGCCATGCAGGCCAATTTGATGCAGTGTGCTGCGTATGGTCTGAACGCTGACAGGCTGATCCCCCACCCCTTAAATCTCTGCAGCAATGCTGGCAGCACTCATACGTGTTGAGCACGTGCACTCAACTTCTTTGGTCGACAATGACGACGCCTGTCCTTAGTGGAACCTGTCCTGTTAAACCGCTGTATGGTCTTGGCCACCATGCTGCAGCTCAGTTTCAGGGTCTTGACAATCTTCTTATAGCCTAGGCTATCTTTATGTAGAGCAATAATTATTTTTTTCAGATCCTCAGAGAGGTCTTTGCCATGAGGTGCCATGTTGAACTTTCAGTGACCAGTAGGTGAGAGCAATAAGTCACATGACACCAGGGAGGGAAAATGGCTAATTGGGCCCAATTTGAACATTTTCACTTAGGGATGTACTCTCTCCATTCAGCAGTTTAGACATTAATGGTTGTGTGTTGAGTTATTATGAGGGACCAGCAAATTTACACTGTTATACAAGCTGTACACTTACTACTTTACATTATAGCAAAGTGTAATTTCTTCAGTGTTGTCACGTGAAAAGATATAATAAACTATTTACAAAAATGTGAGGGATGTACTTTTGTGAGATACTGTAATAGTTATAATAAAATATATTGTATATTAAAATGCATATTTTCAGGTAGAAAACAAAAAGAAGTAAATCCTGATGATTGCACCATCTTTAATATTTTACACTTAGTGATGTCTAGGCTCATTGTAATTGTTTTTATTGTAATCGTCTACTATCTCAAGAAGATATGATTTGTCAATGCAAAAATGAATGACAAAAAGTTGAGGTTACATTTCTACACTGTTTAAATGTTCTGGCAGGCTGGGTTATCTCTTAGTTCTATGATGCCTTCATACAGTTTAAATATAAACTGGCAAAATTGATTTCACTCAAATGGGCCTTAGTGTGTATTTTGTAAAGCAATGCAGAATGTGAATTATATATATATAGTAAATTAAAGCGGCATTAAACCCAAAACCAGACACGTAATATATTGCAACTAACGATTCTGATGAGGTGGTTACACGTTCCCTTTTCTTTGACTTTTTTCCCCTCTGTTTTCACGTAGGGATATGGCCAGTAACATACCACATGTATTAATGAAACACAACTCAATCTGGACTGGGGGGGTGGGGTGGTAAATGTATTAGCAGATTTAATTACACTAACAAAATGAAGCCAAGCTCCAGCTCACACTTTATAATCAGTTACAGCAAAAATGTTTTTACATTTTGGGATAAAGATTTTACATGAATAAATGAAATAATTTTAATCACCCCAGTCAGTGTTAAATGGTTTGTCTCGCCCAAGTAAACCAATACATTCTGCTGGAGAGCTTAAGCTTGTGGAGAAAAAAAAAAACAAAAGGTGCTGGGTCGATCATCAGATGAAAAAAGAAGAAAGAAAGCCTAAAAAACGAAAATGAATGCAGGTATCACATCTAAGAATTGGTTAGTTGGAATATAATAGGTTTGCTTTTGAGTTTAATACTGCTTTAATTAAATAAAAGACTTAAATAAACTTTGGAGGTTCTAAGATTTGCAGGGAGTTGGTACCCTAGACTGCTCTCTGGATATAGGTATTCGTTGCCAGGACACCTTTTGGTGCTTTAAACAGTTTGAGGCTTCTCAGTGCTAACCAGCTGAACAATCCTACATTTTCTATTTCAAAGATTTTTTTGTATTTATAAAGGTAAATTACATTATACAGAATATCTAAACAATTATCAAATTGACAGTGGAACATTTGATGCTAATTCTGACTGATAGCTAGGTCTCACAGTCAAACAAAATCTCCTACGCTCAACAGTAGTGCGATGGCAATGGAAGTGGCCTAGAATTCTTATGGCTCCCAGTAAATGCACAGGCCTTGCTGCCCCCCAAGGGTCAAGGGACACCCAATGGAAACGCTATAAAAGAATAAAAAGAGGGCGCACCAACCTTGCTATATTAATGGGGCAATGCAGAAATATAGATTGGCTCTGAGGAAGAGGGGATCTCCCCTCGAAATCCGTCAGCCATTCGGAAGGTCCTCCGGCGTGCTGGACACAGTCCTGGTGACCAGGTTGCTCTTTGTCCATTGTGGACTTTGATATGCTTTCATTATCCACTTGTTTGTGAGTATCTTTCCTTCTTTTTGACTTTAATAAATATTACTTGGGTAATATGCAAGGTTGGTGCACCCTCTTTTTATTCTTTTACAGATAGCTAGGTCTGTACAGTATTGATGTAAGTTACTGTTTAAATATTAAGGATTCAAAGAAGATACATGTTAAATCTATGGGCATGGCATCCATATTTATTTTACAATATCAGTATTGTAATAGAAACAGACAAACAATAGTTATTTCCTGACAATCCAATATAAGCCTAATTGAATAATCTCCATTCATGCAGTGAGTTCTGCCTGTCTGCTGGACAGCTCGTTCCACAACTTCTTGGATTCCCTGTATGCTTTGCAGTTTCTCCTAAGATATTCACTTTCAATTTCTAAAGATTCCATATCCCATGGTACCTTGCTATCTGCAAACAATGGTTTCCATACTGACTGTGCCTCCTGAACTCCTCCTCTCAGCACCTCTGTAGTTCAGAAGGCAGGCTTTGTGAATTCTTTGACACAGTAGTGCCTAGTGCAGGGCATAGTGAATACTAGGAATTCGTAATAACTAAGCCATTTCTAGGGGCAACCGACCACGTCCACATCCCAGTGTACAAGTAAAATCAAGAGAATAAGATGGGAACTCGTCCCTACCATATGTCTATTAGGATTTTTAAGGACGTGGGGTTGTCACTGAGGTAAGCACAAGGACACAAATAGAGTATACAATTTTGTTTTATTGTTACAAACATAATTAAAACTGTTTGTTGTGATGGCCGTTTGTTGTGGTAAGTGAGTGAGTGCTTATGTGTGTTGTGCTTGAGGAGGAGGGACTTTGTGGGTGTAGTCTGGTTGTTGTTTGGGGTGGGTTGTTTGTTGGGAGCTGGGGCTGCTGGTCCTGGCGGAGGGTGCTGTGGTGGATGGGATGGTGAGCTGTTAGATATGTGTGGCCACTCTGTTTCCTGGTTTTGCTGGCGGGTGGGTGTTATTTGTGGGAGGGGGGTAAAAGGGGCTGGCATGCCTTGGGGGTGGGGTGTGTGTGTGGGTTTGGTGGCTGGAGGTTTGGATATGTCTGGGCCCTGGTGCATCAGTGTATAGCCAACTGTGTCCCTATGTGGCAAATTATGGCTGGGATGTTGTTTGTTGTACTGTGTGTTTGGTTTGGACAGGACTGTGGGTCAACTATGTTTAATCTGTTTAATCTCTTTAGGCTATAGGGGGCTGGAGATAGACTTTGTGTGAATCCTAATATAATGATGTTAGAATTACTGGAACAGGCTCTTTCTGCTTGTTTTATATTCCAGATATCCGTCTGGGGTATGGTCTAATGATTGTCAGACTGCTCCCATAGGTCCTGACACCAGGGGGCAGAGAAACGGAGCCTGGCCTCGTCCTCCACAGTGGTTCAAAAGTATGCACAGCTGCAGTTTGATAAAATTGGTAAGCACAATCTTAATGAAGTAATGTTTGTAAATGTATGTTGGTGTACAATGGCAAAAAATTATATGTGTGATTGTAATTATATTCTTTTGAAGTTTGGATGCATAGTGAATTTCCCTGAAGAAGCGGGGACTGAACCCCGCGAAACACGTTGGACTACTCTATGCTCAAGTTTTTTCTTCCTTGTTGAACAGTAACAAGTATTTTAGGCCATGTACCAAAAGTCAATCACACACCAATGTTTTTTATAATGGTTTTAATTATGTGTGTAACAATAACATTACATTTTATACTCTATTTGAGTCCTTGTGCTCACCTCAGTGGCAACCTCACGTCCTTAAAAACCCTAATAGATTGATTCATAGTGAATACTAGGGTTGCACCGATACCAATACGGTATCAGTGCCAATACTAAGCATTTGCACGATTATCAGTACTTGTGCAAATGTTCCGATACCCGAAACCGATACTTTCAGGCTCGATTCTTTCAGTCAACAGTGGGATTCCCCCACTGACAGCTGAAATGTAAAAAAAGAGCCGACAATTATAGGTTGTTAAGGAGCAGGGCCACCATGTCCTTAACAACCGATGAATTATTCAGTTGGCAGTGGGGATCTCCTGTTGACAGCTGAAGTGTAAACTGATGTCCTGGCAATTGGAGCTGTCAAAAAAATGTAGCCAGCAATGTTTATCAAAAACATTGCTCAGCCAAAAGATAAAAAGGAACATTGTTTCTT
The DNA here is from genome assembly GCA_018402905.1 of Glandirana rugosa. NCBI lineage: Eukaryota > Metazoa > Chordata > Amphibia > Anura > Ranidae > Glandirana > Glandirana rugosa. Next base: position 1,176,292 of record BLSH010059482.1, on the reverse strand, counting down.
TTTGTATCTTACTGTTTTTCTTCATCTACAGATCAGGGTGAAAGGGTGAAATTCTATCTGCATATGAAGTCAGTTTGAAAGAACCTGTCAAGCAAAAAAATATATATATATTTTTTTATTAATTGTTCGTCTGTTTAACCCCTTATTAGCCCTTAATTTACTCTAATCAGCCTTAATTAACCCCTTATTCTCCTCCATTTAATTATTATTTTCCTGCTGATTTTTTTTTCACTTATATGTTATAAACTATTAATAACTAAAAAATGTTTTTGTTTGCTTTGTCCATTAATATTTTTACACCTTTAACATATATTTACAAGCACAATTTAAAAAAAAATTATTTCATTTGTAAATAACTTTTCAATGCTTTATACCATTGCTGACAGCTGAAGAATTAACAAAACAGTTGCGGTAGGTATCGGTAATTGGTATTAGCGAGTACTAAAAAATAGTATCGGTACTCGTAAAAAAATGGTATCAGTGCATCCCTAGTGAATACATCGTAACTAAAAAAAGGGCACTGCTATGAACACTATCTACCTCTAACACAGTGATGTAATCATAAATAAACATGATCACAATATAATATAAAATAAACTACCCTGTGTTATACAGCTTCTAACATGTTCTATAAATATTACATGTATGTGCCAGTGCTCATATAAAGTGATCCATAAAGACTTTTAAAAATCTTTCCTATCTTTTTTTTTATAACAGGCTCTAATGGGAAATGTACATTAATCAATAGAAGTGATGAGCGGAAGTGCCCTGGGTTCGGTTCGAGCAGTGTTTTGCAAACTTCAAAGGAGTTTGAATGCCAACCCGAACCCCAATGAAATCAATGGGAGCTGAATCTTTCAACGTAAACATACAAAGTTTCTGTTCTTTTTTTTGCACATGATATTTTTGCTGTATACTCACCATCAAATTGCATACCAGTCTGGGATAGATAGTAAGGGGGTACTTTCCGCGAAAAAAAAGAATAAAAAAAATTCACAAAGTAGTAATGATAATTAACCACAAGATGGCGGAAGGGAGTGGAGTAGACTCTCTACTGGAGAGCTATGTAATTCCATCCATTTAAATAGAAATAAGTAAAGAAGAGATTAGCTGCTACCATGGATACAAACAACAAGGGGACAAGTAGGGCCCTGTTCACAGTGGTGCGCTTTTGCCATGCTAAAATGCACCTACCCAGCACAGCAAAAACGCATGCAAAATAGTCCCCTTTAAATCATTTCTTTTTTTTTTTTTTTAAAGGGTAAATTTTTTATTTGTTTCCACACTTACAAACATAAAAATTTCACAGCCAACTTCAAAGGTATAATTACATACATTTCGTATTCAATATCCACAAGTACGTACATTGTCTGATATTTCCACCATTTCTTCAAGAAAACAAAAACTTTCATTACTTCAACCGACACT
>BLSH010059482.1:1057464-1073443 GCA_018402905.1 Glandirana rugosa | reverse complement strand
GGGGAATCGAGATCGCAATTTTAATACGATTAATCGTGCAGCTCTACCCTTTAGAGATCATTCCCCTTTTATCCCATGCATGAGGGGTTAATATGAATTTTCGCTCCTGGACCGCGTGTCTATAAGTTCTGTATATGTTTGTAGAATTGGGTTCTAGGGAGAGCAAACTCTTTGTAGGTCCAAGAATGACTTAAGTGTTGGACCATATAAATTCCCACCCTTTCCCAATCTTGAACAAAATCCCATTTTTAAGGCTACTTGCACACAAGTGGTTTGGCCCATGTGCCTCAAATATTTGTGTTTTTGGGCACCTGGGAGAGACAGATGCAGAGTCCAGGCTCTGCTGCCAGCAGCTTGTCAAAATCTATGACAAGCTGAAATATGTGGCAGCTGGATGTAGTGCAATGCAGAATTCCTGCAGCCCTGAACGCACTTTGCTCTAAAGCAGTGGTTCTCAACTCCTGTCCTCGGGACCCACTAACAGACCAGGTTTGCAAGATAACTGAAATACATCACAGGTGATCTCATTTGCTGCTCATAGATTGCAGTATTCTAGTTTGCATCTCCCCAAGGTAATACTTAAAATATGGCCTGTTAGTGGTTCCCGAGGACAGGAGTTGAGAACCACTGTTCTAAAGGCAAGTAACAAGAATCTAGGAAAATCTGCTTTATAGCTCTTATAGGAACCAGATGGCATGGATAACCTTGTAGTTTCAGGGGTCATATTAATGTGAGTGGAGTGTATAGCGCAAAAAGCTTTAAGGCCATTCGCCAAAGGGTTGTACTTTGTGAATGTAAGTGTCCTTGTGTTGCAGCAACATTGGTACATGTCAGAGGATGAAGGAAAAATACAATCTAAAATGATTGGACAATACCATCTAGAAATTATTTAAAAAATGTTTTTCATAGTAATAATTGGGTACAGAGGAAATATGTGGGTGCATTGTATAGAAAGGTACAGAGGTACCCAGTCACTGGGTCTAAAAATAAAGTATACAAAGAAAATGGAAGGGTTTCATTTAAAGCGAGTGTATACCCCGCTTGCACATTTTTTTACCTACAGGTAAACCTATAATAATAATTCACCTTGCATGACAGCAGCGTATGCTCTCTGAAGGTCTGGCGGATGGTGGCAGACCTTGCGGGAATGGATGACTCCCGCGTACATGTGTGGGAGTGACATCATGGCGCTGTGAGTGGCCGTCAGCTCCCTCAGCGGTGATCAGGAGGCCGCGCGGGCTCTTCGTTATAAGCGAAGTATTTTATAATGAGCTAGTATGCGGTGCATACTAGCTAATTATGCATTTTGCCTTTACATTTTTTTTTTCTTCTTTCAGAGTATACAACCGCTTTAAAAAAAAAAAAAAAAAAAAAAAAATTTGCATGTTGATGAAGGGAAAAAGGAGCCAGGTTAGGATTAGCAGAATAAACGTTATACCTTAAGACCTGTTCGTGGGCATATATTTTACTACTGCAAAGGCATTGGAGCTGTTGGTGTGTTTTGGACCCCCTAGGCATGCCAAAGTGATGCATCTTTCTCTGCTGTCAGTTCCAGCACGCTCCTCTGGCCTCCCTCACATTTCTGTACAAGTTCCAGCAGACCATATTGTTCCTTTTCTTTTGTAGATCTTAAAGATACAATATACTGCACTGACGTTGTTTTCTTCTTTTTTTACAATAACTAGTCCCTTTACCATATTGTTCTGTAGTATAATCTAAGAAGAATGTCCACTGACCTTAGTTCTGTGGAAATAAAGGTTTCACCATGACGGCTGGTGCCACTATCCTCTTGTAAACCTAAAAAATCCCAACATTAGCACTGTCCTCACATTTCCGGCCTTTGTAGATTTCAAGTAAAGTACAAGCATTCAACGTTTGTTCTACAGAACCATGAGAGCTCAAATATCCCAGAAAGATCAACTGAATTGGTTTCTCTCTCTCTTTCTGTAGCAGGGGTACTGAATTAAAATTCAGAGATCGGGTCAATAGAATTTTCTTTAAGTGGACGTCCGAGTCTCGTATATATTTGTGCTAGGATTTATATTCTTCATATCATTTGCCCCCCTTTTAGGGCCTGGTTACCCTGGCCATAATGGTAAAATGCAGGGTTCTACTGTGTGGGCACCTGTGAGTTGTTTTTTTTTTTTTTCCATTCAACTTTATTGAAATGGTAAAATTATATTTCTCTTGCGTTCATTGACAGACGCAGCCTCTATTCATGGGGTTTATGCACATCCTACTAGGAGTAGACTAGGCAAAAAAAACTAGCTGGCCCCTCCCAGGGGGCCGTCCTCAGCATAAAACCCCCCAGCTCTGCATTGCATATCAGTTTCTTTATGCCTAGTGGAAGGAGTTAGACCTGGTTCCCTGCTGGGATCTGCGGTTCACCATTTTTCTTTTGCTTTTTTTTTTTTTTCAAGCTATCTGATGAAGACTGCTATCAAGTAGCCGGCTGGGGCATAGAGGATACCTCGAATCCTGAAATTTCCCCAGGACGGCCGACCGATGCGAACTACCCTTAGCTTTAGCAAGGTCCGCCGCATCGTACCCGTTCCGTGCGGGGGGCTAGTGGGTGAACCCCACTTACGTCCGAGTGACTGGGCTGCGCTCGCGTCCAGGGGCGTTCTGGCCGGCAGCATCCCTCCCCACCTGGGGGGAGGAAGATCTGCTACCGGGTGGCTACCCGATGTGCCCGTCGGGAATGGTGAGTGACACCCCCCTCCCCCCCTCTGGGGTGTGGGGGGGGGGCGACTAGCGGTACCGTAAGTCTGGCGGAGGGTCATGGGGTCAAGGTTCCTACACTATTTCCCCCTTGTCCCCCAACCCCCCCCCCCGGTCCCGCGCCGCACCCCTGCGCTACTTTGCCGCCATGCAGCGTTTTTTCGCCCTCATGCGGCGGTGTACCGCTGACATTTTCTCTTGGCCGCATTCGCTGGCCATTTTGCCGTAGCCGCGGCCTTTTTAATGGAGGTTTTGGCCTCTAGTGACTGCGGCGGCCATCTTTAGTGTGCCTTGCTATTAAAAACGTGCGTGTTAGTGCCGTTTTTTTCTTCCTGAATCAGCGGTGCACACACAGCGGCAGTGGCAGCAAAAATGGCAGTGGCGGACAGCACACATACGGTGGCTAAGAGGGGTTATACAGTACAGCAGGTATGGCTGACTTTTTTCCCTGGGGTGTCGGTGGCGTAGGCGTAGAGTCTTCCTGGGCATACCCTGGTCGCTCTGTGGGGCAGTTTGGTGGGGCAGAATTGTGGGGTGTCATGGCCCATAGGCCCTAAAAGTGTTCTGGTGGTACAATGGCGGCCGAAGCCTCCTCCGGGGGGGGGGGGTCCGCAGAAGCGCAAGCTGCGCTGGGACCTCTGGTTTTCCTGGACCAGTTAACTTCCATTTGTGGAGAGTTTTTTGCTCGGGGAGTACCGACCCGTGCCAAGGGGGTGACTAAAAAGTGTCCCCCCCCCCCCCCACTTTCCTCTGAGGAGGAATCTGAACCGGATGGGGCCTCTGTGATCACATGGCCCCACGTGGAGCTCTCAGATGGTGAACTGGCGCCCTCGGACGGTGAGGAAGACCAGGGGGCCTCGATGGCACGCGAAAGGGCGCTGGTGGCCTCCCTGATCACCGATATCCGTGAGTCATTGCGGCTGAACCAAGCCGGGGAGTCGCAGGAGACGTTTGTGGGTCCTTTAAGCCGTCACGGACCCCTAAGGCATGTCCTTTTGTCCAATTTTTTGACCAGTTTTGTGTATAAGGAATGGCAGCGTCCGCAGAATTCCTTTTTCACTGCCCAAACGTTTTTCTGTGCGCTATCCTTTTTGAGGACAGTTTTTTGCAGAAGTGGGCATCCCCCGCAGTGGACCCTCCAGTGGCTCGCCTGAATAAGGTGACGACCATTCCCTTGGAAGGGTCTCCATCTTTTAAGGTTCCAGCCGTTAGGCGGACAGAGGGTATCCAAGGCTTTGTTCTTGGTGGCGGGGACGGCCATGAGGCCAGCTCTGGCGTCAGCCACGGCGGCACAGCCACTTAAAAAATGTGCGACAGGATTGCACAGTGTTTGGGCTGCAGGTGCTCCCCTGAGGCCTTGCCAGTACCTGGGTTTTGCAGCCTTGGACCTGCTCCTCATGCTGTCGAAGATGTCAGATGGCTGCTGGGGTTGCGTTGTTGGTTGGGTGACCACGCGTCCAAAAAGGGCCTCACGGACCATCCTTTTCTGGGTGGTCGGCTTTTCGGAGCGCAATTGGATGAAATCATTAAGGAATTCACCGGGGGGTGAGTGCCTTTCTTCCAGAACCGAAGCGGCGGGATTGCCACCGTAAGCAGGGTCCTTCATTCTCGGCCCAGAAGCGTCTTTTTTTCGTGCGCCCGGTTTAGCGGGCAAGGGGCTCAAGCCTCGGGGTCCGGTAAGCGTCCCTGGCAGCGCAAGCCCGAAAAGACTGAGGACAAACCCTCCTCCGCATGATGGGTTGCCCCCCCCGACTCTTAGGGGGGGCTGACTTATGGGGTTCGCAGACAGTTGGGCTGCTCGCATTTCTGACCGGTGGGTATGGGAAGTGGTGTCCTCTGGGTACAGGATAGAGTTCAGCACTCTACCTCCAGACAGGTTCTTCCCATTGAACCTGAGGCTTCCACCGGGGCGTCTGGAAGCTCTCTTAGGGACTGTCCAGACGCTGTCCGAACAAGGAGTGATTGTGCCGGTCCCTCCGTTGGAGAGGTTCCGCGGCTTCTATTCAAACCTCTTTGTGATGCCCAAAAAGGGGTGCGGTAAGGCCAGTTCTGGACCTAAATGCGCTAAATCATTTTGTGAAAGCGTGAAAATTCAGGATGGAATCAGTCCGTTTCGGTCGTGGCCGTCCTTCACCAAGGGGACTTCATGGCATCCCTGGATATCAGGAACGCTTATCTGCATGTTCCCATTTGCCTCCGGTATCAGCGCTTCCTGCGCTTTGCAGTAGGGGACCTGCATTATCAATTTGTGGCACTCCCCTTCGGTCTGTCCTCTGCTCCACGGGTCTTCACCAAGTTGCTGGCACTGGTGCTGGTTCTGTTGAGACAGAGAGGCATTGCTGTGGTAGCTTACCTGGACGATCTACTCCTGCGAGCGGAGTCTGCTCCGGCTCTGGAGGACAATGTTGCTATCACACTGGAATATCTTGGCCTGATATTGGACACAGAGCAGGCAAAGGTTTTCTACCTCCGGCCAAGTTGCTGACACTGCAAGCAGCAGTGCAAGCCCTGCTGTCACGTCGGTGGTCCTCCTTACGGGTCTGTTTGGGCGTACGGTATCGCCTCGAAGGCCGAGACCATGAGCCCCTAGTCACACTCGGCTCCTGCAGCGAGCGATCATGTTACGCTGGGACAAGTCTCCGTTGTCCCTGGACCAGCTGATCAAATTGGATCATCAAACCAGGGGGTCTTTGGCCTGGTGGCTCCGGGCCCCAGCATTGACTTTGGGAAAGTCGTTCCTTCCCTTGAATTGGTCAATAGTCACGACGGACGCCAACCTATCGGGCTGGGGAGGAGTCCTGGGGCAGTTGTCTGCTCAGGGCCGTTGGTAGACGCAGGAATCTGGCCTTCCAATAAATGTGCTGGAGCTGAGGGCAATCGGGCTCTGTCTCTCCCACTGGTCGGCAAGGCTGCGCGGCCTCCCGGTTCGGGTCCAGTCGGACTATGCCACGGCTGTGGTGTACGTGAACCATCAGGGCGGAACAAGGAGCTCGGCACCAGCTGTGGAGGCGGCCCTCATTCTGAGGTGGGCAAAACTTCTCGTGCCGGCAATCTCCGCCGTCTACATTCCGGGTGTAGTAAACTGGCAAGCGGACTTTCTCAGTCGCCAGACTCTGGATCAGGGGGAATGGTCTCTGCATTCAGAAGTGTTCTTCCAGATTTGCAAAAGGTGGGGCACGCCCAATGTGGACCTAATGGCGTCCAGGTTCAATCACAAGGGGCAGACCTTTGTGTGCAGGACAAGGGACCCGTTGGCGGCCGCCACGGACGCATTAGTCGCATCTTGGTCCCGGTACAGGCTTCTGTACGCCCTTCCTCCTCTCAAGCTTCTACCGCGTCTCCTGCGCAGAATAGAAGCGGAGGGAATCCTGACAATCCTGGTGGCTCCGGATTGGCCCCGGCGCCCTTGGTACGCCGATGTGGTGCGGATGGTAACAGACGTTCCCGGGCGGCTCCTGCTTTGCAAAGATCTGCTGTCACAGGGATCCATCCTGCACCCTGCTTTACCCTCGCTGGCTTTGTCGGCTTGGCTGTTGAGTCTCAGGTGTTGAGGGATAGGGGTGTCTGACTCCGTGATCCCTACCATGCCTAAGGCGTGTAGGTGTTTTTTCGCGCAGATATGTTATTGCACCTGAAAGTATTATATGGCCTGGTGTGAGGTGGGGGGGTTGGAACCCCCGCTCTTTCTCTATATCCCAGGTGCTGGCCTTCTTGCAGCAAGGCCTGGATACCAAATTGGTTTTGAGTACACTCAAGGGTCAGATTTTGGCCCTGGCGATTCCTTTTCAACGTCCTTTAGCTACGCATTCTCTGATACGTACATTTGTACAGGGCATACGTCATGTAGCTTCTCAGGTACGGTCACCGTTGGCACCGTGGGATTTAAATGTAGTACTTTCCGTACTGCAGAAACCGCCATATGAGAAAATCGGGGATATTCCCTTACAATTGCTGTCACAAAAAGGTGGCTCTTTTGGTGGCCATTACATCCGCTAGGCGGGTGTCTGAGTTGGCGGCTTTGTCATGTAGGTTTCCCTACTTGGTCCTTCATAAGGATAAGGCGGTGCTGCGCCCTTCTCCTTCGTTCCTACCGAAGGTGGTTTCCTTTTTTTCACTTTAATGAAGACTTTGTTCTCCCTTCATTGTGTCAACACCCATCAGATACCAAGGAGATTGCTTTGCACTCTTTGGATGTAGCAAGGGCTCTGCGGGTGTATTCGTCGGCTACAGCTTCTTTTCGGAAGTCTGATGCTTTGTTTGTACTGACGGAAGGACCGCGCAAAGGTTTGGCGGCCTCATCAGCTACTATATCCCATTGGATCAGACAGACCGTGACCCATGCGTATGCTGTTCGGGGCCAAGAATCCCCTTTTCCGGTCACGGCTCATTACACCAGGGCGATTAGCACTTCCTGGGTTTTCAGACACCAAGCCTCAGTGTCTCAGTGTGCAAGGTGGCTACATGGGCCTCGGGGCGCACTTTTGTTAAAATTTTAGAAGGTGTTGTGTCAGCATCCGTGGATGCTGCTTCTGGCCGCAAAGTTTTGTTGCAGACGGCGGTATGGGCGCGGCTGGCGCCTCCTGAGAGGATTCTGTTGGGTACAGTTGTTATTGCTGGACTACCCCTCTTGTTTGACACCGCTTTGGGACGTCCCCATGTGTCATGAATAGAGGCTGCGTCTGTCAATGAACGTAAGAGAAAGTGGGATTTTATTAAGAACTTACCGTAAAATCTTTTTCTCTGAGTTCATTGACAGACGCAACACCCACCCCTCTGCGTTGCGTTTGTACGGCTTGTTACAAACTGATATGCTATGCAGAGCTGGGGGGTTTTATGTTGAGTGAGGACAGCCCCCTGGGAGGGGCCAGTTTGCTTTTTTTTTCTTTTTGCCTAGTCTACTCCTAGTAGGATGTGCATAAACCCCATGTGTCACGAATAGAGGCTGCGTCTGTCCATGAACTCAGAGAAAAGGATTTTACGGTAAGTTCTTAATAAAATCCTATTTTCATTCCCTTTTTTTTTTTTTTTTTTTTTTTAATGCACCACAGCTCCGTTGTGATGCATAGAAACAGACTGTACACAGAGCCTTCAGGGGAGCTCCAGTGGGTTGCCAAAAAATACAGTGTTAACAGGGCACATGGAAAACAATTGTTTTTCTAATGCCCTTGATTGACCTGTTTTTCTAGCGCAGAAAACATAGATTTCTGCCCTTAGATCAGTGTCCTCCTTCCCAATGGCTCCTGCTGCCTCAGTCAATGAGGAGGGAAAGTCTCCAAAAACCAAGGCTCTCATGCACATCCCCGGACATAGATGGAGCTCAGGTAAGTATTAGGCGGGGCTGACACACACACACACACACACACACACACACACACACACACACACACACACACACTTTGCTTTGAATTTAGGAACCAGCTAAAAAAGTTAGGAGCCAGTTTTTTTTTAGTGTAGTTTGGGTTGTCGGCGCCCGGGGTAAGGCAAGTAATTTGCGCTCCCCTAACCCTAACTTGCAGCAGAGCAGTCAGTCAATAACTCCACCGTTACATCAGGGTTATAGGCTGGCCAGAAAGAGTGACACTAAAAACCTTTTTATAGGGGGGAAACTCCTTAGTATGCTTAATGCATCGTGACTGTGGCATGTAAAACGCCCTCATCTGCTGTCTAATTCAGCTTAAGGGTGGGCATTGGTGGGTTGCAAAAACATGTCTCTACTGCACATTACCATCCAACTGCACATCTAAATGAAGCCTTAGTGACACTTTAGATCAGAGAAAATTGGGTACTGTCCGTGATACTTTTTTATTTGCACTAACATTTTTTAGGACAAGCTTTCGGGGTATCTCCCCTTCTTCAAGGTCCAAGTAGTACTGAACTTTTGACACTAGATGAAATACAAAAAAAAAGGTGAAAGAAGTATTCCAGTGCTACTAATCCTCTTCTGCCAATTTGCAACCACTTCCTGCCTACATGTGTGTCCCCCACGGTGACTATTCATTGGTCTGGTGGGTTTCCGGTTGCCATAAAATACTAAAGCCCAGCTGCACCTAAAGAGTGGTAATTGTTGATGGTACACAGGGCTGTATCACAATTTTGTTGCTTAGAATAAAGATTATGATTCTTGTGGTGTAACATCTTTCACCTTATGCAAAAAAAAAGAAATGGGCTAACTTTACTGTTTTTTATTTTTTATTTTTTTATACATTAAAGTGTATTTTTTCCAAAAAAAGTGCATTTTGAAAGACCTCTGTGCAAATACTGTGTGACCTAAAACATTGCAACAACCACCATTTTATTGTCTACGGTCTCTGCTAAAAAAAATATATAATGTTTGGGGGTTCCAAGCCATTTTCTATCAGAAGATACTGGATTTTTACTTGTAAGCCACAAATGTCAGAAAAGGCTTAGTCTTTAAATGGCTAAATTGACTTAATTTACAGACACAAGTTCATTCCTCTGATAGAAGAACAAAAAGATACTTTGTTTCTACTTAAAGCGGAGTTCCACTCAAAAGTGGAACTTCCACTCGTCGGATTCTGACCTAACCACCCCCCCCCCCCCTCAGGTGTCACATTTGGCACCTTTTCAGGGGGGGGAGAGGATACCAGTCTTTGCCCGGGCCGCAGCCAACTTACGTCAGCAGCTCGGGTCCATACTACTCCACCGCTGGGCCAGTGAGAAAGCGCAGTGGCGGCTTGCGCATGCACAGTAGGGGCATGGCCGTAAAGCCGAAATGCTACACTACCAGGTTCCTGTACCCCCAATGGCGGCAGCTGCACACAACCAGCCAATCCGAAGATCGTATGTGTAGCTGCTAACTTTTAATATTTAAAGGGGCTTCAGCGGGCGGTGGACCTCCGCTTTCAAGAATAACAAAAATCCGGACAGCCTGCCAAGTTTAACAGCTGTTAGATTGAGCAGAGAACAGCTCTTCACTGAATTTGAGATGCTGTTTTAAGATGGTGAGGGGAGAGAAGGATTGGCTGCCACTCGCCAGGATGAGGTTTCTGGTCTCCATGGCGACCTGGCGCCTGGGGATTGTCGATCCCTTTAGTAACACTTTATGTTATTTGATCACCAAACCTTGGGGCCCCATTCACACCTGAGCATTTTGTAGCTTGAAGCCGGAAGCTACAAAACGCTGGAGGGGGAAAAAACAATTATTCTCTATGAAGATGGTTCAAATCTCCACTCCAAAATGCCTGAAGCTCAAAGTTCTAGAGCTTTCTTTTAGTCAGATTACAGGCATTTTTTTTACGTTGGTGACCTTTTGACCTGTACAAAATTGCTGCAAAAATTGTGTTAAAAAGCCTTCTCTGCCCCAGTCCACCCTACTGAATACTTTTTTAGCATTTCTAGTGCCTATTAGATGTGGTGTATTTTTAGCTGGGTTATGAGACCAATAACTTTCCAAAAATTCTATTGTTTCTCTTTATGACTTTGAAATCAGCTTGGTCTGGGTGGACAAATCTTGCGATTAACATCCCCAGTCTGCTTGAAAGAAATGAGTTCTCATTGCCATTTATTCCTCATACCCCTTTAACCTCCCTGGCGGTACTCCAGAGTGTTGCTCGGGGTTAATTTTCAGTACCAAAAGCGGTAACCCAGAGCCACACTCTGGATTACACTGTAGTGTTACTTACCTTGTTCCTGAGATCCCCTGATGTCCTCCCGCTGTTTCATCAGATTAGGCGACCCGCCATATCTTGTAAAGGAAGTGACGTTCCGTTGCCGCCATCTTGCTACACCTCTTACCTGTCCACAGTACAGAACACTGAGAAGTGGACATCTTATTACACACACCTGAGTTTTGCATTTCCCACTTATTTGTAACAATAAACTGATCTTCTATAATAAAATACAGTATTTAGAAATATGTGACACTCTTTTGATGTTTAATTGTAAAAGCAGCAGCAAGCCTGCTGATCTCTCAGTTTTGCTGATCTAGATCAAAACCGTCTGAGGGATTTGAAAATGCTGTGTTTCACTATATAAGCTCAGTTTACTATTACAAATAAGTGTGAAATGCAAAACTCCGGTGGGTGTTAACTACTTCAGATCTGCATGCTGTCAATTGACGTTATGGGCTCTCAGTGGTAATATCTCAATGCTGCCGACACCTGCAGGCGATTCCCGTCACCATAAGAACGATTATAGCGGCAGTTCAGCTGCTTGATAGTTCTTACAGGCGACGGGAGGTGACGTTCCGCCCTACCCCCCCTCCTGTTGCCCTCCGGTGCTTCTCCCGATTCACCTGAGCGATCGGTGAAGGGGAGTAGTAATCACCTGCCACCAGAAGGAAGTACCATAGATTTCCCAGGGACAGATGGTCCCTGGTCATCTCTATGGCTCTCGGAGGCCCGGAAGCATATCATGAAGTCACGTCCGGGCTTCCGGATGTAAACCATGCCAGTGAATTCAGCTGCAAAGGCTGAGATCGTCTGTTCTATTTTTTTTCTCTCATCTCAGCCTTTTCAGTCTGGAGGATAGATGTGGGGTCTTATAGCATCTCTCCATAATAGGAACCTGTCACACACTTTTCCTATTACAAGGGATGTTTACATTCCTTGTAATAGGAATAAAAGTGATAAAAACTAAAGCGAGTGTAAAAATAAAAGTAAAATAAGGAATAATAAAAAAAAAAATTAAAGCACCCAGTCCCCGCAAGCTCACGCACAGAAGCAAACGCATACGTAAGTCGCGCCCGCATATGTAAATGGCGTTCAAACCACACGTGAGGTATCGCCGCGTGCGTTAGATTGAGAGCAATAATTCTAGCCCAAGACCTCCTCTGTAACTATAAACCTCTAACCTGTAAAATTTTTTAAAGCATCGCCTATGGAGATTAAGTACCAAAGTTCGGCGCCATTCCACGAGTGTGCGCAATTTTTAAAATATGACATGTTTGGTATCTATTTACTTGGCGTAACATCCTCTTTCTTGTTATGAAAAAAAATTGGGTTAACTTTTTTTTTTTTTTTAAAGAAAAATGCGTTAGAAAATCGCTGCGCAAATACCGCATGATATAAAAAGTTGCAACAACTGCCATTTTATTCCCTAGGATCTCTGTTTAAAAACTATATATAATGTTTGGGGGTTCTGAGTAATTTTCTAGCAAAAAAAATGATTTGTACATGTAGGAGAGGAGTGCCAGAAATGGCCCGGATATGAAGTGGTTAAAAGATGTCAACTTGCCACCATCTTGCAGGGTTTAGCAAGATGGCGGCGACGGACTCTCTTACGTTACAAGATATTACGGGCTGCCTAATCTGATGGAACACCGGCATCAGAGTTGAGCGACAGTGATTAGTTTGTACAAATTTCTGTGTTTTTGGTTTATCATTATGGAATTAAATTAATTATTTAATTTTTTTTATAATTATTTATAATTTATGATTTTGTGTTTCAAACTTTATCATACCCGGGATGTCTACTAGACTCTTGTCTTGGACAGATTTAAGGCTACTTTCACACTGAAACGTTTTTCAGGCGCTGCGGTGCTAAAATTAGCGCCTGTGCAGCGCCTGAAAAACTCTCCCCCAATTCTCCCCAGTTTGAAAGCCAGAGTGCTTTCACACTGGGGCGGTGCTCTTGCAGGACAGCAAGAAAATCCTGCAAGCCGCATCTTTGGGGCGGTGCGTTGAGCGGTGTGTACACCGCCCCCTCCAGTGAAAGCAATGGGCGGCGCTCCCGAAACGGCTGTACACCGCCTTGGTCGCGCCATGCGGTGAAGCTTTTAACCCCTTGTTAACCCTTTCTTGGGGGTTAAAAGTGCCCCACTCCTGCCTGCATAGCGGCGCCGTAGCGCCACTATAACAGCTGTAAATCCACGCTGAAACTAGCGGAGATTCACCGCTACCACCCGCCCCAGTGTGAAAGTAGCCCAAGTGAGTAATTCCTAAGAATTCCTAAGGTGCTACATTATATAACAAATTTCCATGCAAAACAATGTACTGCTTTGACATTCAAAATATTGACGTAATCAGACCGCCAGGGAGGTTAAACAAGATCCGCATATGATGCAAATCTTTGGTAGATGTATAACATTTTGTTTCATGAACAACGTTCCGTTCTTCAGGAGAGCATGGCTAATGGCCCGTATACACATGATTCGAAAATTAGATGAAAAATCTCGCTTTCAAAGTGATCGGTGGTACAGGGCTTTCGAGAGCCAATCATGACAGTTCATCCGATTTTATTATTCGATCGGACAAACATTTTTCACTAATGATACCAGATTCGATTTTAATTTTATCAGTACAGCTGTCGGAACGAAAATACAATACAAATGCACTACAACACGACATTTTTATTCTGTCGTACGAGAATTTTCGTGACTTTAGTACACTCTTCCGATTCAATATGAGATTAGCATGCAAAAAGAAAACAGACGGTCTGTCGTCTGATTTTCGGAACGTGTGTATTGGGCTTAAGGCCTCATGCACACAGGACATTCTGTCAACTCTCCTAGGCAGCCTTTACTTTTGGCAGCAGACAGTTGTAAAAGTGTGTAAAGCATTTAGACTCGTTTTACAGGCGTCAAACTCTTGGGCAATCATTTTTTTAATTGGACCGAATAATAATTTATTCTGGCCATTGAAATGAATTAATGCTAAGAGCTAAATGTTTCCTGCGTTAATGTGCGTTTACATGCGCCAAGCATTTTTTTTCTGCCAAAACGCTTCTGCTCCTGGATGCACTGGCAGTGTTTTTTTTGTTTTTGTCCCCCCCCCCCCCCCCAAATTCCTCTGAGCCCAGCTTCACACTGACAGGAATGAAAAGATAGTTCAGTTCAAGTTCAGCTCATCTCGATTTTTATTCCCGCATTTCAGCCCCGACTTTAAAGGCTTTTTCAGAGATCTCTGTGCTGGTTGCTGCACAGATGCCTATGGAAATCTCCTCCCGAAGTTGCAAAAAGCAGTACAGAAACTACTTTAGGGAATCTGTGCGGGGCTGCACTGATTCGGATGGTGAAATTGCCTCTGATTTGGCATGCAATTTGACATGCCAAATCGCACCAATGTGAACCTAGGCTAAAAGCCTATGTCTGCATAGACACATAGGCTAACATGAAGAGGCGTTTAAAGGCAGGAAAAAAACCCCAAAAAAACACAAGACGCCTAGAGTGAGATTGAATAATCATTAAAAGATTGCAATATCTATTTAACCCCCCTCACAATCTACACCCAACATTTCCTCGATTCTTTGTAAACGGTGCAGAGCCCTTCAGAACTGTCAAAAAAAAAAAAGCTGCAGAATGTTTATCAACATTCCTCAGTGCTGGGAGATATAGAAGAAATGCATTGTATCATTTTGTACTTTTAGAATAGATCAAAGGGAAGAACTTGCGTAAGTAGGTCAGTTTAACCACTTAAAGACCAAGTATATGTATATATGTGTGTGTGTGTGTATGTATGTATGTATATATATATATATATATATATATATATATATATATAGCAGAGACCTTAGAGAATAGAATGGCGGTTGTTATATTTTATGTCACACAGTATTTGCGCAGCGGTCTCTAATGCAATTTTTGGGGAAAAAATAGACTTCAATGAATTAAAAAATAAAACTAAACAGTAAAGTTAGCCCAATTTGTATAATGAGATAGATGATGTTATGCTGTGAGAGTCATGCTCTTTATTCTAAGCAAAGAAATTGTGATTTTCATTTATCCAGAATCATGCAGCACTCTAGAAGAAGCTGAAAAAACGTCCCGTGTGCATGGGGCCTAAGAGGTAGGTATCTAGAATACATAAACAGAGTTATTATAACATGTCTCTAGGGTTGCATTGATGCCACCGAGTACGAGTACCGATACTTTACCTCAGGTAGTCGCCGATTCCAATTACCGATACCTACCGTGTAGATAGGGGTGATTTGGGAGGTGGGGGTGGTTGTTAGGGAGTTGTGGAATAATAAGGATTATGGGGTGGGAGAGTTGGGATGGGCAAGGCTGTGATCGCCGGGGGGGAGAGAGGATAGGGATAGGAGGGTTATTGGGAGACATGGGAGCAGAGGTGACAGCCGGTGGAGGGAAGGAGGAGGCAACAGGCAGAAGTGACAGCAGTGACTGCAGGCCTGGTACAGGAGACAGCCAGAATTGGCATGGTGCAGGAGACAGCGATCAACTATGAGGAGGCGGGGATGGCACCAGTGGCGTCTCCAGCTTTCATATTGGGGGGGGCACAAGGATAAGAGTAGGGGGCCCAACTATAAAACACTATCTATCTATCACACACACTCTGCCTTGAGGGGGAGCAGCCAGGTGGATGGGAGGACAGGGAGGGGTTACCTCTACGGAAGCCTTAATCCCCGGTCCCCCCACCTGGAAGTAAGTTCTTACCTTGGGTGAATATGCTCACCCTCCACCTGACAGTGTCATGGTTCCTCTTCTCTCCCGGTCCTCTCTTCCCCCTCCCGCTCGGCATGCTGGGGGCTGCAGTTCACTCCCTGGGAGTGTATCTGCTGATTTTTTTAGCTGTTTATACCACTTGAGTGGCTAGCTGTAGCTGCCATGCCCTGTACACTTCAATGACAGGTTGGCAGGTTCTGCCGCTATCCGTTGCTTTCTGCCTAGCCAGCATTTCCTGCGGTGATCTCTGCTGAATACACACAAAATGTGGCTAGCAGTGATCGCTGCAGGTAACGGCTGGCTGGGTGGACAGCCACAGATGGCATGTGGCTGCTGCTGACCTGTTATTGAAGTCTATAGGGCTCGGCAGCTACACCTAGCTGCTCACAGGTGGCGGAAACGTCCGCAGGAATCAGAATCCTGTAATAGTTGTTTGCACCAGCGATAGTCGCCTGTGCGAATGTAGCCTTATATCATCTCCTTAACTACTTCAGCCCCGGAAGGATTTCCAGCTTTAGGACCGGAGCCCTTTTTTCAATTTGGCACTGCGCCATTTCAAATGGTAATTGCGCGGTCATGCAATGCAGTACCCAAACGAAATTTGCGTCCTTTTTCCCACAAATAGAGCTTTCTTTTGGTGGTATTTGTTCACCACTGCGCTTTTTAATTTTTGCAATATAAACAAAAATATAACGGAAATTTTGAAAAAAATGATATTTTCAACTTTGTTATTACAAAAATACAATAAACTAAATTTTAGTCATAAATTTTTGCCAAAATGCATTCAGCCACATGTCTCGGGTAATGGTAAACTTTACCGCGTCACGGTTTAACTTTTTTCCCGAGGCCAGGATTTCGACCTTTAGGAAGGCCCCGACTTCATCAATTCCTCTACTA
>BLSH010059482.1:1037007-1051287 GCA_018402905.1 Glandirana rugosa | reverse complement strand
GCGTTTACACTGACCCTAACGCATTGGGGGTTAAAACCTATAAAAGGTAAATACGGCGGGTAATCTGATTGAAAAAAAATATATCTATCTAGCTAGAGTCACCTGTGACACTTATACGGTGATCACAGGTGACGGGGCAATCAAGGGGTTAAAACCTTTATTGGGGGGGGCAAGGGGGGGGGGCTTTTCACCTAACTAGGCCTAGTACTAGACTAACCTAACACTGATTAGCGTCACAAGGGTCACAAGTACAGCGTTCGCTAAAAATCAGATCGCTGCACTATGTGATACTGTGACAGGGGGGTGACAGGTAGTGAAAGGGTTAACTGGGGGGCGATCAGGGGGCGATCAAGGGGTTAAATGTGCCTATGTGACCTGGTGTCAGTGTAGTGATTGTGCACTCACGTTTTTAGATGCTTCTTCTTCCTCTCTGAAACTGAAAAGAGCTTCAGGGAGGAAGAGGAGTTAACTTCCCCTGCCTCTGTTTACATTTACAGAGGCAGAGGAACATTTCATTGGCAGGGGCGATCTACAGAGCCAGGCCAAAAATCATTGGCCTGGCCCTGTAGATTGAAAGCCCCTGTAACAAATGCCGTTGCAGCGCCCGCGCCTAGGGGGCGCGCGCACACGGCGCGAGTTCGTGGCCTCCGTCGTATGACGGCGATTCGCGTTACAGCGCCACTTTGTCGCCGTCAAATGTCGATCAGCCGTCGGCAAGTGGTTAATATATATAAAATGCTGTATCTTTTTCTTCTAATGGTGTTCACATATATATCAGACACCTGCTAGTACAGATAAGTAGCCCAAATGTCTCTGAAGAGAGGGGATCATGCTCTGCTTCAGTATGTCACAGTACATGTTAGCATTCATGGTTCCCTCAATGAACTGTAGCTCCCCAGTGCCGACAGCACTTGTGCAGGCCCAGACCATGACACTACTTGAGATGTACTTGAGATTGTGTGTATATGTATGTATATATCTATCGCGCACACACACACACCTCACAAAAGTGAGTACACCCCTCACATTTTTGTAAATATTTTATTATATCTTTTCATGTGACAACACTGAAATAATGACACTTTGCTACATTGTAAAGTAGTGCGCGTATTGCTTGTATAACAGTGTAAACTTGCGATCACCTCAAAATAACTCCATACACAGCCATTAAAGCGGAGGTCCGCCTGGAAAAAAAATTAAAAGCCAGCAGCTACTCATACTGTAGCTGCTGACTTTTAATAATAGGACACTTGCCTGTCCTGGAGTCCAGCGATGTCGGCACCCACTGCCGATCTTTGGATTGGGGGTCGGGTGCAGCCGCACCCATTGCGCGTAAGGGAACCTGTCTAAAGACAGGTGTCCTCTTCCCCCTCCCCCCGAAAGGTGCCAAATGTGACACCTGAGGGGGGAGGAATCCAACCAGCGGAAGTTCCACTTTGGAGGGGAACTCCGCTTTAATGTCTAAACCACTGGCAACAAAAGTGAGTACACCCCTAAGGGAAAATGTCCAAATTGAGCCCAATTAGTCATTTTCCCTCCCCGGTGTCATGTTACTCGTTAGTGTTACAAGGTCTTAGGTGTGAATGGGGAGCAGGTGTGTTAAATTTGGTGTTAACCCTCCCACTCTCTCATACTGGTCACTGGAAGTTCAACATGGCACCTCATGGCAAAGAACTTGCTGAGGATCTGCAAAAAAAAAAAAAAGAATTGTTGCTCTACATAAAGATGGCTTAGGCTAGAAGAAGATTGCCAAGACCCTGAAACTGAGCTGCAGCACGGTGACCAAGACCATACAGTGGTTTAACAGGACAAGTTCCACTCAGAACAGGCCTCGCCATGGTCGACCAAATTAGGTCAGTGCACGTGCTCAGCGTCATATCCAGAGGTTGTCTTTGGGAAATGGACGTATGAGTGCTGCCATCATTGCTGCAGAGGTGAAGGGGTGGGGGGGGGGGGGGGTCATACTGTCAGTGCTCAGATCATACACCGCACACTGCATCAAATTGGTCTGCATGGCTGTCGTCCCAGAAGGAAGCCTCTTCTAAACATGATGCACAAAAAAGCTCACAAACAGTTTGCTCAATACAAGCAGACTAAGGACATGGATTACTGGAATCATGTCCTGTGGTCTGATAAGACCAAGATAAACTTATTTGGTTCAGATGGTGTCAAGTGTGTGTGTGTGGCAACCAGGTGAGGTGTAGAAAGACAAGTGTGTTTTTCCTACAGTCAAGCATGGTGGTGAGAGTGTCATTGTCTGGGACTGCATGAATGCTGTTGGCACTGGGGAGCTACAGTTCATTGAGGGATTAATGAATGCCAACCTGTACTGTGGCATACTGAAGCACAGCATGATCCCCTCCCTTCGGAGACTGGCTGCAGGGCAGTATTCCAACCTAACGACCCCAAACGCACCTTTAAGATGACCACTGCTTTGCTAAAGAAGCTGAGGGTAAAGGTGATGGACTGGCCAAGCATTTCTCCAGACCTAAACCCTATTGAGCATCTGTGGGACATCCTCAAATGGAAGGTGGAGGAGTGCAAGGTCTCTAACATCCACCAGTTTGTGATGTCGTCATAAAGTAGTGGAAGAGGACTCCAGTGGCAACCTGTGAAGCTCTGGTGAACTCCATGCCCAAGAGGGTTAAGGCAGTGCTGGAGTATAATGGTGGCCACACAAAATATTGACACTTTTTAGGCCCTGTAAAGGAATTTTGCATATGGAGAAGTGTCCTGACGTCTGATTTTTATATATATATATATATATATATATATATATATATATATATATATATATATTAAAAAAATGTTTTTGGGTCCAATTTGGACACTTTCACTTAGGGGTGTACTCACTTTTGTTGCCAGCGGCTTAGACATTAATGGCTATGTGTTGAGTTATTTTGAGGGGACAACAAATTTACACTGTTATACAAGCTGTACACTCACTACTTTACATTGTAGCAAAGTGTCATTTATTTAGTGTTGTCACATGAAAAGATATAATAAAATATTTACAAAAATGTGAGGGGTGTATAATATATTACGCTGAACTACAAAGAAGTCACAAGGGGTCACCAAATGACTACTCCTATATTTCCTACAGATTGAATAGGGGTTGGGGGGGGGGGGGGCGCATACCTCGATACGTTTTCTGTTTTTTATTCACTTTCGTAATACCTTCATCTCCATCTGCTTTTGTACTGCTGATATTTTCAATGTTGGTTTGGGGAGAGAGGCATATATATGGTATATATTTTTTAACCACTTCCTTACTGGGCACTTAAACCCCCCTCCTGCCCAGACCAATTTTCAGGTTTCAGCGCTGTCGCATTTTGAATGACAATTGCGCGGTCGTGCGACGTTGTACCCAAATAAAATTGATGTCCTTTTTTCCCCACATATAGAGCTTTCTTTTGGTGGTATTTGATCACCTCTGTGGTTTTTATTTTTTGTGCTATGAACAAAACCAAGAGCGACAATTTTGAAATAAACAATATTTTTTACTTTTTGCTCTAATAAATATCCAAAAAAAAAAAAAAAATATTCATTGGGTTTGGCCGATTTATATTCTTCTACATATTTTTGGTAAAAAAAAATCGCAATCGGCGTTTGATTGGTTTGCGCAAAAGTTACCGCGTCTACAAACTAAGGGAATTGATGATTTATGGCGTTTTTATTATTATTTTATTTTTTTTACTAGTAATGGCGGCGATCTGCGATTTTTATCGGGACTTTGATATTGGGGGGGACATGTCGGACATTTTTGACACATTTTTGGGACCAATGACATTTATACAGCGATCAGAAATTTAAATGTCCACTGATTACTGTATAAATGTCATTGGCAGTGAAGGGGTTAACCTGCAGGGGGCAGTGAAGGGGTTAACAGTGTTCCCTGGGTGTGTTCTAACTGTGGGGGGGATGGGCTGGTCGGGACATAACAGATCTAATTGATCCCAGTGACAGGGATCAGTAGATCTGCTTGTCCCCCCTCACAGAACGGGGAACCACCGTGTTTACATTGGCGGTTCCCTGTTCTACAGCTTTGCAGGCGATTGCGGGTCAGGAGCGGACATCGAGTCCGCCTGACCCGCGGGCACGCCCACGCAGCGTGAGTGCGCGCAGGGGGGCGTGTAAAGGGGTGAACGTCCATGGACGTCCACCCGGAGATTCAGATCCGCGCTGTAGAAGTCTTTCGTCTATAGCGCGGATCTCTAGAGGTTAACATTAGGTCTTGGTTTCTGATAACATATCTAAACGTGATTAAAAAATAAAATCTGTAAAGAAATGGTTATATCATGTATTTGGGCTCATGCACACTGCAGCTCAAACCAAGTAGCTTTTACAGGCATTTGTGCTTTTATTTCTGTGCCTAAAAGCTTGAAGCTTGTACTTATTTGTGCTCTTTTGCACTTTATTGAGCCGCTTCATGCGTTTTTGAGCTTTGTGTTTCACAAACCCTCCCCTCAGTATTTTTTTTTTTTCTTTTGTAATTAATCTTGCCTCAGTGCCACCTCGCCAGTTGAGGCTCCTTTGCCTTCCCTTCCTGCCTATGGGTGCAAGGAGTGCATGTATATTGTGGTCACGTGCACCACTCTGCTGAGGCAACAAATCTCCGATGTCTTTGTGCCTGCTGAATCAACTGCACATGCGTCCCCTTATGGGAATAATCTGTTCTTTTATGTGCAAGCTGTGGATGCCTAGGCACATATGGCTGTAGTCTAGGTGGGCAAGGAGCAGAGGAGGGTGGCTATGTTCCCACATATATAGTCAAACAACGTACAGTGAACGTAGCCTACCTTATAAGAAGAGTTGGAGCTATGAATGAGCTATTTTTCTGGATTAGCTGTCCTATGCTACCATAGAACACGATGATGTGCGTTGTTTTTTTTTTCTTTTTTTTTTTTCTCGTTTTATTGCTTGCTTTTTTTTTATTGTATCCACTAGTGGTGCATAACTAAGAGGGCCTTAAAAATCTATAAAAGATGTTTCAGCCAAAAGAAAAATTGTATAAATGACATTTTACCTAATTTTTCTGCAAAACCCTTAATTTGTGTGCCCTGTTTTATCCTAGCTTCAGCTTTTATAAGAACACTGTGCACAGCAAGCTTTTACAGAGCATTTACAGTGCTTTAAGCAAGCTTAAAGTAGATTTGTTGAACTCTTTGAAGCTGACCTAAGCTCCAATTTTGGGATAAACACCGATCATAACATTAATACATGCTAATTATTTCATTAAAGCCAAGAGACTTCAGCTAAGCCTTTTCGAAACGGGGCACCTTCCTCAGGAAAGGTTTAAGAAATTTTAATGTACAATCACGAGAAGAAAAAGGTGGGGACATTTTTTACATTTTAAATGAATTAAGAGTATGAAACAAGTTCAGTAGGGCCCAGCACATGGTACCTTAACCTCAAATTGACCAGCTTGAGCATGGTCTAGGAGTAATGTTAAGAAAGTATTTTATTTTACAAAAGATAGTGGATTCTTGAAAACGGATATCCAACCCAATCAACCGTAAGTAAATTAAACCTGCTTGGGATAAACATAGGTTTATATTCAGACTGAAAATAGCCAAAACTTTTTGGCCTTATTTCTCCTATGAGTCACAGGAGTGCACTTAGTTCTGCACCCTGATTCAGAAGTCCGAGTCAGTCCAGGCTCTTCAGGGATCCTGAGAATGTCGATCCACCCAGATGCCTGACTGGCAGCTGGCTCAGCCTCTCGGTGTGCTGCTGGGAAACTAAGCCAGCAGCTCCCACTGGCTTCACAGTCTAGTGCTCCAGTGAGCACTGGAGGGACAAGTGACTGTCAGTCACTGCTCTGTGCTCCGAGTGGACCCAAAAACTGAGCAATTAGTGGTCTTTGATCCTTCAGTTCTTGGTGTAGAGGTGACGGGGGGCAGATATATATTATCTATGCTGCGTCTACCTAGGTATGTATAAATGTAAATAATTATTTATTTTTGAAACATCTTTTTATTCAGCATTTCAGTGCTAATACCCATAAACAGGCAAAGAAACAAAACATACAAGAGTGAAATAAACAAGATGCCACCCACGCAGGGGAGTAAAGCAGGTGATTCTGCATAAACTTACAGCAGCAGCCTGGGTTACAATTACAGTAACATTACAGTATAGCCTTTTCTGAGTTACATAGAAGAGCATGTAGAGCTCTAACCAGTATGGAAAAGGAAGAGCTCCATGGATGACGCCATCAGAGGCAGACACTTAAAATGATCACACAATCAAGAATACTGAGGGTAACCAGGATAACTATGCAGTGGAAAGTTCTTGCAACCATCTTGACCAAACCCGCTCATATTTAGGACAACCACTGTTGGCATAAGTATCCTTATATAATGGGAGATTATTATTGATCAATTGCTTCCAAAAGGGGATAGATGTGGGTGGTGGGGGCTGTTTTTTTCCCAGTGTAGTTTTATGGCCTTCCTGGCATAAAATAACAGGAGGCTTACTAGAGTTCTCTATGGCGGGGCTTGACAAATTTTGCTTAGAATCTAATGACAGGCAGCACTGAGGTGGCACTGACAGGCAGCACGGAGATGGCACTGATATGTGGCACCGACAGGCGGCACTGAGATGGCACCAACAGGCGGCACTGAGGTGGCACTGAGATGACACTGACAGGCAGAACTGAGGTGGCACTGATAGGCAGCACTGAAATGGCACTGACAGGCGGCACTGAGAGGCTGTGGCACACCCCGTCCACAGCGGCGGTGAGGAAGGGGCCATTAATGAAGGCTGTAGCCTCAACCCCAGCTGCCAAACTGTGAAGATGATGTTGGCGGTGGGCGGGCAGTGAGCGAACCGCACATATCCCAGCACTGTCCACCAGAGGGCGCTGGTTCGCAGAAAGGAGCATCTAGCCCAGGCGCCAGGACGCAATTCCCAGTCACAATTTTGACCTGGCGCCTGGGTTTTTTCTAGCCCTGCTCTGCTACTCTTGGAATGAGATTTTCTACTAGCCTAAGTAAGCAAATTTTCAATGGTCACGGGAAGAGAGGTCGGCACATCAGAATTGATGATACTGAGTACCTCCTAACAGTACCCAACAATTATGGTACATGTCCAGAAAATGTCGGAGAAATCTCCCGGGACTTGGCCACATCTCCAGCACTCCTGAGAGCAGGACTAGTTAATTTTATGGAGTCTAGAGGGAGTATAGTAATCTCTATGGACTATCTTAAATTGTATGAGTCTGTTGCAGAGAGAAACTAGGGCATGGAATGGAAAGTCCCTGATATCTTCCCAGTCATCACTCTCCAGTTGCAGAGCATTTCTCGGCAACCGAGCTCTGAGACCCCAGATCAGGCAGTGATGTAGAGATCAAGTGTGTATAAAGATGGGTGGTGGGCTTCTCGGAGCGATCCAGTCTGCGTACCCGTTCAAGGGATGATTGTACCATTTGGAGAGATGTGGATGGAAATTGACTGCTGAGGGCATGGGGAAGCTGCATAAAACTGAAGCGAAATGTGGAGGGGATTTTGAATTGGGAGACAGTTGGGTAAAGGGCTTCAAGGTATGAATCTTATTTTTTTTTTTATAAATAGCACACTTCACTTTTAATTAAATAGCACAGCTATATCTCAGAATCTGATCATTTGCTTCAGTGGGAAGCAAGACTTTATCTGGGTTCTGTGTTTCCTAAAGCTAAAGTCCAAAAGCAGGACTAGTGAAAACTGGTAAAGCTCTTCAGAAGCTGGTCACAGTACCAGAGATATACCCTCCTATAAATTAACAGAAAAGGGTACTATTCACTATATTTTCCTGTGTTTACCAGTTCACCAGAGAGATGGTAGAAGGGTTGTCAATTTTCCTTTTTTTGCTATTTTCTATCCAGTTCGATCACATTTGCTTCTAAAGTAGTACTAAAGGCAGAAGGTTTTTTTACCTTAATGCAGCCCCCACCGTATATTTACCTAAGCTCCGTCTCCATCCAGCGATATGCATGAGAGCAGCAACTCACCCTGGTCTAGTTCTCCTTATTGGCTCACACAGCAGCAGTCATTCAGACAGTGAGCCAACAAGGAGAGAGCAGGGGGCGGGCTGAGTGTATGAATAGACCATGTCCATTTACAGGAGCGTGGCTCATAAGCGAGCCTGCTCAAATGCCTCTATAGCAAGAGGCTTGCTACTGGAGGCACTCGGGAGGGGGGAGGAGCTAGGACCACCAGCGGGGAGCCAAAATCAATTTTTTGTTCAAAACCATTTTAGAATCACTTAAGATTTGTTTGAGATTTGTTTCTCAAGTAGCCTTAGGAAATAAGCTTTCAGGGCATCGTAGACTTCAAACAGAGAAACCTTAGTTGTATTACTTCCACAAATGTATTGGGATCAGAATGAATAGAATACCTGGGAAAATATGAAACCATAGGGATTCAGTTTTCAAGGGAGAGAAATCTCTATTACTTTTGTTGTACCAATGGAAGATGATCAGAAATTTCCCTAGCCACTCAAACTCAATCCATGCTATGTTGTTGAGGAAACTAACCTAACATTATTCTAGTCCGTGTTGTATGCATTGTAGAGAGACAAGAATATATTCCATCATTCAAATGTATCATACGCCATATACTCTATAATCCCACTTTCCTATATCAATTTGCCAAAAATGATCAGCCAGGAGTTGACTGTTGTCCGAGAGGAGGATGTCTTTTCATTTCGGCAAACAGAACATTGTTGAAATCTACTACTACAATAAGAAACGTGTATTACTTAAAGGCCCCTTTCACAATGAGGAGCATATAGGTTTTCGTGAGCTTTCTTGTGTCTCTTCATGAATAGACAAGCTCTCTGCCTATCTCTCAGCAACATCCAGCTGCTTTTATCTCCTGTGTCAAATTTTTCAGCAGTTATCATGCTGATAACAGAGAAACGAAACAGCAGAAAGACCTGGCACTTAGAGCTTTGGAGAGAGATGGGTAAACACTACAGATATATGTGCATAGGTCAGATTTCATGAATGGGGTTTACAACCACTTTGAATAGAAGTCCGTGGCTACAAATACTGTTCTGTACTTACCAGTGCCTGAGGGTCCAACTGTGTCATCCGTCAGCCGGTTCTTCTTACTGCTGAGGGTCCCCCATGCCGTCATTTTTGATATGGGATCCAACTGTGACTTCCTGAGGAATCACAGCCGGGTCCTTGCTGCACATCTGCTATTCACTTCTGCTTTTTAAATGTCAGACAAGAAAGATGATTTCATGTTCTTTGGATTAAATTTGATTGCCTGCCCACAAACCACCCTATCGTTAAGTTTTCTTAATTTAGCAAATATATAAGATGTCCAGAAAGTGGAAACTTTTTTTTTTGTTTTCTTTTGTATTATTGCAGTTTCAAGTTTGAGGTTTGATGTCCCTTCACATACTATGTGCCATTGTGGTAAATTCACCCCTTATATGTTGATTATGTTGAGGCAGCTAGATCTATGATCTGCTTATGTATGTATATACAGCATATCATTTCTTTTGCATTAAATATAACCTCGAATAACTTCAAGTGATATCAAATGATGGGAAATGTTCCAGGTATTTGCTGCCTGGGAATTTTTTTTTTTTTTTTTGCATCTTTTTCACTTGAATTAAAAATATTATTTTTTTTTTTTTCTCACAGAAAAACTTAAAAGCCCATTAGGGAAATTAGAAGTATTCAGCAGAATTCGTCAGTTTATAACGCAACCCTTCAAACTGCTTGAGGATGCAATAGATACTTCAGTGGATTTAGTGCTTACTGAGGTCATTGAGAAACCAATAACAGACTATAGGATACTAAGAATGCAATGCCAACAGGGTGAGCAAACGTGAGAGGGTGACTGATCTTTATTGCTGGCCTTTTAATCACATGAGTGTTGGAAAATTCTGAATTTTTGCCTACAGCCATGGTTACTTGTCTTCATTAAGATATTTTCCATTGTCCCTTGTGTGTGTAGCTAGACCTCTATATGTGTTGTATTCATTATGACATTTATTTCTGTACTATTAATTTTTTTTTTTTTATTTATTTAAATCATTAAAAATGACATGCAAAAAAAAACTTTTCTTTTGCTACATGACAAATTTAAATTTGGGCGTGAAGAAAATTTTAGCTTTCAGCTACTACACAGTCCATGAGGGGGACCCAAAAAAGGAAACTGGGTAGCACAGGCTCCCTCTCTGCACTTTTCCTAGTCTTAGGCTGCATTCACTTTACAGCGTATTGAATCGTGGGCAGATTTGTCGCAAATCTGCCTGTGATTTGACAATGCCGATATGGGAATGGCAAAACGCGGGACGCATATTTTGAGATGTCTTCCAAATGAATGCAATCTCAAATGCGGTGCTGGTCTACCCCGATTGTTGGGCGATAAAGCATGCTGCAATTGTGGCAACCTGCATTGCGGGACGCATACCGCCCAAAAATAGGTCAGGAGCTACTTTAGGCCACATGCATCCCGCCACGATTGCAGCACGCTTTATCACCTGACAATCGTGGCAGACCCGCACCACGTTTTGAGGTGTCATTCAAATGAATGGCATCTCAAATATGCGTCCCGCAGTTTGCCATTCACAGATCAGCACTATCAATTCACGGGCAGATTTGTGGCAAATCTTCCCGCGATTTAATACCCTGTAAATAGATTGCAGGCTAAGGATTGAGGAAGGTCTTGGGTGAAAAACAGGCATCAATTGCTTGTATCGCTAGCTTCAGTACCTTATTAAAGTATAACTAGAGGGATTATAACACTTGTCATGTTTATTGCGGTCTGTTCTTTTTTTTTTTTTTTCTCAACAAAAGTTGAGTTACTCTTTGATGTAATTTTACATCGTTAGCCATTTTAGGAATTATTCCCCAATTAGGTATTCCTTCTAGCAATGCACATTGGAAGCCTGGAGTAGTTCTAATCCAAGAATTCCTTGCACCCTAAGGACTCTTGCATGTGGACCAGCTGAGCATGTTCAGTATAATGGCAGCTCAGGTGTAGCATGCAAGAATAAAGCAAAATACACTACAACGCTATGCTGTGTCAAGCCAGTGGTATAAAAAGTAATTCTACAATGATAATTGAATAACAAAAAAAAAAAAAAAAAATCTTATTTCAGGTGGTGTGGGAATAAAGGTCAATCATATGGAAAATGGCAAACATTGCCTTTAAGGGTGAGCTGGGAATCCACTAGCAGAAATGAAAGGGAGGAGGCAAAAAAAGGGGCAAGGCAGGCATAGTGTAGCACTATTTTAATAAAGAATAAAAATCAATCTAAACTAAAGTGGCACAAAAAACGGGTGTGATAGCAATGACCGTTTGTGGTGGGAAGTTCACGTATGAACCGAAAGCAAGTGTATCTGTCCGTGGTTGGTAGAATGCAGGCCGTGTAGTGGGAGCAAGATGAGATTGGGATCCATGCAAGGGGAACCGGTGTCAAGCTGCCCTATGCGGCTGTGATGGTGCAACTGGTGTTCCTCTAGACAGACATCCGAACACCGGTTGCACCATCAAGGCCGCATAGGGCAGCCTGACGCCAGTTCCCCCCGCACGGATCCCAGGCTCGTCTCATGATAATACAACTGTGCCAATTAGGGCTGCAACTAACGATTACTTTTATAATTGATTAGTTGGCCAATTTATTGTTTTTATCGATTAACCACTTCACCTCCGGAAGAATTTCCCAGTTTAGGACCAGAGCACTTTCTGCGATTCGGCACTGCGTCGCTTTAACTGACAATTGCGCGGTCGTAAGGCGTTGTACCCAAACAAAATTTGCGTCCTTTTTTACCCACAAATAGAGCTTTCTTTTGGTGGTATTTGATCACCTCTGCGTCATTTCTGATCACCGCTATAAACAAAAGAAGAGTGACCATTTTGCAAAAAAACCCCCAAATTTATTACTTTTTGCTAAAATTCAAATGCAAAAAAAAAATATAAAAAGACATTTATTTTTTCACTGGTTTTGGCCGATTTATATTCTTTCTCATATCTGTGATAAAAAAAAAATCGCAATCGGCGTTTGATTGGTTTGCGCAAAAATGGCCACGTTTACGGATGGTGAGAATTCATTTCTGGGGTTTTAATTTTTTTTTATATTTTTTACTAGTAATGGCGGCGATCTGCGATTTTTAGCGGTACTGCGATATTGCAGCGGACATGTCGGACATTTTTGACACTTTTTTGGGACCAATGGCCTTTTATTCAGCGATCAGAAATTTTAAATGTCCACTGATTTACTGTATAAATGTCATTGGCAGTGAAAGGGTTAACCTGCAGGGGGAGATCTAGGGGTTAACTGTGTTCCCTGGGTGTGTTCTTACTGTGGGGGGGGGTTGGGCTACCAACTGATCCCAGTGACAGGGATCAGTAGATCTCCCATGCCAGCACTGTCAGAATGGGGAACCGCCGTGTTTACATCGGCGGTTCCCCGTTCTTTGCCTGTGGCCGCTCATCGTGGCTCTCCGGCGGACATCGGGTCCGCCCGAGCCGCGGGCACACTCCTCAGGAGTGCGGCGGGCGCGTGCGCACCCCCTAGTGGCCATTCGCAGATGTATATTACTCAGTCCTAAAAAGGCTCTTGAATGTAATCTGTGCCTTTTTATGGTATATTCTATACAGTGTATAAGGGGAAAGGTGCCACTGTGCACAAAGGAATCCGTGACTGTTACATCACCAGGCAGCTTATGCGCTTAACTCAGGATATCATTCCGGCATGGATCCCTAGTGTCCAAAACAATTACTCTTATTCCAGATGTGGCTTTATGATACCCAAAAAAGATAAAACCGGGGTACTTTATTAAAAGTAGTGCACTTACGGCATCATGATAAAAATCGGCGTGTCAATCACTGCTCCACCCGACAATCCTAACATCCAAATCGCGGTAACCTAGAAGCAAGTATATAGTAGAGAGGCCCTATAGCAAGGTAAAAATACTAATGCTTTTAGAACCATTCACTTCCTGCCCAGGACTATATGTCCCATGATGCATCACACATTCACAAGTTCGGGCACTTACACTGACACGTATGGATGGTGTACTGAGCTGTATGTGTGCTGCACTGTATTTCCCAATATGTAAACAAATGACACATTCTGTATGCAGGCAACTAATTGGCTGGTCGATTTTAATGGATTATGAAAATAGTTGACAATTATTTTCATAATCTATTAGTTGTCGATTAATTGATAAGTAGTTTCGGCCCTAGTGCCAATATCCACCACAGTTAGAGTGTGGAGACAGATTGTCTATGCTAGTAGGAAACCCACGGCAGATCTTCCCCCACACCTCACTTTGGGGTAACCCTTGACTGCCACATTTCCAATCCATGCCTGACCCCAATGTTTGGGCAAGATTTGGTATAGTCAAACTAGAACATATTATGCCAGAAGGACAGTTTTTGTCCTACGATGTTCTAAAAACCACATTTAATTTACCTTCATGAATGTTTTTCCGATACCTACAGTATAAGGTGCAATCACAATTCCCGGGGGTGCCAATCGTCACTTCACACGTTGTGGAGTGTTTCCTGCCTTCTTGCAATGCTGACAGACTCCTTTTAATCCCTCTACCTGAGGATCTCTTCTAAAGATACTGGTAAAAATACCCAGCTATTTAAAATTTGGCAGGAGGACATCCCATCCTTCAACTCGGAAGATTGGGACAAGGGGATTCAACAATATCTACCATTGATGATATATGCTAGGCATAGGTACACTCCGCTCAAGTTACTCCATAGAGCATACTATACCCCTCAAGAGACTAGCTAAGATCAACACAATCTGACTGCTGTTTTAAATGCTTGAGTGCCACCGGGACATTTATGCATGTAGTTTGGTCATGTCCTTTGATCCAAGACTATTGGAGGGGGGTGGTTGCTGAGATCGATGCTGTGGGTGATTTGTCTATTGACTTAGACCCTAGGATACTCCTTCTTGGACTATGTGACACTGTTAATCCCAGTCTAGACAAGCAGCTGTTTGTTTTCTATGCAGCATTTTATGCCAGGAAAACTATCCTGATTAAATGGAAACAAGCTACCCCCCCCAATTACCTCACTGGAGGTCGATCTTTGATGCTGTATTACCCCTCTACAAGCTTGCCTACATGAGCCGCAAATGTCCTAAAAAGATTTACAAGATCTGGGGAGAATAGGCAAAGGCCAGGCCAGTAGCCCCCTAATGACAACCTGCTGTGTATTCTATGTTTAAGGTCTAATGTACAGACTAATGTACTAAATCCCAGTCGTGGGGGGGGGGGGGGGGGGGGGGGGGGGGGGGGGGGGGGGGGGGGGGGGG